>KK499832.1:247829-815927 GCA_000688715.1 Glossina pallidipes
TTTTTTTTTTTTTTTTTTTTTTTTTTTTTTTTTTTGTGTTTTTTTTTTTTTTTTTTTTTGTTTCTATCGCAACTTAGACATTTTGCGATACAAAATTAATTTTGTTACTGTCAATTGCACACAAAACCACTAAATTATTGATAATTGTCGGGAAATCAACATTAGCAACAAAAGCAAGAAAATGATTACACATCGAACGAAAAGGGGGTTTGATTGTGTGATAAATAATTTGTAAAGCAATTATCGATAAAAGTCGTCTTTCGTTTTCCTATGAAACAAATGAGAAAATTGCATTCACTTTGAAAGGAAGAAAGGATTCGTCTCTTAGGTTCATTACAGAAGTCTTAGGTCCGTTTTAATTTTTAATTTCTTTTAGTTTCCATTTCATTAACGACCAATTATAAGAGCGTAAAAGTGGTCAAAAATCTTTCTCTCGCTCTAAAGATTGGTGAATTCGTAAGGAAATTGAGTTTATTCAGATTCCTTGCAAACATTTTCCCCTTTTTATGCACAAAGCCACTTTATTGGAGTCAATAGCTACTTGAGAGACTACTTTCGCTTTGAGCGCCATTCGCGAGGGGAACTAATCGTAGACAATTTCCATACTAACGTGGAAAAAATTAAGTAAAAAACGCCATTTAGAACAAAAAACTTGATAGTAACGGTGCGTGCACGGAAATTTTGTTTTACATTTTCATTTATGAATCTCTTATGAAAGATAACGCACGACAACGAACAATGTTAGCTAGAAGTGCACGTGCCGTATGGCAAAGTAGTTTATTGCGTATTTTGTGTAACGTAATTGCATGGAGATGTTGGTCAACTATTTTCTTACCACGATGCCACAATGCAGTAAGAAGGACAATACAGGGACAACTGATCAACGAATGGCTTTCCTTTGATAAGAAGATTTATAATAAGAAGATTTCTTGCAGTAAAAGGTTGGCAATGGGAAGAAAAAACAATGAATGCCGATCTATATGCGAAACAATATCCCTCGACAGGAAATTCTTTTGGGTTATCTTAGTCCAATAATCCTACCGAAAAGTGTGACTATATTTACTGGTTATGTCCTCGTGCGCATAGAGTCGTGTTCTCCGGAGGTTGAAAGAAGGAGATTAAAGAAGAGTTGGCGTTTGTTTTCGACAGTCATAACTAACCAAGCGGAGAAGTCAGTTGCTCTATTCCTTCTCATTCGCACACATTATTGTTTGGATACTAATGCCGACAAGTAATATATTAGATACGCGACCTTACTTGACCAGACAACTGTGTATGACGATTACGCACGCCATGGTCCTTGTGCCGGCCCTTGTCCTTACATCTGGCCTTGCCGTTTTCCTTATCAAATTTTTGTTTGACGAGTGTAGGAGTATATTGCTAAGGACACAGTTAACGGATTAATTTTAACTGTGCATACCGAGCGATTAAGTTTCTGGTGACGAGATGTTTTCACAGAAAGGACTTTGATTTTTTAGAAAACTCGAACTGCCTCAGATGCTACTGATAATTGCTTTGAGGAGTGGATGAAATATCTCGTATTTAAAACAATGAGAAGGTCTTTGTGAAAATTTGCATGGCACCGAAGAAGCTTTTGTTTTGCCTTGTGTTAACAGAGTATCCTGCATTATGATGAGGTGAAAGATTTTGACAAGTGCCGGGTGAAGCGGGTTTTCCAAGCAAATCACTTGAAGGGCTATTACATATTTTGCTATAAGATTGACATGCAGCAAAAAAATTTAACTCAATTCAGCGAACCTACAATTATGGACCTAACTCTGACAATAAGATTTAAATCGAAAAAAAAAAAATTTTAATTAAAAATCTATGTATAAATAAGGGAAGAAGCGACCAAAAAAAAAGAGTTGAAAAGAGTTGTATACGTCTCGAAAAATGTCGAAAAACACGCTAAGGGACGATATGCATCAAATAGAGAACTTACGAAGTCGATGGTCATTAAGAAAACTTATTGAAACATAACCGTGAACGTTCTCCAAAATTTGTTACAGTGCAAAAAACTAAAGAAAGAAACTAAATACAATGGAGTACACCTTTGTTGTATGGTCATCTACCTAACGTTGGGATCATTTGAACGAATTTTTGCGATAAAATCGACAAGTCTCGTAGGGTTGGGTTGGGACTCCCGTGTCTCATTGCCACAGTGTGCAAATAGGTTTCTATTTGTATTCTTAGTATTGTATTCTCTTCTCATTAGAGAAAAGTAGTTTTATTTTCTTGACGGGTAAACTGACAAATGGTGCATTTGAGTCACAGGCTTTGTTAAATGACATAAACCTCATTTAAGGGAGTAGTTCAGTGCAACAGCTTACAAAACATCTTTTTTCGCAATTTTTTTGGGTTGGCAGCAGAGACGAGACAGTACTGTTATGCGAGGAGGGCACAAAGTTATTTAAGTATTAAACAAAACGAAAGTATTAAAAAATGACAACACCAGAGCCGTACTCACAACCCATCTTTAGTTTACGAAGCTTTGTGGCCACTAGCGTATCAGATGCAAATTCGAATCTAAAAATCTTTTTCTTAGTAACGCCAAAGGTGAATAAAAAAATGTTTTTAAAAATGTAGATTTACCCTCTTCTCGCTTTCCCCCTTTTTCTCACACCGCTTAAGAGATTTTCCTTTCGTAAAGTTTAGCCAAAATAAATTCAATTATGGATTGGCTACATAACCCACTCGATGTGCTTTATAAAACGCTAAACGGTTTCTTTCTGGCAAATTTTTTACATCCCTTTGATCTACTTTTACATTTCGTTTTCCTGTTTTCGTTTTTTTGTTTCTTGTGCTCTTCTTTTCTTTTCTACCTTATTTATTCATGTATATGTGTTTACAGTTCAAAGATTTGTTATTTTTCATCAAGTTTTAATTGTAACGTCATAGTTTTAAATGTAATTATTGCTTAATCCCGTGTAAAATAACAAGAAAGCGAGTAGAAGAGAAGTTACAGCGAACGTTAAGAAAAAAAAAACAAAGATATCATAGCTAAGCCAGGTCAACCGTCAGATACCTTACACCACTTCGACCAGTACAATTAGTCACTCCACGTGGTAATGGTACCCCAAAAATCACACATTATTTCCAGGCAAGTGGATTCTTTTCACGAAAGCCCGGATACTGGAATATGAAATTAAACCTTTTCCTAAAGAGCTTTTACTGTTTTAGAGAATAGACCTACTTGGCCCATATTTGGTAAGGTGGGTTTCTTCCCCAAACTGCTATTCTAAATCAATTTTCACCAATACGTTTTGTAAATTGAGTCTTTTTATCATATAAAAATTCAGTTTTCGTAGGGGCGATTATAGGAGAACGGGTTCGAAAGATTTCCTCGCCCGAAGCAAATTTTTACTACAAACTTTGAATATCGAAATCCTAATATTCAGCGACTTTTTTCGAGAAATTTGGAAAATTACACTTTTGTAACGACTTTTCAATGAAAGGCTTTATATGGAGAGTGGTCGAAAAATTAAAACGATTCGAACCATTTTCAGTAACGCTCGTCCTTGGGCCAAAAAATTTCAATATGCCAAATTTGATTAAAAAAATACCTCAAGAATTGTGACCTGAAGGTTAAACACAAAAACATTAGACGGACGGACGGGCAGACATGCGGAATCATTATATATAATGAAAGGTGGGCCTTTCTTAAGCACCTCTTGTTGTTCCATGCGTCCGCATAAACTTAATATACCTTCTACAACAAGCGTTGGGCGGATTAGAAATTGATGAGGAAGAAAACGTAAAAATCATTCCAAGCATTATAAATGTGAATCATATTTTCGAACAGGTAAAGAAAACAATTTGGGATACGAAATATTTAAAGTGTAATATAGAGGAAGAATATATAGGGATAAGAGAAAGAGTAAGATGTAAACTATAATTTCGGACAGCGCAAATCCAAAATACTTTTAAATATTTACCTTGGGAGATTGTTAAAAGAAAATGCTTCAAACAATGTTTTTCTCATTTAACAAAATTTTAACTTTGCTGAGACGATTCACGAAAAATATTTAAAAAGTTTCTTTAAAATTAATTTTATTTTAATCCTAGAAAAATCTGAAACTGAATTGGAAATTTTAATTTTTTGGAAATTATTATTTCTGCTTTTTTTTAAAGAAGTTGTGAATTTCCTGTTAAACAATATCCGTTCGACGAATAGCATGCGATGCTTTCAACTCGCCCGCTCACTGATTCACTCAATCAACGATTCCTATTTGCAGCACAAACGAATTTTCATCCTTTTTCTGCATTTTCAATTTTGTTTTATTTTTTTATATTATTTTTTTTGTTTTTTTTTTTCTTTTTTCATTTTCGTACATTTTTGTAACAGCCACAAAAATGAAATCTTTTGCTATGCTTGAAACGAAATGTAAATCAAAATAGAAAGAGAAAAAAAATAAATAAATAAATCGGTTAAAAATCCCCCAAAAAATATGCATGGGATTTATACAACAACGCGTATACATAACTTCAATGCCTTGCAACACCCAGCAACAGCAGAAACAGCAACAGTAACAGCTATGATGAGTTGACGTTTACGATAACTTTATTAAATAAACATACAAACGCAAACATAACGCTGACTTGTACAACAAATACAATTGAGTAAAAAATCCAGCTAAAAGGAATAATGCTGAGAGATAGGACTTATTTCACATGGAGACCAACACACTTCTATATTTGTATACATATGTTCAAAAATATTGTCAACACTCTTACAATAATCCTGGGGAAGTGGGAAACATTTCATTTTAAAATTTAATACAAGATTTTTTTCCCACAACTCCCACATAAGCGTATTATTATTACCGATGCCAAAAATTGATCAACAATTTTGAAGGCGCAACAAAACACGCAAATATATCGAGTGTTGAAGCTTAAAAATGAATGCTTTACGTTCTCGTTCTTTTACGTTTTACTTTAAAAAGAAGAAGAAGCATTTGCTAGGGTGTTCCAAGCCTTGTCTCCTAATGATAGGGAATACATCATCAGATTCAATTGACAGATCGAATGACAATGCAGAGCCCTCTTCATTCTTCTACATTAGTCAAAACAACAAACACTGCCTTACGAAGCTGCTGAGGTTATATGCGTGTGAACAGGAATGCGCTTGAAGTAATGTATGTACATCGCTTATGGGTCTGAAATACGGGTTTATGGGTCATACTGATTTTTCTTGAGCAACTGTATGCGCCCCGTTGACTGGTTCCTTGTCTGACTTATCGAAGCCAGGATTTTTTGTTCAAATTGACCTTCGTACCAATTAATGGTCTAATAGACAAGATCAATTCGAACTATAAGATTCGGGGCTGTATACTTTGCATATATGTTAATTATTTGCTTATTTGACTGATTGTCATTGCACGACGCCCTTCCTCCACTTCATCTATTTTTATCGTCTCTTTTGATTTCGTGCTTGTGAGAGCGAAGTGAGCTCAAAATCGCAAAGACAAATAACTAACCCTTAGACCGATTTCAACTTGCTTCTAATCTCAAATTAAAAATATGTGTGCTTAGGCTACTTTACATGCTAGCAAGCAAACAGTAGGCAAAAGAAGACTTTAAGGTTATGGTGAACTTTGAAGCAGATGGGAAGGGCCGAAGTGCTGAGGAAGAAACGCACGTATGATCGCAAGGCGCCAAGATCGCCGTGGATATTTGTCATGAAAGCTTAAGTCTGGGATGAACTAAACGCCTTTATTTACTGAAAGTAGCAATTTGCGAATACATTATATAAAAGAAATGTTCACTTTCGGATTCATAATTCGATTCGTCTTAAGACGCTCAAGAAATTCCTCAAAAAACTTTTATCGAAGTACCATTACAGCTAATTAGCTGTTAGATGAGTTGACTATCAAATGAGTTGGTAGAGCAATGACATCACTCGCATTCTAACGTCCACTTAAGCAGGCAGGCGACTCACTTAGTGTATTCTTGGCCTTTTTAAACAAATATATTAAGATAAGTGAATCATTATAACTCACAGAATTGACGAGCAAAAACATTATAATGGTGTACGGCACACTACGTCTCTTCGCTTAATATATCCCATAAAACGACTTTTCAAAATAAGGTTTTTTATGAGAAGTGGTCGAAAAAGTGGTCCTTTCTGAACTATTTTCAATAGCATTTGCCCTTGGACCAAAACAAGATGGTGTACGAAATTTCGTCAAAATGTCTGGAAGATTTGCAGACTTTAGGTGGAACATAAGAAGAGAAAGGGAACAGACGGACAGGCTGGCAAACATGCTTAGATCGATTGGGAAAGTGGTTCTAAACCGATCGCTATAACAAAAAAAAGTAGATCTATCTCAAGTTCCTTTGCGTGTTGTATACATTCGCACAGTCTTACTATACCCTTGACAAGTGACGTAGGGTATAAAAATTCATTATTCTTTAGCATGCCGGTACCCGTATGCAATACTCATCTCCTGCTGTTAAATTTAAAAAAAAAAATGCTTTTCCTCATTTCCCTTGCGAGATCCATTCTAATGGCATTACTCAGTTTTTCGTACGATGGCATTCTCATAAGCATATCATAGATTTAAAAAAATATTAAGTTATTATTTACTCAAGTTCTTCAACGTTTGCATTACGTAGAAATTTTATAAAAAAATCAAATATTTTATGTATACAACCTGATGCCTGAGCAATTTATATGTAATAACCCGTAAAGTAAACCTAAACAGAATAAAATTCTCGATTATAAACTTTGTTAGCAGACTAACCAACGTTACCTAACCAACGAACCGACCAACTCAACTCAACTAATTCAGCACAAAACAATCTCTAGTTTACGTGATTTTCATTTTCCATTTAACAAAAATGAAGAGAAAACCAAATCAACACAAGAATATATTACGTTCACGTTAAACTTACCATGAAACAATGTTGCTAAATAATCTATTTATGAATGAATGAATGAATGAACGACTGAATGAATGAATGAATGAATGAATGAACGAATGAATGAGCGAATATAAAGTAAAAAGAGGTCATGTATATTACATTCATACGCACGCATGTATACAATTGGAAAAACAAACAAACGCATAATAATGTTACTAACGTTCATTTGTCGTTTCACACGAGTACAAACTAATAAAAATATTGTTTTAACATCAACTCATTTATCATTTATTCGTTCATTTAACACAACCTCACACGTTAAGAGTTGCGCACACGTTCATAAGGTTGTTAGGTTTTATTACGTACGCAATAAACCTTAATGGTGTACACCACATAAATAGATATGTACCGTAAAATACTAGAGTAAAAATTTAATATTAAAGAGGTTAAGGGGAAATTTTAATAATTCATACAAAACATTTGTTAAAATTTTGAGGGAAGACGTGAAGAGAATACAATGCGAATTCTAGAGATTGTGGGTGAATAGAAAATGTTTCAAAGCATTTTGCTAGTCTTGTGGAGAAATGCATACAAACTTATACTCACATATATGGGTGTTGTATGAGATATTCAAATTGCGCCACTGAAGACGTCGCGCGAGTCTATATAATTTTCAGATATATGCTAGGGCAAGAGAAGTCTGTCCGTCTGACGCTATAAAACCATGCGAATAGGAATAAGTCTCACTTTTTTTTTAATGTGAGCCGCCATTCAGAGGTTAGTGCTTTTACACGTACAAATATGGTGAAGGTCCAAAAGCAATAGAATGTGAGGCGTAAGCTGTGATCGCAGCACTGAGAGGCGTGTGTTAGGCTTCTTCCGAGCATGCATTATAGCCTGGGACCACACGCCAATCGAAATTAAAGCATAATCTGCCGGAGAGGGTAAACTCGGATCGTTTTTCTTATCTACTCAGCTACTACGCGGTAACTCATAACAACTTCCGTTTCCCTTTCAAAATGTTCCACTCGCAAAGATGGATATATTTAATCAATTCTTCGTATCATTTTAACGACCGGAATTAATGAAGAATAAAAAAACCTCAGTGAAAGCATGGCCTTAATCTGATCAACTTTCTTTTGGTGTACGTCATCGCTTTACGAACGACATGCGCTTCGCTGAGCTCGTTGTTAAATACAATTCATTTAAAAAGTAATAAATTTATTTGCGCGCTTATAGAGCAATGTGGTGAACGTTTTCTGCGGTTATGAAAAAGTCAAATGTCAACCGTTGATTGTAACTTTTCTTGATGTTTATGAACTCCTGAATAACGAATGAAAAATTCTTGAAAATTTCTCTAACCTTTTAACACAAATTTTATCCAAGCAATATATAGATTGCACAGCGATTAAGTCATAGATTGATTTTCAATTAACTGAATTTTTGTATATGTAGTCATTGTTTACACCTCGTTGATTAAATATTGTTCTTAATAAGAGGAACCACCGTTCAAATCCAACATGGGCTTGAAAAGCATTATGAAAGCTCTTCGTCGACAAAAACAACAAAGAGTGTTTCAATGATTTTAAACGATCTTATATAATGTCAAGTGACGCAGAAGGCGTTGGACGGTCTATAAAGATGATTACACAAAAATGCATCAAAATTGTGAACCAAAATTTGAGGACGAGGGGTTTGTTTTCACAATGGAAACAACAGAGCAGACTTTGATACACCAATACAGACCTGAAATGGACCGACACTTCGCTTAAAGAAAACATTTTGTGAAAGATCTCCAAATCGGCAGAAAAGCACTAATCAGTCGACATCGGCTACGTCCTCCATATTTCGGTGGATGGGCGATATTCTATAGGATAAGCGATATATAACGAATCTTAAGGGAATCCATTGAGGCAGGAAATTGAAAAAATAGTGATTAGAAATGGTGAACACAAATGTGTTCGCCAAGACAACGCACACGTGTCACATGTCCTTGACTACAGGGGGGAAATTGCATGAATTGAACACGGCATTTTCCATATCGTGCCGTCAGTGATTATTATCCATTTGTTGATTTCAAAAGTATCGTATAAAATGGTGGGGTCACTGCCGAAGCTGAAGCGTATGTTGAAGGTCTTAAAACTTCACTGACCTATGGTCTTTTCACATTTTTCTTGTCGCAGGCATTTATACGCCCACAGGCCGTTGTTACAGTTCCCAAGCTCAGCTTTTAGTTAGTGTTACGATACAATTAGTTACTTTGCTTGATAAGCTATGCAAGAGCCGGCGCCAGAGAAGGTCCGCAGTCGAATAACCGTTTGTTATCGTTAACATCCTATACAAAGGACCGAAATGTTACAGAAGGATTGCATCCATTGTATCACCCTCGGTGTAAACTATGTTGATGAAGGAAATTGAATTTTGCGAAAAAACACGTTGCTGCCATTGGAACAATTGGCCACACATTAACTGTTATGAACAAGCAAGAAAATTACATTCGATTGTTGCCGAATTTTCTGTAACCATCGCCGTCATCTTATTTTTGTAGAATAATTTTGTGGAAACTTATATGGTGTATCTGTTGTAGTTTAAGAGCAACGAGCCAGAGAGAGAGAGAGAGAGAAAGCAAAAGTGTTCACTGTTTTTGGTGTGACGTGTACTTTAAAAAGTTTGAATCATTCTCAAATTCTTATGAAAAATTTTCAATCGATAATTTCTTTTTTGCAAGCAGGAGAAAGTTTGTTGCAGACACTACGCAGTTGCGCAGACAGACAGACGGACAGATGAATAGACAAACACGCTTAGGTGCATTTGAAGGTGCGAATTTGAAATCGGCTACCAACTTATACTCCTTATGAGGCTTTTGAAGCTGGCTTTTGTGCGTTATAAAAGCATTGGTACATTGCGTAGACGTCGTCAAATTTTAACATTTTTATATAAGTACTACAGCATCGCTATACGTTTAAATTTTTGAAGACTTATGGCTTGTAGCTTATGAACAAGCCGCAAAAAAACCAATTTTCTATTTCTTTTGAAAAACAGTGGTGTTCTAAGTTACTGTGTGATGTTGTGCGCGTGTCCTTCTACCAATTTTGGACGATTTTAAATGGTAACTTGCATGCAAGAACTTCCCATGCTTCTGCCAAATTTGAGGCCCCATAGCTTTATTTTTGCGACCAGGGGAATATTTACAACAGACTTTGTACAGACAGACGGAAAGACGGCTAGATAGATGGACCGGCCCGTTCAAATCGATTCAGAATTTGATACTGATCAAAAATATATGTACTTCGTGTGGGGTGTCTGAAGCTTCCTTCTGGTCGTTCCAAACGTTTTAACTAAATAAACATATCCCTCATCTTTCGGTGACGGGTATAAAAATATAATTTATGAAAGCTTACAATGTTTGAAAAAAAAGAAGCCTTAAATATGATTGTTTTGAAAAATAAGCGGAGCGTACTTAACACCTCACAAATAATCCGCTCATATGTGTGCAAAATATTAAACCCTGAATTTTCATTATACGGTCATAGTTTACTTTCACTCACACACACCTACGCTATTTAATCTAACAGCGCGCGATGCTTGGGAGAATATTTTTAATGTGACAAGTGACAAGTTCCAATAGTCATCTAAAGCAATAACAAAGAGTAAATAGGAATTTTTTTTGCTATTCATTAGAATTTTAAATATTTTTTCATTTGATTATTTTTGATGAGTTTTTCTCTTTTATCCGTTTTGTAAAAACAAACACAAACAGGTGTGCTAAATACCTAACAAATATTTTCCATTACCAGTAACGTGTTCTCACTTAACCATTCCAAGCAGCCACAAATATCTTAACCCATCAACCCATCAACCAATTTTACTCTACGAGTTGAACAACCCATTTACTGAAAGTTGTATTAAACCCATCAAAAAAAATTTGTTCCTCACTGATGATGATGATGATAATGATTACGATGGTGATGATTCACAAAAATAAACAGCATCATCCATCCATTCATCCTCACTTTTCTCATTATACTTTTCAATTTTCTCTATGCAATTGCGATTGCTGTTCTTATTATTATTGCTGCTGTTGCTGTTGCTCTTGTTGTTGTTGTAGGCGTTGTTGTTGTAGTTGTTTTTGTAACACTTCCAATCATAGAATCAAGCAACAAAAAAGCATGCCACCGTTCTTACTGCTGCCGCCACCACTGTTCGCTCAGTCATATTTATTTTTCTAAAGGATTAATGCCATTTACCATTATTATGATGATGCCGTGATTTGCATAAAATTTTTCACCGACTTTTTTTTTTTTTTCTTCTTGCTCATGATTCCCGGCGAAATGTTTGTGTTTGTAGAGTAAACACGGAAAAGAGGAAAAAACAATATGTTTTTTTTTTTGTTTTTGTTTTATTCTCTCGTTAAATGAAATGTTTTTATAGATTAAAACAAATAAAGAAAGCCATACAAATCTTGAAACGAATCTTGGATACCCATCGTTTAAAGTGAACTTGTGAAGATCCTTTTTCAACAATTGAAAAATTGTATGCGTCCATCAAGAATATTTCTCAAATTGTTATTCGGCTCCCGTAAATCTTTATAAAAGAATTCTGAGAAACATCTGCTTCGGTTATGTTAAGGCAATAATCAATGTTGTACGTTGTTTGCGGCAACAGTCACGCCATAGAAAATGTCCCATATTTACTGATGTACTTATTATGTATTCTTTTCAAAAAATCATTTCATCATTCATTCAAAATAGTTTGCTCTAAAAGCAATGTCTTTCTCGCTATAGGTAACAGAGATAATTCAACTTTTGATTTTAATGTTGTGACGCCAGATTATTCTGATTCTACTGAAATTCGAGAATCTTTGCGTGAAGAGGAAATTTTTAAAGATTAATATTCAAGACAAGTATTTTGTGTTTAAACAGAACAGAAGTGAAACAACGTCAATTGTAGCATTGATATGCTTGTTTAAGGCGGCTAAAGCAAGTTCACCAGTGTAGACATGAGTTTTTCAGCTTCACCTCTGGAATCAAATCAACAGAACTGGTACTGTCAAATTCCCACAAGTTCACAGATAAGTTGATATTTGTTATTGTCATTGTTGTATGTCGTTGTTCTCAATCAGTTTAAGCAAAGGCAATTTGATGAAAATAAATAAAAATAAAAAATCCAGACCATAAAGTTAATAGATACACTTGTCAGTTATCTACGAGCACACTCCTCTGGTTCTCTGCCCAAAATTAGATTATTTAAAATTAGATATATACGTACTTTACATATACAGCATTGGGTTTTCCGAAATTCATGCAAGAAGCAATTTTGATAGAAAAAAGTTGAATTGATTCTCGGGCTACGTGGCATGTGGGACCGTCTAGTTGAAACCATAAGTCGACCGCGTTTATATCCTACAATTTAGACAGAAAATCACGGGAGCGATCACTATTAGCTTTTATTGCACTACCCGTACAAGAATGCGACGACACGTTTTGAATGCATTCGTTTCTCAACATTCACGCGGGGATTTTCTGAGCCCGAAATCCAATATCCTTGTGGCTTAACGAAATCATGATGAACATTGTCATCCAAGATGATGAATCGTAAGCTGTAACTGCCTAGCCTTCATTATTCTTAAAATAATCTCAAATAATGAAAACAGCGCTTCGTTTGTAATGACCCTCAACTGTCTGTGTCCGTGTTTTCTTTATTGGCTCAAAACTCAAACGATGAATGCGTTTTGTCGCGCCCTATACGTGACAACCTTAATTATCTACGACCACTTCTCGTCAAGTTTTATAACTCCATTAGCGAAAAAACTTTCGCGACTTATCGGCGTAAAACTTTGCCAACTAAAAAAATATGAAAACTTTTTGCAATCTATTAGTCCATCAAAAGTATCGAAAGTCAAATGGTCTTTACTGTGTGCTCAGTTATTATGCAGATAAAAAACTTATACACATAGTAGCATGAGTGAGTGAGTGGCATCGACAAAACCATACTTATTCTAAGACATTGGAAAATCACTTGGATTGCAAGCCAGCATATATGGATAATCCGAATACAGAAGTGGATATGCGGCGAAGTGCTGCGAACCCAAAAATATTGTAGTCCGAGCTGTAGGCTTCAAAGGTGTTAAGATTCCTACTCACCAAGTCGCCAGATGCAGTTTTCAATATTTGCGTGGCAGCAATGTAATCCTAACAGCTCCAGACGTCCTTTGCTACCGCTTTCAGTCTGGAAATTAAGTAATATCGTGATGAACAAGTCCCGCTTTGCTCGGAAGGAAAATTTAAGCCATGTCGTGGCTGGCAAGGCAGTTGTAATAGGATCCTTTAAATTTTGTAGGATTGTCCTACTGACTGCGAGCGCTTATTGTCTAATACTAGTATAGTCACCATCTGGTATAACATTAACAACACTTCTATATATGATGCAGTTAACGTTGGTTCTATGTTCTTATGTAGTCGCCCAGTTATCAAAGAAGTGATAGCAGCACAATCGAAAAAGTGTAATTGCAAAAAATTACTTCTCCCCTTCTATCCGTAATGATGGCCACGAAGTAAGCTTACGGATTGCATGATAAGAACTTCCAATTTTACTGACAACTAATCATGTTAATCTCAGTTAATATTAGATTAGAAGAATTACAATATTTGTATCTCTGTCAATCAAGGGGAGGCTGTTTTGATAGTTATTCAAATTTCTATCCCTTGGTTCGTTTATTACAAATAACTCATCTAATCTAACGATTTTGCAACTAGAAGAAGTTCAATAGAAGGAAAGCTGACTGTGTTGGCATTTTTGTGTTCCAGTTTACTTCAATGACCAATAGGCAATTGAAGCGCTACTTCCCATTACCTACAACTAAAACAACTCAATATTTGACAACTTTAAGTTTTCCAATGTTATACTGCATCGCGTTTATACTAACTAACCAAAAACCAACCCTTAAGGCAAGCGCATGTTTTATTACAATTTTCGAAATCTTCATTTCTGGCGTTTTCACCATAAGTTTACGTCCAGGTAAGGTCATAGTTTAGGTTAAACTAAAAGTTATTGAAAGATTAAAAGAATTATTGCTTTCATCACATTTCGCTCTTACGCTACTCTGTTTATTAACCTAAGCACGTTCTCTGAGTAGTCATTTTCGAGGAAATGTTTTCGCACACGTTTTTATGTGTTTAAGAGTTTTGCAAGCGAAAAATCAAATTATTTGTTAAGCCCACGCACATACTTGCAGAAATTGATAAACATAAAAATCCATTTTCTCAAAGTTTGCTGTGATTTTTTATAATTTTTTGCTTTATTTTTTCCTAGCAGGCAACAACAAAAACAAAATTTCTAAAATTGCCATTCAAATGAAATTGAATTGAAATGTTCTCGTATACTTTACTGTAGATAGTAGTGGGTGTATTAAGCTTATCATTATGTTTATATTTTTTCTAAGCCTTCTTAAAATGCGTGCGATACGTATTTGAACACAGGCCACAATACCAACTACAAAAACGTGTAGGTAGATCAGTAGATCTTCGTTGCTCTTCACACAATTCTATTATTGTGCTATTAAACATAAGAAGCATACCCTGAGTAAAAAAAAGAAAAATAAAAAAGACGACTTAAATGTAATAAGCTCGCCATTCTCAGTGAAAGAATTAAACTACGTATTACATTGATTGTGGGCATGCTGTCTTTGCGCTATCAGCTTTGTTGAAGATGCGCTCGCAATATACGCGACATAATGCATGTGATGTTGTTTGGGCGAACTTTTTGTTACGAAATATTGGCATTTCATTAATGACGCCTTTATTTTTAATAACTGAATTCGCCACCGCTGTGCGTTTGTTATAAATTTCTTGGCATTTTCGCAAAACCCGGTTTTGTTGAAAAGATAATTTTAATAAAACTTTTGCACTAATAATGGCCTTCACTCCGTAGAATGACTCGATAATGAAGTATAGTGATTTCCCTCTATAGAGAATCCATTTAATATGGGAAGAAGCATCAAAGTCTTTTGACTGCAGTTCTTGAGCGAAAAGAATAATTACATTAAGCATATGGTGCAGCAGAAAAAGATGTGGCATAAAAAGAGAAATCTGGTAGTCTATTACTTCATATCTCCAACTTTGTCTCTCTTCCTGTCTTCGGGCCTCGGGATATCTTCAGAGAATTTCATAAATATTGACCTAGAAAACCTATCAAATAACGTTACCTCAAAGACAATAAGGCAGCCTGTTAATCAGCTCAACTCTCGACTTTCAGACAAGCTACCGCTGTCTAAGTGCAGAATTACTGGAAAAGCGAGAAACCGGTTTGCGATATTATTATTCTGTAGCTTGCTGCTTTCGTCTACCGTTTAGCAATCTTCTAGGAGATATTGAACAGATATTTTTAAATTTCGTGAGATAGCAATTGATAGAGAATGGTATCCATTGCAAAGGCTAAGATTTGTATATTCCGATTTATTCTCATATTAGTTACAACTTCCTTCCGAAATTTAGCTAAACTAAGGCGTAATACGCTGTAAGGCAATCAAAAAGTCGACCTTCACTTTAGACTACATCATCTTTAGACTACAACATCGAGTGGTTAAATAACTTAAGCAATAACAAAAAGAAAAAATTAACATTGTAGTAAAGAAAATCCCAATCAATTGAAATAATAATAGACACACACCAACCGAGTATCGAGAATTTTAACAGAAGCGCACAAAAACCGGAAAAAAAAGGAAAACAAAAAACGATATGATTTCTGTTTCGAAAATTGCCAACAACTGATAACAAGTTTAAGCAAAACTAAAAGTAAACACTAGAGAAATTCCAAGGGGACAAATAAAATTGAGAGAGGAATGAAAAAAACGAAAAAAAACAAAAATTCCAAAAAAAGACTACTTACGCTATTGGTCGAATCTTGGACATCTAACAATCCCCTAACCGGCATAGATTCTTTGCCTTTTACCAAAACTAAGGTCGATATATGTCACAGACTTCAATGTATTATCCACCACAATATTTTCATTAATCTCTAATTAAGAGTTTATGCAACGTTGCGGCCTTCTTAACCTTTTTTTTAAAAGCAAATAACGCTCATTCATCGAGCTTGGTGTATAATCGTTCGCTAAGAATATCAATACTGGATGCTAGTATTCTGCCGACAGATAAGAGTCGCAGCTATCAAGTTATTATCCTCGGATTGAAGTCTCAATACGGTTTAGTCATAGCTATAGTGAGCATTCGGCCGGGAAAAGGCATAATAGCTTACCGATTGGGTACGCACCCACTAAGCTACGTTCACCTCCCTATCCTTATCCCAATTCTTCCCTTCTATTCTGATATCCCGACTAATTAATTCATATTAAAATAAAAAAAAAGACTTTTCCTATCCCCCAGCAAGTTCCTACATAGCTATTCAATTAAATGACATACTTATCCTGAGCCATGCAGAGCATACTTCAAGGCAAACTGTCATTCTAACTTAACCGACTTTACCGAAAATCCAATCCACTATCTTTCTATTTATCCACTTTAACAATTCCAGTTGCAATAAGGAAGAAACATTCAGTATACGAATCATGCCCTTCAACAGTGGTAGATAAATAAAAAGCAGAAAGAATGCTTTTCGTTGCACATTAGAAAAAACGAGCAGAAATTGACGATTCAATGCGTAGTTGAAATGATTGGCCGGCAAAAATAAAAAGTGCTTGAAATGAAAAGCTGTAGCTATGAGAAGAAGAAAAAATTGGGTGATCAGGTGAAGGAAATCATAATCATCGGCAAACAGCAACGTTATAAATGGCCAAAGAGTATTGTCACTAAGCAATGATGATATAACAGCAACAACGCCAGCAACAATAACAATAGTGATAAAGAAACAGGGAAACCTATAATTTATTTTTCGAAGAAAATAAAGTAAAAGAGAAATTGTTGGCAAAGCAAACAAACACACAAACTCAAATAATACCCGGGGAAAAAGTTGAGTAAATAATAATATTTTCTAGTGTTTTCTTCTTGCCAAAGCAAATAAGCAAACAAAACTAAAAGCAAATAAAGGAAGCAGCAAAGGCGAAACAAAAAACAAAACAACATTTATAAAGAAATGGAATGAAATTATTCGGAACAATGCAATAAATGTAGTGCAACACAGCAATAGATAGCAACTGAAGCCAATGTTGTAGGTGAGGTCAGAGTTCTTAGTTTTTGTCTGTTTTTTTTTTTCATTGTTTTCATTGAGAAGGTAACTGAGCATGCAACAAAACATATTTTAGTATCAGCTATGAGAAAAAATAACATAAACGACAACAACAACAAGAACACTCGACAAAATAATAAATGCTAAAAAAGTGGATAAATAAAAACAACTATCATGGGAAAGGATAGAAAGGGAGATAGGTATAGATAGAACCGTTTGTGAAGAGCATGAAAAATGTTCGATTTACTTTTATTTATTTTTTTCACCTTTTTTTCTTCATCTTCTCTCCCTTTATTACAGAACACGACACGCGACAAAATCATAAACGTAACTTAGTAAATATCGCCATGGTAGCGGTTTAGGTTGAAGCAAAGAAAAAAAAAAATAAATGAAAATAAAAAGAAAAAGTGTATAAACTAACCAGTCAACCAAACTAAACAACAAAAACAATAACAATAACTAAACAACAAAGGCACTTGTCCAATACAAACATAAACAATGTGAAGGCGTGAACGACTAAGTGTAAAATCGTTTAAATATTACATGAAAATGTTTTAGAGAAAAAGAGGAAAAACCCAAACTCGCGCTCAGCATTGCCATTTAAGGTGCATGGTGATGGCGCAGTGGTCAATGCTTTCAATCTTGTTGTTGTTATTGTTGCTATTGCTTTTATTGCTTAGCAAGTTAAACAAAGTGGACAAATAACATGAACTAAAGCAACGAATAACTAAACAAAATCAAACAAACCCACCATTTAACACGACACAGCTCCCATCATTTATATGAATATATTCCTATCATCGCGTAGTTGTTGTTATGTTGTTATCATCATTACATTGACCACCAAACCGTACGGGTTCAAGTTTTTGTACCATCGCATACCTTTATAACTGATAATATGCGGCCAACCCTGCAATTGTATAAACATTTTACATCCAGCAAGGCACGCTACCTCGTTGGTCACAGTGCGGCTCGATTTTTATTCGCATAGTTGTTTTACAGTAAATTTTCATACATAAGTATAGAAAACATTGCCTTTTCAGCTCTGTAATTACCTCTACTGTGGCACTGTGCTTGTAACTTGCATCATAAATGCAAAGACCCGAGTACTATACTAAAATTTATTACAAAAAGTATTCAGCCTTTCTTACAAGAAATAGCAATACTCTCGAAAGATGTAGTGTGTGTTTCCAAAGTTTTACAATTTTTTTTGGGGAATAACGAGGAAAAGAGGAGAAATGTACCCCAAAGGTGTGGTTTCGCTAATTTTGAAACTCTATCTTACTACAGAGTGGTGAAAGAAAATTTGTAGTCCAGACGAGGCTTTGAAATCATAAACATGTCTAAACACCCATAAGCATACGAATAGAAACAGACAAATCTAATATGTTCAGGAATATGGTGCATTAAGCAAAATGCTCATAGCATTAATCCATCAAAATTATTAACACATTTCTCTTCTACGTGAAAAGAAATTTATTAGACTAAATCTTCGCCATGACTCTTATCAAACCATTACCTATCAGTACAGAAGATTCCCGATTTTCATGCGAAAATTTTCAATCAAGTGACCTTCCCACGTTTTCCTCGAAATCTACCGTACTCTGTTGGTAGATCTTTGCAGCAGGATAGTCAAGTCGCGCAAAATGCAAACTGTACGGTTATTACATCAAAGGTTGTCAGCTCGGGTTTCCTTTTTTTGTTAATCAATTCTCGACTGTTTGCCTTAACTGCATACTCTAATCGCTTAAACTGTCGCGAATAGAGAATGCAGTTAGTCATCCGATCAGATTGGAGCAGCAAGATTGCTTTTCAACCCCCAACAAAATCAAAGTACTACAATGCATTAATCTCGGGGATTTATCACCTGCTTATCCTACGGTCGTTATTGCAGATGATTTGCAAATCTGATTTATATTTCAGCACTCGTTTTCAATGCCTTCAAAATCCGGTCCAAATCCAAATTTTTCAGTATTTTTCACATGTTGTATCCAAACTATGACCTTTTGTTTATAATGAGCGTAATGCAAGCGATCGAAAACTAAATTTTACTAAATGTCGGAACAGAATGGTAAAGACAAGCATATGTGCTACTATTTTTGAATACAATAGCTTCACCATAAACACCACAACATTTTTCACAAGCGAAATGATATTTGGTTCATTTTCAATGCGCAATTACTGTCGAACCTTTTTTTTTTTTTTAAATCGCCTAGAAACTGTTACCTTCCATACGCGCTGTGGTAAAGTTTAAAAAGGTTGGTGCTAGTAAGGTTGGACCACTCTAAAGTTATTTCTTAGGTGGGTGGAAAGCTAAAAACTTTTTACTTAACCGACTATATATATATTTATATATACACTATATTTATATTTATATATTATATATATATATATATAGATGTAGATGTAAATTACTAGACGTAGTACATATTAATCCCCGTTGAGTTGGATAGAAGGAGAAAAAGGGACGTTATGCGTACCATATTTGTAGCATAAAGTTTTCTAAACGTCTTACTGTTCGGTATAGTTAGGAGAGTTCTGTAGCGTATTTATTTATGTCTCTCGTATCATAGGTAGCGACTGCTAAAAGGATTTAATTCAAGTTAAGTTTATATGAACTTACTAATCGGAAGACAAGGGTACAAACACATAAAAGAAACAAAAATAATTTGCATAAATGCTCACGTGTGCATATTTATATATATAAATATATGCACTTGTATATGTATTTGTAAAGCTAAATGACGAGGTGGTCAGTTACGATGTTGTTGATTTTCTTTCTTTCCTTTTATGTATTTTTTCCTTTTTTTTTTTTTGTTGCAAAAACAACTAAGTAAATAGAAAACCGATTAACTATAACTGTATGTGGGAGTCCTTTCCCATTAAAAGCGAACTTACGTTAGCTCGCTTCATCAACATCATATTTTTCAGCAAATCCTTTGAAATTCATGCAATAGTTTTAGATATTGAAAACCATTTAAGTTTATTTTCTTTTTCTGTTTGCCTTTTTTTGCTATAGTTTTTTGTGAACAATAGCATCATTCCGCCTTATGGTTTCATCGAGTTAGGTGGGGTTACATGCAGTTAGTGAAGTTTATAATTCAATTATTTTTTTTTTCCCCATTATTTTTTATCCTCATGCAACTTCCATACATTCATAACTGCTAACTAACCACACACATCCCGGATTTTATGTTTGCTAAAAGTATAACAAAGGAATGCTTGTAAAAAAGAATAAAAAAAAAAGAGGAAAATTTGCAACGGGAATAAAGTTTTCAATACATTTAAATGGTGTGTTGTTACAATGCAAATTATAATTGAATCCGAAATTCTTAATTTACTTAACTATCTACGTAACGTATTAGTAGCGTCGAATATCCATTTACACTAACATATGATAAAAATAGTAATTGATTGTTTATTTTATCATGTTTTTGCGTTGTTTTTTGTTTTGTTTTTGTTTTTTTTTTTTTTTTGTTTTAACTGCCTTTCACCAACATGTGGCGGCATAATGACTGATAATCGGATTATTTTTCCAAAACAATTAAATTTTAAAAAATAAGAAATTTTTAAATCGTTATCTGCTAGAATTTGCAAATAATCGACAACAACGTTTTGTGAACTCATCCCTTTTTAAACTTCCTTGCATTTGCAGTCGCCTCATTTATAAGTGGGCTACAATCATATACAAGAACTAACTTTATCGAAGCTTCGAAGCGTTTTCTTTGAAACATTTTTGAGACAATGACAATTCAAAAAGAACAGATACGGAAAGACGGATATTTCTAAACATTTAAAAATCTTAAGCTAATCTGGAAGCCATATTAATGGACCGCCTTTGCAATTATCATCATGCAATCTTGAGATCAGCGTTTTCAAGTTCGGTCAGAAGTTAAACTGAAATCGAAAATTAAAAACTTTTTAACTTCGGGGGAATTCAATACTACTCTTTGTTTTGGGTTCGTTTCTTAACATTTCCTAACTTAGTTTACAATGATGACGGTTGTTATGAGAATATGCATCCAACTTCCCATTCAACTGAGAATATTTGCTTTACAATCGAAATACGGAGGTTGACCAAAGTATAGGGTCATCCATTTTGTGGTTCTTTTGTGTGGGAGGAAGCCTAAATAAATCACACTTTTACTTGAGATTTCGATCAAATTTATTTTAGCAATATACTGTTTAGATTTCGCCACTACTTGTCGACTACGCAGCATACGTAGCTGCACAGCACACAGAAATTATTAACACTTATGACGGACACAATGAACCCATACTTACTTTTCTTGTATGTGGAATGAAGGTCATATTTAGCTGGCTCTGGTCGAAATGTTTCCGTTTTTGTGGAAAGAAAACAGACTTGCCGTTCTTAACGAACTTTTACGTCTACGACTATAACTTTTGGGTATGGTTTCTGAACTGAAAGCATCACAAATTTTTGAACATGAAGGTGGCATTACAGTTACCCTCAACATTAACAAAATGATGCCATACAGTTCGTGAGAAAATCAGTTCGTTGAGAGGAAAGTTCAATGATTGGCTCAGTAATGCCTATGTGACTTACCACAAAAGTCATGGTATATAACTTTATCGAATCTTTTACTTTAGGATAATGTTGTAGCTTTGGTTTTCTTCAATAAACCATGAGTTCTCAATGACTTTATTCACCAATTTTATTCGTTTCTTCGAGTACCCGGTTACTGGTGAAATAACACCCGATTTACGTGGAAATGTGGCGTAGAATTCTTTTCCACGATTGAATTTTTACAGAAGTGCAAAAATCATTTGTAAATGAAAATGACATGAAACAATATCTGATTGATACAAATTAAAAGAAAGCATTTACTTGGTGACCCTATATAATAAGAACCTTTCTATATACCTATGTGCTCTACGTTGAAAATGTCACTGAATAATTGTGACAGCTGGTGGTAAAATTAATACTCATTTCTCTATATTTTGACTAATAATTGTATGACTACGTTGGCTACAAAAATACATGGACCAGCGTGAAACAGACAGACGAAGAGACTGAGAAAAGTAGCTGAATCAATTCTGAAAATAATTTCGCTATTGCTATTGTTATAGTAAACCCAGTCCTATCCCAAATTCTCCGCAAACAGTTAATAAACCCTGACCACAAGTAATGTAAAGTAAAAATAGTCGTTCATCGATGTCCAGCATTCTCTTTTTCATATATGTTTTCTTGCTTATTTCATTAATTTGTTGTTAATATAAATTTATTTTCTTCCTTCAAATTTGTCCTTACTGTGAAAACAATTGAATAGTATTCACATTTCGTCTTGCTAGGGGGGAGCATATAAATTAATTCTAGGTTATACTCAGCATATTGTAGGCTCTATGCGCTTAATTGCGTGCGAAAAACAATATTTGCGAAAGACTAGTTCGCTGTGCTTTCCTACAGTATCAGTTAATCGCCGTGAGCACCATGGTATCAGTTTTATGTGTTGCTATGCTTCCCGAATTATGTTTAAAGAACAACAAAAAGAGAACATTTTTATAATTCGACAGACGTTAAAATTTCAACATTGCCGTGAGCCTATCATCACGACTCCCCTCCCCTTTCTAGCAAAAGAGCTTTAAATCGTTCAAAACACAGCTTTTTGTGCTTTGCTTCTCTATCTTCATGTCTTTCGTTGCCTGACAATCCATGTTTTACTCTCGGCTTCAAAATGCATCAATAGTTCTACCTTAATGATCATAACGGGTAGGATGCGCGGTAAAAGTTAGCAGCTTTTCGAAGATTTGAAAAAATTGAATATCATTTTTCTCTAGTGTAGTCGTTCTTTTACAGTTCAGGAGCGCAGTCGTTGTCAAATCTGTTTTACTATAATAGGGGCTTGAATGCATTTTGATTATTTTTTCATTTTAAAAAGGCATGGGTTGAGAAAAATTGGTATAATATACGTTTTCTACAAGTTTTTCCAATTTTTCTCGCAACATGGGGATGCCGTGTCGAAAGATCGATATTGACATGGCAGCGATCCAACCATCGGCGAAGGCGAAAACACCGTTAAGAAATGTGCAATGTAGAATTTATAAACGGGCATGTGCTTAAAAGAGGTGAAGATGAAAATATATAGCCCTCCATGGTTAGGAGATATTTACATTTACTGAAGATTACATCACTTAATGATTAAGTGATTAAATGATAGGTTACGGACCGCCAAAAAAGAATGTGTTCAAGAAAACTAAGCGTAAAATTTTGAGTAAAGCTAGTTATGTGCATCAAATATCTAAAGTTTCGTTAGGTAAAAAACGCTCGGTTGAAAAGGCTTCCAAAAATATAACAACCCGCTAAAGAATCGCTCTCTGGTGTAAATTCCAAATCCAAATTCTTCCGTGCATAATTGCTCATCCGATTTAAAGATAAGCGAAAAATAACAATTCAATATAATAATTTATTCACACTTTATGTTAGGCATGTCGTGTTATGTAACATCACTGTAGTAACCAAACAAAAGAACTTTTTTTTGAATCGAAGGAAAGGTAGCAGAATAATAATAATTCAGGAGATTATTAGGCGTACATTTAACTATTAATAACAGTAAGTGAGAACAGTATAGTTGGGCAAAGTCGACCTACACTACTTCGTTTAGTGCAGCCATTCACTCATTTCTCCTAATAATACATCAAAAAGTACACATTATTTTTATGCAAAGCCACAAGTTTTCGCTTAGAGAAACAGGGTTGTTAAGGAAAACAGAGCTTCGTTCAGTTTATGCTCAACTGCGGGCTTCTGCTCTGACCAGTTTGGGCAATTTTCAATCGTTAGAGGTCCTAACATTTGCTTAGTTCTCGGAGCGATAGAAAATGCCACTGAAACACCTATAACTTGTTCTCACCTCTGGCAAATTTACACAAAGGCATTGCCTGGGAACAATTTAATGTTCATTTCAACCAATTAGAATATAAACAAGTAAGAAAATTAAATTCGGTCCGGACCGAATCTTTTATATCCATCACCGTTGTCCTAAAAATGACAGAAAAAATAAAAGAACAAAATTTTCATGCTCGATAATATGGACTGGGTGCAGCCCATTTTTTCTATTTTCAAAATAAAAGTTTTGTCGTATAGTCATGTGAGCGTTACTGGCGTGTCCTTTGAAAAGTTTAGATCGATTCCAAATTCTTTTCAAAAATTTTTAAACGAAATCTTAATTTTCGACTGCGCGCAAGAACTTCCAATATTTCTGCCAAATTTGAAGCCAATAGCTTCATTTTTACGTCCTGGAATATGTTTACAACAGCCATTACACAAGCGGACAGACGGACATCCTTAAATCGATTTAGAGTTTGATGCTAATCAGGAATATATATACATTGATGCTTCCTCTAGGGCGTCGCAATCGTTTTGACAAAATGAAGACACCCCTCATCCTTCGGTAATGGCTATAAAAACCTAATATAAACAGGCTTTTTTTTTTCATCTCAATCAAAATTAATATGTATTAAAAACTGAAAAAGTAGAAGATAAAAAAAGAAAACAATTATTCAACTGAAAAATTAAATATATTCCATAATTAAATGAAAAACATTAAAAGCTTTTTAGTGAGCTCTGATATGCATTATACGTAGAAAAAGGAAAATAAAACTTCGCCACACAGTAAATCAAACATTGAGTGTTTATGATATGTAACATAAAATATTTATATAAAAAAGTTTTTTAATAATTTTCACAAATTAATATACATAAAATAATTGCTATCTAATAAACTATAAAATATTAGAAAAAACCCTTAAAATAATTTAAGCTTTTTTTCATTGCATCTATCATACCATAAATGATTAATTTTGTCGTTTAGTATATATTGGGCGAATAGATTGCCGGGGAGTGTTAACTGACTACTCAAATTAAAGCAAAGCTTTTAACAAATTGTAATAATTATAACTGGCAGATAGATATCTACGCAAAAAAATTCCAAAAAAAAAGCAAAACTTGGTATATAGTTTTTCAATTTCTGATCACAAATCAGAATTCCGGTGTGGGTAAGCCAGAATATGGAGGTAACATTCTAAAATGCTTAAAAACACTATAGCTGGGCGAGACCTACGTACCCTAAGCAAGCTGCATCACTTCACTTCACCACAATTGCTCTAATAACGTGTTGAATGGGACGTGGTCGTAAAAGTTTTCAATACCGTTTGTCCTTGGGTTAAAACGCATTGGTTTCAAAATATCTCACAGCTCTTGGGACTTGGGACTGGTTGAACACTAGAAAACAAAATGGACAGACGGACAGACAAACTTAGACCGTTTCTAAAAGTAATTCAGAAAGTGATTCTTATTCGATAAACAGATGATAAAAAATTAGAGCGCATACATTGCCACCCACGCTTAATATAACCTTGCACCTTAAGTGATGTATAGGTTATAAAAACTAACCATTCTTGGTATTACTAAAATTTGTAGCATATGGATGATATGATTCTCAAATCCACCATAAATAGTGAGACAAACACTAAAAAATGTTTAAATATATTTGAAAGAAATCTTAATATCATGATGAATAGATAAAAAATGGGTTTCAGTTTGAATAATTCCTCTCTTACATTTTTGACAGAATCCATTATACTGTAGGCTATTATTTTTACTGGTGTTACGATCCAGTTGCTTTTCTTGGGTTGTTTGGAAAATATTCTAACAGCCGTATTCTGGGCAGTGTCCCAAAGATATCCTAAGTCAAAAGGCGCTTTTTTCTTTGCGATTTCATGACTTGACAGTTTTGTTTTTCATCAATTGTTCTATCATTCTAAAAATCTTCCTTCTACATAGGAAATTATTAGTTGAGGGAATCTAAAAATCTTGGAAGATTGTTATAATAAGTTGTAAGGAAAAAGAGGAAAAATGTTTTGAAATATTTTCCAAGCTTACACTAAAAGAGCCAATGAAGCAAGCAAGTCTTCTTAAAAGCAAAAGCAAACAAAGCCAAGTATGTTTGGCATGGCTAAGCGCGCAATAATAGTTCCCACTGTGATCAAACAGATAATTCTGACTATTTCTAAGTCGTAAGCGTTTTATGAGTGTTTCTAAAAATTACTGGCTGCAAATTTTCGACATACATTTCAAAAACATTCTTCACTTCATGCATTCATTTTCCTTTTCTTGAATTGAACGCTTTGCTTACACTTTTCAAAAACTGCTATTCAGAAAGTCACAATAGGGTGCAGTTAAGCTCTTACGATCACGCATGAAAATCTTCCTTTTTCGCTAAAGAAGCAAAAACCCTAAAAATACTTTGCAATTTGAACGTTTTGAAGCAATTATAGATATTACTCTATATTGCTTTTTATATATGAGCATTACTCTTACCATAAATAACTTTTGTTTAATAATAAAAAAAAAGAAGCGGAATTTTATATTAGTATTATTTTGTTGTTGCTTTTGAAAACCATAAATTGACATATAAAACTTTATCATTAAAAAAGCAAAAAAAAAAAAAAAAATGTTCATTCTTTTGTGGCTTAATGCAGTATTTTTTTCTTTTTTCATACCTTTGGTGTATATAAGCGGCAAACATACATAAAATCTGCTAAATCTGACCACAACAACTAATTAATATCAAGCAAAATTGCAAAATAATCAAAGCAAAATAATATAAACAATTACTGCAACAAAAAATTGTTTAAATATTCCCTTTAATCAAATATAAATAATTTAAAAATAAAAATATTCCATAAACGCAACAAAAAAGAAAATAAAAATAAATAAAACACGATTAAAAGCAAATTTATAATATATTGTAAAAAAAAGCGAGAAAAATATATAAACACATTATACAAAAATATTGAAATTTAAGATAATTGAGAATGTCCTATGTCTCTTCGATCGAATATTGGATGCCCATCGTCCTCGGAATACATATGCAATACTATTATAGTTAAACAGTTAGGTCTAATGTTTTGCTGAGCAGCACTTTCAGAAGTGTCTCTATCTTATGCTTTCCTTGCGATTATTCCGAGATATTCCATAAGACAGAATCGAATGCACATTTTCGAGCACTTGCTCTACAGCCAACCGCCACAAAAAGTGAAAAATTCAACTTCCTTTAAAAAAAATTTTGATAGGCATAGCGTGCATCTGTGGCGCTGAAGGGAAGCAAAGCAAGAGTAAATTTCTCAGAAAATTAATTTTTTATTGTTCATTGATTAAAATTATTCCTTAACTGATGCAAAAAGATGATAGTAGGCGTGGCAAAATTTTAAAAGCTCCATAATTTTGGCTTTTCGAACGCAGTTCGGCAGTACGGCAATATTGCAAGTACATGTGCATGTTTTTTAAAAAATGATTTTTCAAAATGCCAAGCAGCATAATAACTACAACTAAATATTTTCAAAACGTATACAAAAGTTATTATTTTATATATAGACATATATATGTTATACCATCAGTGATACAAAGATATATTAAGTTTGTGTAGATGAATAGTAGACGAACTTGACCCAGCGCAACTTGAGATAGACCTACTATTTATTATAGTAAACTCGTCTGTCCGTCTGCCCTATTTGCTTTTTTGTGGGTTCAACTTTCAGCCCGAAATTTTGGATGAAATTTGGTAGACTGACATGCTTTCGAACGCTATTAAAAAAGCTTTGGACCGGACCACTTTCATTATAACGCCTACAAGTCGTTATATGATAATTGCTGACAGGCCGTGGCCTATCGTAGTGTTTCTGCATGCAGAACACCTCCATTTAAAGCTACTACGCAAGAAAGGCTCATTTGTTGCCATTTTTTAATCATTTTCAAAATTATTGTTTCCCTTTAGTATTTAAATAAAGACTTGAAAAATCCTTTTTTAGGCTGTTTCCCCCTTACAAGGAAAATTATAGCGCATTGCGCAAGCAAAATGTTGTTAGGGTAAATTTGCTTATTTTTGCAGTTCTCAGTAGTTTTCCTCATTTGTAAACAATTTTTGTTGTATGTTTGTGACAAGTTGGAAAAATTGAATATTTGTGACGTATGACCTCAAAGTAGAAGATGAAATGAAATAAACGGAAGAGAAGTTAGCTCAAGCGTTCATTTAAACTCTACATAGGTACTGAAGTCTTACATAACTGTAGAAGAAATCCTCTTTGGGTAGCATGAGAATATTGGAAGACAATATATGATTAACAATAGTGTGTACATACGTATTATTTTTACATATTTATATCGTTTGTATTGTTTGCATATTCATTATCATTTTTGTATTATTTACATTACTTACGCGTTATGTTTTATTTAACTGCAAATACAAATATTAGGTGCTTGCATGTATTTTAATAATTTTTTCATTGGAAAAAGGCATTTATTAAGAACAATTGGTACTGTGTGGAAGATATTTTCCATTATTTTCCACAACTTTTTTCCCTCCTTTCTGCCAAGCGATCCAATCATCGACCTATTCGTACTTCTTCAGCATTTCGAAATCGCATGTCAACCAAGCCATGTTGCACCAATCTGAACAAGTGGTAATCAGATGGCGCTATGTGTGGTGGCCAGCTGAAAATGCAATTTTGAGTGGTCCATGATTAGCGTCTGTATACACTGAACAACTTAGTAATAGTAAATGGAAGACTGTTATTTTATGTGGAGAAGGATCAAAATCATTGAATTTAATCGTTGTGTACATTGATGCCTCGCATTAATTTATCATTTTCACCAATAGATAGCACTGATCAAAACACATGCAAGCACCTACCCAGAAAAATTCTAACCCGCAATATCTCCTTCATAGTTAATTTTGAAAATAAAGTTTGAATTTCAAAGCAAAACATAAACACGCCAAGTATAGGATAAACGTGCATTGCTTATCACTGTTTAACAGTGAGAATAACCAAAACTTTGCTTCGGGCAAATAAAATGTTGCTAAGAAATTTATTTGTTTATCTTTTTCCTTAATATAGCAATAATTGCCAGGGATAGATAAAATGACAATATTAATGAAGCAGCAGAATTCGTTTATATAAGCCGTCGTTCACTCTACCCACCGCAACTGAGTCGATCCCAGCCACCAAAATGGTGGCATATGCACAATTGTGCGATATGTTTAATAAACTTAATCGTCTAACAACATTAAACTCGTTCTTAACTCCTATTAAACATTTATTTTTTTTTTTTTAGAAAAACTCATTTCAACTTTTTTGGAGGCACGAGTTTATGCATACGCACGCATGGGGACAAAAAAATATTTCCAGTCTAAAAGAAAAAAAAAAAAAAGAAGAAAAATTGCAAACTTGTATTGTTTCTGTTGTTGGAAATTTTTGGTATGATTTCGTTTTGTGTTGTTGTTACCGTTGTTATTATTTTAGTTGTTTGGCCAACAACTTAAAGTTATTATTATGTTTTTTAAACATACATACATAAGCACGCCCGTATTCATACAGAGTGCTGCTGTTACTCACTCATCCACCACGACCCCCCTGATCATAAGCGCTGCTCTTGTGTATGAATGATGAAAAATGATCACATCAGAAAACTTTTCACATTTTTCCCTATCTTTATATCAATCCTTTGCCTCCTTTCCCTTCTCCCCTTATTTCACCACTCCTCCTTCATCATTCTATCCTAGCAACTCTGACCGGTTTAAAGCTTAAATTCGTGCACATGCACACGTATATATATGTATAAAAAACACACATGGTATGCAATTCATGGTAAGTCACATGATATGTGCGGTATGAGTGAGGGGCGACGAGAAGAAAAAGCTGAACCCGAACTGTTTCACATTAACACACACAGCAAGGAAGCCAAAAATGTTGTGTAAATATAACAAATGTATCAATGGTAGAAGTAACTGGCCTGGAAAATAAAATGAAAAAAAAAACAAAAAAGAAAAATTAAATGAGAAAAAAAAAAAAACAAATTCAGATTGAAAAATGAAAAGTTGTTTAAAACTTTTAAATTAATTTTTACATAGTGCGATAGTAGTTGCATTTTACAAAAGGCATAACTAAAAAGGTTAAGAGAGGTAACGAAAAATTCTTGCGATTCCACATATTAAAGTTACAAATGTGTTTAACAAGTACAAGCAAGTTATTTAAAAACTACTTGAAAGATTCAAAGTATGATCTTTTTATGCAGAACGATACAATTCTTTCCTTCAATCAATCAATCAATTATGTGATCGCATAAAGATTTTTGCATTTTTCATTACTTTACCATCGGATACTTGCATTTAAATGCCGAGTAACTGCTACTGTCACTTAAAACAAAGAAGAAAAATAATATAGTTCTGCTCATTAAAACGAACAGTAACGCCTTTCCCTAGTAACGAAAAGGAGCCTTAAAACAATACGATCTTCCATCTACAGCTTATGCAATCGACCAGACGACGCACGCAAAAGTAATTCTTAACATTTTTAATGATTTAGAATGAGTTCACATAAGTAAAAGAAGAGGAATTTAAAGAGGGGATTAATTTGGCAAACCCTTGGCTAATTCCATAACGAAAGCTCTCGCCGTCTTCGTAAAAATGTGTTACAATTAAAAGAAGCAGTTCGGAAGCAGTTCACTTCAAGAGTCTTTCTTTCCACTTCCAAGCAAATAGTTGCAATAGGCAACGAACAAAATAGATAAAAGCATACGATCTAAGCTACTCAGTGGGTGTGAGTGAGTCGGTGAAGGCATGACACTTACTGATTGAGCACACAAACTCAGTATGCGGCAGCTACCTGCCTGTATCATTCCCTTTCTTCATTTCTTGTGAACAGGGACATCCCTTGAGCGATTGCTCATTTTAATAAAATAGATATATAGTCACGAGTTTAATATCAGCCAAATTCCACAGAAACTACGCATTTCGTTATTAAATTGAAATTAGAAAAAGAATTTCGAAAAGTCAGCTAAAATGTACACGACCACGCTTATTGTAGGTATATAACGTACTTTCAAACAAAAAGAAAGAATCATAGTTTGTTGATTCGTAAGGACATTTATATGGATATATTAAGTCTGTGTACATGGATATTTATTTATTATATCGTGCGTTCACGCATTCTTGCGTCAAACATACAAATTCATAAAATATTTTGATGAAACTTTGTATGCGAATTTGTATATTACCCAGAACGAGCGCTACTGAAAATGGGAATTAGCTTTTACCGCCACTTCGCTTCTCTAAGAACTCCTGTGTTGAAGGGGTCTTTATAAAAAGGAAAGTTTACAATTTTTAGTAGTTTTCACTAATAAAAATCGGTGGTGGATAGTAAGTATTTTATAGTAGTAGTATACTAAATGAATATTTGAAAATTTGTATGGAATGGTACCATTTCCCGAATTCCTTCCAAACCCAATCTATTTGCAAAGAATAAGCCTTCACAAGGTAACAAAATCCAATTTTCATTATTTTATAAAGAAAGTTGTCAAAGATAATGCTTTCATAGCTAACGTTGTGTCTTCATAGTTTTGTCATACTTTTTCGTGCTTTTTTGCTTGATTTTATAATGAATTTGATGTTCTGAGGAAATAGTCTCACAACGAAATGTTGATTTTAGTGTACGACAAGTTTGTTGAGTTCCGAACACAAAATACTTCTCACTTGTAAGATCTTGATGCCGTTGCTCAGAACACGACTATTTTTTGAATCACTCCTTGTGCAAACATTTTAAGTCCCAACAACAATAATTTATGACAAAAGCAAATGGGAAATTATGCTATTAGGTTATCCGGAAATTTCTTTCGGTTTTTCACTGTGATATGGAATATTTTTTTTTTTACATAGGGAATAAAATTGTTGTTGTTTTGGGTGAATTGAGTTTTTCTGCAACCTCTCGACTAATTATGTGTCGATCAGCTTCAACCATAACCTTTAGTTGGTTGTCCTACCAGAAAGTGATAAAGATTTCATTGAAAATTTTCAGAGCGAAATTTCGGAAACCGATTTTGGAAAGTGCGATCTGCAGCAGCTTCACTTCCACACACAGTACATAATTGTCTATGTGTTGCTGCAGTTCTTTTACTTTATATGCTTACTTTGAGCTTCCACGTCTTGCTTACGTCTCGTTACTATAAACCAAGCGATGACTTCGAAAGCTTTTTTTGCGAAATAAATATAAGCCTGTTGTACGCAGTCTTTATAATGAACTTATGTACCTGAAAAAAATTATTTTAACCTGTCATCAGGAAAAACGCATGAACTTTCCGGACTACCTAATAAATGAAGTAGAAAAGGTATTTTATAGTCTTCGTTGCACGAGTGTAAACTCTCAGTTTGTTTTTAATTAATTTAAAATTTTTAAAGGAAGGATACAATTTGTGAAAATCTTTTGCATATAAGCGAAGACTTATCTTGCAAAGAAATCCTTACATAATCAAAAGCCTTAAGCGGCATCAAGCCACTTAAAACGTCAAGCTTCTTAAAGCGACGACACTTGAATTTCATTCCAAAATATCTTCAAAATATTAAGATGTCAGTCTGTGCTCCATTTGGCCAAGATATTTATGAAGCACTAGTTAATTAAGCTTTTAGTTAAGGTAGGAAATGATTAAATAGATTATTATAAAAAGATGTATGTGAAGTTTTATCCAGAGATTTCGAAGATCATACATCAAACCATATGCTGCCAAGTCAAGGAAAAATATAAAGTTGAAAATATTACTTTTGATTCGAAGCTATAAGTCCGTCTCCGCCTGAACCATCACGGCTGAGTGCACTATGTAACATTGCACCTACAGTTGTAACATATTTATACCAAATAGAACTAAATATATCGAGAGTAAAATCAGTTACCATATACATCTGTTTTCAATACCAATACTAGCCCAGTTAACCAGCAGTCACTTGATTGCTTTTTTTTTCGCTCTCACTATTTATATATTCTGCTAAACTGTGACACTGCATGCAACATACAAGGTAAATGTGTAGAGAATTCTGTTTTTTTAAGTGAATATGCGCTATGGTATACATATAAGTGTGTTCAAAAACAAACATGACTTCATTTTCCTCGACAAATAATAGATTTATTCAGATTAGACTTATTCAGATTATATTTATATTCTTCCCTTCAAAGTGATCAAACTTGTGCGTGCGCTTTTTCCAATTCTTGAAACAATTCTGAAATTCAAAAATCGAATGTACGTAGCCCAGGAAACGTGAAAAGTTATCTTTTTTTTGAACACACTTCGTATATATGAAGATTCTAACGTATTTGGCTTTTATATTATACGCGTTCATCTCTAAAATAGGTCTCCGACTACCGAAAATTTTGTGAACTTTGTCCCCTTCATAAGTCATCTTCCAAGACAACGTCAATCGTCTATCTAGCTAAAAACAACTGTTAGTAGGCTTAATTGAAATTTATTCAGAAAACTCATTGAGAAACCCACGTGAAAGATCGTTAATGAAATTTGTGTTAAAACGTAATAATGGACTAAATAATAAACAATTTGGTTTTTCAAAATTTCTCGAAAACACTGGTTTTGAAATATGTGAAAACAAGACAAGGCTTTTGTTATGAATTTAAGTTTATCTAATTTATTAGGTCGAGTCATAAGTAACTTCAGTTCTTTTAGCAGACATTTGTTTTCCTTTCATTAAACAACAAAATTATATTAATTTCACAGTTGATTGTGTATTCAACCTTTTTGCTATACCTCTTCTTGAGTGGCGTGGGTTTGTCTTTGGTTTTTGCCAAAGCAGGGAGGACGTCTCGTCTTTTAAGATCGTATCTTCGAAACCAATTTCTAAGTTCCCGATCAGTTATTAGTTCTTTACCGTATGCCGTGCGGCATATTTTTTCAGCTACCGCCTTAGCGGTATTGCCTTATTTAAATTCCCAAAGCATTACATGTCGAATATGCATTTTTTCACTCTCCATCCGGAGGTTAAGAAAGACAATTGCATGCGCCACATAACACAGTTGACAAAAGACTCCTCATCTTTGTAGTGAAAACAAAAACTTGTTTGTTGACTTATAAACAATAAGAACAATGAATTCCACTTACCTGCACCGGAAGTTGTTTATGACTCAACCTAATATTTCGTTAATTAAAATGAGTTTTAACCGAATGTTAGCTATGTTTTCCATTATTCAGTTAATTAAAGAAATTTTTCATAAATTTACTTAGTTTGTGATTTTTGCATTTCTTCTGCTTTAAGAAAGGGGGGGAAAGAAACCACTTAATAGAATTAAACATTTGTTGTTAAACATGATAAAGTTTTTAATTTCACTAGTTTCTCTTTTGCTTTTGTTTTTTCTCCCTCATTATATCGTTTCATTTCCTCTGTACACAATGTGGTGACACTCCCTTGTAAACTGTTTAACGATCAACTTTTTATTTGTACAAAGTTGTCCAATGCCATGCTACGGGGGTGTTGCCTCATTATCTTCGTAGACATTAATGTCACTGACTTAGCTTTAATATTAGATTTTCATTTTTGTTGTTCTCTTGTGCTATTGTCGTGAAATATGTTAATGTTTGAGTTGATTATATTAATAGTGCCGGTTGGTGGTGATGGCGGCCACTCTTTGTATACATATTTAAATTGTATGCGCAATTAATCAGCTCAATGACATTTTATTTGCTTTATGGAAATTTAGCGTAATGTAATACCGCAATGTTTCCGTTTTTTTTCTTTCTTCTGCTTTGGTACTTTAAGAAAATCTTAAAGAAAATGTTTTTTATAAAGTTTTGCTTTTACTCAAATTCTTATCCAAATACGTTCACTAAACATTATATCTTTTTCTTCTCTTTTCAGGTATGTTGATTTAAGAGCATAACCATATGTGCATGTAGAACTCTTAGGGGTAAGTTAATAAGACTTCTTTGGCTATCAATATATTGATGCACGCAATACTAAGGATTTTATACTAATTTGGAAATTCTCTTGGTTGTAGAGAGTACTTATGTTCTCGATGATTGTAGAATTTTAGATTTACTGTTTGAATTGAATAACTTTTATGTATTGCATAACTTTTTAGTTTCATTTTAAGATAACATATAGACTATATAAAGTAAATAATATGAAATGATGGCAGACAGCAATAGAAAGTATTTTTTGCAGCTTTTGAATTTTTACCTTTCATCTATGAAATAGATCAACCGACACGACTGGTAGGGAAAGGCTGCATACATTTAATTCTATCTTCTATTAATTCTTAATATCTTCTATCTATTGTTTTACAGATTTATTCAAATTCAAATAGAAAAGCAAGCTATAGTTGATGGTATACAGTATCAAGTTGAAAAATCTTCTCAAATAAGCAGATAGCAACAACCAAACTAATCGAGAAACGACTACAAATCTGTAGTTCTATAACTATTTATTAAGAATTTAATTCGTTTTAAGGTTTATTAAAGGGACTTAAAAAGCAAAAGATCGATAAAGATCAGCGATAAATGCCCTACATCAGCTAATACAATTTTCATCACAAAGCATGAAAATTACATTTTGTTCTTCTTATATAAATTCACTTTTCGTGGGAGTCTTTGTGCAAGTCTGGGTTCGAAACTTTGATCAACGTGCTCCAAATTTAGTGAATTTTTCAAACTGAAGGTTTTTTCATAATGAAGGCTAGATGATGAAGGCTTACTTCTTATGAGGACTTTTATAACTGAAAGGATTCGAAAAATAAATCTCTATAGGCCAGTCCAGTAAATTTATATATTAAAAAATAATTTTCAATTTCATAAACTACACTAACATTTTTCTTATCGCTATATAAAAAGACTAGTTTCTTTTCTGTAAGACAGTGTACGAGAAACAATTGAAAACTTTCCTAAATTTTTCTCAATCACTTGTCTTTTTTTGCAAAATGAAGCTCTACATAGGAGGAGGTAGTCAAAATGATCCGATATGAACTATTTTGAACGAAAACCAGATAATTGTAAGGAATTTTGTTGACAAAATCTCCAAAGTTGCGAATTTTAAGTTGAACAGAAAAATACAATAGACGGATGGACGGACGGGCAGAGAAACGGTGAGCTACAGATACGCCTTAATTGGCAATAAAGCAAACGACTCCGAACGGATTCGCGTAAAATACAGGGTCGATGTATCTCAACTGCTTTTAAGTGTCGCATGGCATTTGTAGAAACCCACTTGTCCTTACCACAAGTTGTGTAAGGTATAAAAATACACAATAAAATGAAATTAAGAAATTTATATCTGGCTTGATTCGATTCGTTAATATCTTTGATCAAAATTAAAAAAAACTTTGTAATCATCGACATGCATATGTAGATGATTTCGATAGGACGGGAAGAAATATACACATTAGGATAGATTTATATTCCATTGTGTATCTAAATAAAGGGTTCATTCAATTCATAGAACTTGTAATGCTTACTAGCAGGCATTACGAATTCGTGACAAATTTAACATGCCAGCTACGACGATTGTAATAAAATTTATGTCATTTGAAAGGCTTTCGTTTAAGTTATATCGTCCTCTTCTTATGTGCTCAGTAAACCGTCTCCCGAAAACAAGCCATTAGTTGTTATTTATCACAAAAAGCCTAAATGTCAAACGATACACAAATCATTATCACGAATTGCTTTATTGAGGGCAAATCAATAGACATTAACATAGTATACGTAAAAAGGGGAGAGACGTATGCGTGTATGAAATACATTAGCATATTTTACCAGGAAGCATTGCTTTCATAGATTTTCATTTGTGTTATTTATGTTTCATAAAGGAAAGTATAACAAATGGTATCAAGAAAAAAAAAAAAGAAAAGAAATTAAATTCGAAAATATGTACGTCCTTCCCTTGATATGCATCTTGAATGCTCAGCACATATCGGCAATCACAAAGCTTGATCGAGACTATTCAAGCTTCCATCTCAAGTTTTGTTCACACCATCGACGATGACCACCGAATAGACGAACAAACGAAATGTCCACAACGACTTCCTATTCGTACGGTAATGAAAAAAGTAAAAGTTATTGACATAGTGACGTTATTCTTCATGTCCTCAGTCGTCGATTATCGGATTGAGACCTTATCAACGGCAGCTTAGCACAAGTTAAACATATCGTTGTGCTTTTAAACTACAAGTGACATGTTAAAGATCTTAATGAAAACAATTCATTTTCTTAATATAATCACATTCGATACATTTTAACTGACGTTTTCCTTACAACTTTATAACAAATACCAGATAAAATTATTCTGTGAGAAGCAAATACAAAAAAATGCAAGTGCCTTGAAGGCATTTGAGAATTAAAAATTATTGCATTTGTTAACTTACAAAATACCAGGAATTGATAAATTTCTGTGAATTTTAATTTTCAATGAATTTTATAAGCAATTCTGTGATACAAACAAAGAACAGCAAAAATGATCTGCTGCTTTATGACTACAAGACAAACAAAAATTTTGTATCTGCATCTGAAAAGGCACAAAACAAATAGAAAAAGATTTGTTTCTTTTTTTTAATTTTTTCATTTACACAAATTTTCTACACACATTTTTTCAATTTATTTTAATTTTTTTAGGAAAGAAAAAATTTTTTTTGTTCTCTCTTCCCCGAAGAAAAGCAGTTTGGATTTTGATTTTCTCTATGGACTCACAAAAGTGGCCTGATTATTATTCTCTTTGTAACGTATTTCATATAAACATCTGTGTTGGTGAATTAGTATGTGGTGCTCCTGTGCACTTTTAAACTTCAATATTATTGGAAACGTGACCTGTACGCTTAAATAACTTATTTGTGTGTATGTATTCTTCGATTTCTTGTTTCCTCTCGGATAATATAATACAGTTTATGGGCATACATAGGTCATGTTTATATTGAATAATTTAAAAAGTATCGAACCTTAAAGAGATCATTTTTCATTATTATTAATATTGAAATTCATTATTGTTAACCTCAACATTAAAAAGGGATCTCTTCAATAAGAGAATCACACTTAGACTTGGTAAGGATTCACTTATCTCATCATGTTCCCATATCCTTGATTAGTGTTGGATACTTAATGGATTTAACAATGTCGGTCTGTAGACTGGCCTACGCCTGGTGAACTCAATTATTGGGCTCACTATTTTCACAGTCTCTTATATATTACATAGTAGTGTTGCTATTATTCCTCCATTGCTTCGCCTTTACTCCTTTTTATCTTTTTATTCTTTTTTAGTTCTTTTCTTTCTTTTCGTAGGTATTACTTGGATGACATTTCTGAAAAAAACATGCAATACAGCACAATGCTTTTCCCTGGCCATAAGAAGAAGCAAGAGTTGAAAAATACAAAAAAAAGAAAAAAGTGATTTGATTTTGATATAAGTGCCCGAAGTATTTTAGTCAGTTTTTTATGTCTTTTTGGAAACTACTTACAGCATATAAAGTAGATAACCAAATACTACAAGTTAGACCGAATTCTTGATACCGGAGCTAATCAGAGCAGTTTTGGTAAGCCAATATGGAGTTACGGTCAAAAACGGAATAAAAGGCATACTTACTACTTCATTGGTAATGATTGCAACGATTGCCAATGTATAATAAAGTTTGAGGAGTACATAATACCATAAGGCATAAGTTGATCGCCCTCTGATCTTTACTTTCTGGACAATTTAGTCGAGTTAATGTGTAATGAGACATAAATGAGAAAGGCCGGCTTGGCTTTCAACATAATACAAGCCAAATACACTACATATATAATCCGCAACACCTATCTATGTATACTTATATATGCTACACTTACCTAATATATACTGTTTTGATTTTTATTTAATCGATTGATTTAATTAGTGATCTTATTTAGCTTTAAGGTAACGTCCCTTAATGCAGTCTTCCGATGTTGACATTTTACTTCACTTAAATCAAGGCCTTGTGCTATGGATAAAAATAGTACGTCTCTTTGATCTTACAATTTTTTTTTTACTTACTTTACTTTTAAGTTTTTTATCTTGGCGTTCGACAGGCTTTAAACGCTAGTTACCCTAAAGAGCATTCGGGTACTATTTAGCTCAATCTCGATTTTCTGCTCTCCATATTCTTTATTCGTGTTTATGGCCCATGCAGTAATAATCTAAAATTTTCCTCCATTTTTTATTTCAATTCTGATCTCAACTTGATTATCTTGCATTTATTTAATCTTATATTTAATTGGCGCCCGACAGGATGACGAGTGATTCCTTTTTTAACGCAGGAGAACGATGCATATGTGAAATGTGAATAAAATTCTTCTAGTCCTAAATTTCTAAAGGAGGTCGAACGTCTGTCGGACATAAACGTTCAATTTAATGCTTCTCGCACTTGACTTGAGCATTTGATATTGAATCTGAATAGTCAAAATGTAATGTTCACCCCCGCAACCAGCCATTCAATAAAAATTCTCCATACATTTAGACAGGGCAGTGCTCAGGAGGAATTACATGCAAGGGAAGCGCCAAAAGTTAAGATAAATCCTATACGTGATTTATATCTGTGAACGTAGTGTATATGGAGCATATTAGCCACTATGTTCGTAGGATGTAAAAATCGTAAGCTTTCGAAATGGTCGAAGAAAAAGAAGTATGATTGAAAAAAGAAAATGAAAATTTTTGAGTTGAAAAGAGAGAGATTTCTTTAAGAGTCGCGCATAACAACCAAAAAATAAGTCGTGACATGATACATCAACTCTTGAAATTTTCTTTTGGAAAGCAATCCTTCAACGCTTTCTTTTATAAAAAAGATTTAAACATTCGGAAACCCGTATATCATGTGCAATGTCTCATTATTTGGCTTCAATTCTCTAGGCTTTAAAAGCTTGCATGTCCTCTCTATTCAGTCATGTTGTTTTCACTTTACGACTACTTACTTTACTTCTTTTCCTCTATTCTTTTTTTTTAAGGACAAATAAACTAATAAACATAATATATCATTTTTATATAGGTGAGCATAAAAATGTAGGAAATTGTCCATTTGTCGAACACATTGGCACGTTTCTGGTTAAATTTTATTTGACTTTTATTGGGTTTACAAATTATTTGTTGATGAGCTTATACTAAACATGTACACATACATGACCGGAATGCTCGTTTTATATGCTTAACTCTTTACATCAGTCTTAAGATATGTATGCCATTTTGTGTACATGTAAATATAATAACCATAAGTTATCATACAAAATGTTTGTAGAGTTTCCTGGGTGTGTGTAGTCAGTAAGAGTAAGAAAAAACAATATCAAAGCGACATAATGGTTATCAGGAATGAACAAAACACCACAAGGGTTATCACTTATTATTACATATCTATCGACAAGTCAAAAATTGTAAACTTTCGCATTAAAGAGACGGACTAAATAAGGCTCGTGTTTATTCTGGAAAGATCCAATTAATATACGAAAGGAATAATTAATAGAATATTAGTTATAGTTTTGTCCGATTCAAGTTTTATTGCCTTTATGCCTTTAGTTATGATATTTTTGATTAAAGTTTACTTGGCTTCCTTTGCTTTTCTTCTTCTTGTTAACAAGGTTAAATTGTAATTTTAGATATATTTTTAAAATGTTTTTCGAGCAAAAAAAAACAAACTTCATACGCGAGCAGCATATACAGCAACACTTTACCTTTCTCTCTATGTGGCGCGCGGGCTCTTTAACTTATGTAACAATAATAATAATAAACGTATAGAATGAAAACATAGAATAACACAACGTAAATAAATTTCATGATAAATTTTGTAAAATAAATAAATTATAATTGCTTGCCAGAGTGCGGGAAAGGGGAAGACAAAAGAAAAAGGAGAGAGGAAATGTTTGAAAATTCAACTTGAAATAATTCATTTCAAATTGTTACAACGGCACTTGACAATATTGCTGTTGCTACTACTACTACTACTACTACAACTACTACTACTATTACTGTATCTTTACAAGTGTGTACAGATATTTATGTGTATTTGTGTGTATATAAGCGAATGTGTATGAATGTTTGCAGAAATAAAAGCACTCCAAAAATTTCAAACAACCACACATACGTATATTCTAAAATTGCACAAAAGTCTACACAGCAAATGGCAAACAGCAAAAGAAGCCAAAAAAGCAACGGCAAGCAAAATAGAGATAGAGCGACAGTGACAAAGACATGGAGAGAAAGAGAGAAAGTTACACAATAATATTAGTTATGCTGCCATAACTTTTTCGAGTTTTACACCTAATGGCACAGTGTAAATAATTTAACGGAAAATGTACGCTATATATATACACTCATCTATACATATATACGTATACACGTCAACACACCAACACAATGACACGACGATGCAGAGTCATACCATTACATGCACAACGTCATTTATGCCCTTTTATACATATACATATATATATATATATATACATACAATCACACATACACTCATACAGTAGCAAATGTTCACTGCCATTGCTATTACAAATTGCATAATTTTAGTGACATTTCCGTTAAAAAGCTTAATGTCGTCGCACAACATGCAAATAATATTGAAAAATATGCCAAAAATGTAATTTCTGGACGGTAGAGGAAAATGCTCCATCCACCAAGAACATTTTAAATAAGCTTTTTCTTTGAACAATAATGTAAATATTTCTCTTAGACTAAGTTGCAGCTGGAACCATGACAGGAGAAAATTTTCCATGCGGTTGTTTTAAGAAAACGAGAACACAGAAATAAAACATGGAAAATTTTAAGCAAAATTAAACACATTGTCTTCTTTGGCAACAAGTAAAGAAAATCCATGCCTTTCGCAATCGTCATTAAATGTAACTAATCGTTTACTATGAAACTCTGCAGTACTGAACACAAAAACTTTTCTCTCTTCTTCTTCGCTGCTTACGTTACGAACACATGAAGGGCCGACTGTGAGCGAAGAAGAAGAGCCTACCCATTTTAAGACGGGTAACTAGGTTGCTTTCCTCACCATTGTTGCTTGTACTTGTTATACTTGTATGTATGTAAATTCCTGAACGATTGTAAATAGGTCTACAATTTATTACACCAATCGATTGCAAATCGTTTTCCTAGCCCCGTCTGCTTGACGTCAGTGGGTAGATTGATATTTTATGTTATTTTCTACATCGTCACTTTTGGGCCCAAGAGTCCACGCTATTGAAAAAGGATTCAATGGAATGTGAAAAAGTCGTCATATTCAGAAAAATGTACAATTTGACTATAGAAATATATTCCAGGAGAGTGATTCAACATGCAGATTTATTGCGATAACTTTGGGTTGCTTAGGTCTCTTTTTCAAGCTAGCTTCCATACATATGTCTCTATGAAGAAGAAACCTGCACCAGGGGAACATAATTATAATTATGGATGGCATGATGAAAGAAGAGGAAGACTTGTTTTCGACAAGGTGGTGGTTTAATGGCCGGGCTTCTCCCTGTAACGCTTTAAAAGGTTTTAAAAAAGGGCGATTGCAGCCATCGTCAAATTGAATTGTACATTATGAGCTTATGACTTTATCGAATTTAGACATAAGGATTTATAAGGTAAATAATTGTACGTAAAGACACCATAACTAAAAGAGTTAGTGAGTATTGTGTTATATTGAATTAAAAAAGAAATTGCCTGTTTTTTGTCTCTTTTGTCTCTTTTTATGAAGGGCGCATAAAGGAAAAAGAAAAAGTCTCGGACTAATTCCTAACACTTTAACTCAACCAATAAATTTGCGTATTTCTTTTTAAGCGATACTCTTTGAGACTTACTTATAAAATCCATACCGAAGTTGACTTCGACTATGGTAAATGTTAGAAGAACTTAACTTTAGAATAGTTCTTTGGATGGAAGCACAAGCCATAAGCCGCTACGATTTACTAAGGCTTGCTAAGCTTGAAATCGAAATCAATGGAACAACAAGATCTTACTAAATTTTGTGTCTGTTATAAATTTAATCGTTTGTCCTTTGAAGAAAAGCTTTTTTCTTTATTTGTAAAATATCTTCCTAACCTCTTTCTCTTAGATCAAGATCAGGCTTAAGTTATGTCAATAGCTTAAACCTCTGTGCAAATCAAAAGTGACTGCCCTTTCTTCTCATACCGTAGCGTGACAAAGATGCAAAGCCGGACTATTAAAAATGAATGAAATCAGGATTTTCACTTAGGCATCCTATTAATCATTACTGTTTAAATGTGAAACGAAGCAATTGGTCGTCCAGTTAAGCTAACTTTGACTTAATCTAACAATGCTTCACATTCGATATGTCGTAGGTTCAAATCAAATGAAAACTTAACTTCACTTGAAATTTAACTTAACGCTCTACTTTTATATGCCTTACCCAAGGATTGGAATTGTAATTCCATTTCCGACAATTATGAAACAGAAATATTTTAAATAAAGTAAAATTGTTAAGGTTGCCTCAAGAAGAAATAAACATAACGGGCAGGTATCGTTTACGCTACACTTTGTAAACAATAAGACGTGGAGCGTGCGTGTTCATAATGGTCGTCCGTTCTCAAGCAGACAAAAAACGTCCTTAATAATGTGTACTAAGTATTGGTTAATTATAACAATTATAGTAATAAGTGTGAACAAAACAAGTAAGAAAACTACATTCAGCTTTGATCGTATCTTTAATATGGCATTAACCAATTTTAGCTTAAAAAAATAATTAATTATCTGGGTGCGGCCAAGTATTCCCTTCTTTATACTGGTATTGTGGGATCAACAACAAACCATACGTGGATTTTGTTGTGGTTGCGTCTGTTATAGTTTAGTAAATTTTTTCGCTTTTGAAAAGACAGCTTTATGCTGTGTATGTAACTGCAAGCGTACCCTTTGGCCGTTTTGACCCGTTTTCAATTTCATCCTGTATACAAGCAATTTCAATGCTTTTTTTCAAAACGACATTTTATTTTTTTTCTTTTTGTCGTAGAATATTTACTACAAACAGGTCCACAAAGACGTAGACAGACGGACAGACAAGCTTAAATTGACTTAGAACTTGACACCAATCAAGAATTTGAAGTCTCATTATGGATTTTGTAAACGTTTTAACGAAATAGATTTACGCCCAACTTCGGTATATATGTAAATCTAAGCAAGAAAATAACAGAAAGTTGTATTTTAAATAATTAAATGTAATTCACACTATACTGCATAAGCACGGGCGGATTAAATTCAGGTGAAGAAAATGCATTAAAATGTAGATTATATGGGAGTAAAGCTTATTTCCTTTCTAAAGCGTTTCTAAAGAAAGAATTGCTTGCAATTCTCTTGAACTAATTAACTAACTGAGCAAAAGCCAATGTAAACTTTTATTTGTTTTGATTGTTTATTTTTTTATGTTACATTTTTTTTTTTAAATTTCAGTTTTCCTTAAGTTTCCGCTTCGCTAGCTTAAGGTGTCGTTTTATACTCTAATTGCATTTTCCATTTGTTTCACTTTTGCGTGGCCTCTCGTGTTTGTTATTTTTCGTTTACTTTCAAGTCTTAATTCTTTACATTTAACTTTAATATTATGTTTTATTTTCGAATTATAATTACATTTCCAATTACTTGCATATGAAATGTCCCCGCCGTCTTTTGAAGCTAAGGCATTCATGCAATCATCTTTCATATGTTTTTTTAAGGTTAGTTTGCGTGTTCGTTAAACTAAGTAAAATAATAAACTTAATTGTAATAATTCTAAGAAATAATATTATTTCAAAACCTACACAGGGTTGATGAGGCTAACGATAATGTTGTCAAAAAAGTATTTTCATAAAGAAAACAATTGAAATTGTTATAGCAAAGCAAGGTTAACTATTAAATGCCCTACTGCAGCCAATACAACCCTTCATGGAAAATTAAATCTGGTTGCCCTATAAAGACTGAGTTCTCATGAAAAATTTTGTATGGGGACGCATCCAAGGACTAGACCTATATAGTTGTCAAATCGACACTTTAGAACAAATTTAATTATAAAGTTTTAAAAGTTAGACCTTGCCTTTGAACTTCATTTTCATGAGCATCTTTATATGGAAATCAATTCGAACAATTCATGTATACGGTACGAGGTTACACATTGTGTGCAGTTTTCAATAAACATTACACTAAACATTAGAAAAACTTAAGACTCAGTTAACAGCAAATCCATCTCATGGCATTTAACTGACGGTTAAATTCTACTATAAGATTTGTTCTACTTAGCTACTAGCTGACAGAAATACTAGGCGAAGGCAGCTCGTAAAAACAGTCCTATGATTGATAAAATAAAGCATGAAAAATTGCAAGAAACCATTTAGAGCAGGCAAACGAGTACGTTTGCTATTAACAAGCAGATAATTAACTCCTAGTTAAGAGTTAGTAAATTTTCAGTTTAAAGCAACGTATTGAAAATAGCCACATTTGTCACAAAATATTAAAATTTCCATCTTGTTGCCATACAAAGGCTCATTTTCTGTAGACGCAGAAGAATGGGGTTTCAAAAAACTATCGCATCTCAGTCAAATTTTCAGCATGAAAAAATATTTTTTTCGAAAAAAGCAGGTTAAAAACCAAAATTTTTTTTCCCCAGAGTAGAACTCCACGTGTAATCGCGCAACTTGGTCCCATCCAATGTGTTTTCAATAGCGTTTGTCTTTCGTCGAAATACTCGGAAAATTAATGAGTTTAGGTTGAACACAAAGCAAATTGCCAGACATGACTTGATCGGGTGAACACACAGACATCAATTCATTTAACAAATGATTTCGACTCGATAGGTGAAAAGTTTTGTTTAAATCAAGTTCTCCTAGCTGTCGCATAGATCCGTGCAAAGCTTTTATTCTTACCATAAGTGGTGTGTGGCATGAAGATAATACAAATCCACATAATAGGATCTTAGATATTAAAGCACATACCGATGGACACAACGCAAATGTCCAAGAAAATTTATATTACAATAGTTCTACTGAAGAACTTTATTTTTACTAATAATAACTTTAGGGCTTACTGTCATCAGTAGCTTGCAATGTGTTGTCCCGTTTCCACCCTAAAATAAATTAAAGAAAGAATGCAAAGAAAACATACTGTTATCCATAATATATGTAGAAACTATGTTGTCAGTACTTTCCAGAAATGGTCAAAAGATCAATGAACTATTGGCAAGTGAAACTCGTCCATTTGTTAAAGTTGATCTGTTGATCTGTGGTCGCTGTATGTTAGCAAATGTTAGCAAATTTAATGAGTCGCCATAATTCCAATATAAAAATTATTATTCATGGTAACTGGTGCAAGGCCAACCAACACACTCATACATTTCATCGCAAGCGCCTTGACATTGCTTTATTGATTATCCAAACGAATACAACTAACTTACACGCTTTCTTTATACGAATTTTTTGTACATAAAAGCCACACTTTAGCTCAATTAAGGATCTCTGATACTAGACAAGAAGATGCTATATAAGTGATAATATAACCTTATTTATTTCATAGGTAATTCATGGGGATAAATTTAATAAATTATTTCAATGAACTACTTTAAGCCAAAGATATCGACAGATTGGATCTTATTTTCATTTAGGAATTAAAGCTTAACTATTTTAGGGATTTTGTTTTTTCATTTTTATTTTCATTTTCATTTTCTTTCTCTTTTTGTTTTGCCTTTTTGATAGTCTTTTAATAATAGTGAAAACATTCGGTTATGGGAAAATATAAACACAATTTTATACGTATGACAGTAGAATCATTAAAAAATCATATCTACTTTAACCCTTCCTTTATAAATGCTCAAGCGCGAGCACAGACATATAAAGGACACCGGGTATATATGTATGGATGAGTTCTCCGTATTCATAGGAGGTGAAATAATGAAAACACACATTGTTTTTATGCAAACACATAATATAAGGCATGTAAAACTAGTATGTGCTGACGTTATAGTTGATAGTGATGTTGATGCTGATGCTGATGCTTATGGTAGTAGCAGTAAAATGAAATGATGCACAAGCTAGAATAATATTAAACATGTACATGAGCGGAGGCCCTATGAGTCACTTTAAAATACTGAAAAAGTAAAAAAAAAAAAAAAAGGAAAAAGAAAATTGTGTTTTATTAATACAACAAATTCTCTGAACCGTAGTGAACTGAATCTCTGCTCCTCCGCCTCTTTTTGTGAATATATGTAGACGCCTTCAGTCTATAATATAAAATGTTCTGTTACAATTACTGGAAGTATATACACATACATATATATATATATAATGTTCATATTGTGACTGGTTTTCCTGTTGTGTTTACATTGTTGTAGTGTTGATGTTAAAATAATAATTTTTAATGTACTTGTTGTTACATTTTCAAGTGATTCTTATGGCACCAAAACGCAAAAAAGAAAAGCAAAACAATAGAAGAAAAAAACCAAAGATTCAATTTATTTTAATTTCCTACAAAATCAAGCGCAAGTGCCATTAAATCAGAGATAAAGAAAGTTAACACCTTTTAAAAAAATATGCGAACATTCAAAGCAAACTTAGATAGGGCCTCAGGGAGGATCCATTACCTTGCATGGTTTTTGAAATTCATGAACAATCTCTGAATATATCTCAGGATCGATGAAGCACTGTTGTATATCCCTGAAAGCTCTCTGGAATATTCCATGAAATTTGTGCAGGATCCTGAGAAAATTTATTGTCGCGCTTATAATTCTTAACCTATAGGGAATTTCGCTTGTAATTATGTTGTTAAACGCCTGGAACGCCTTTTTTGCGATTCGGTCATGCATACCCCGTGTCGTAGTAATAGAATGTTGATTTTAAAGGCTAATGAGACTGATCTTTGTCGCCCATAATTATCGGGTAATCACTCCTTTTCTGTATCTTTGCTTCTAATCAACAAAAATTATTATTTTTGCCGTCAATAAAAATTCGTGAGAAATTAAAATCGTAGTTTCTTCTTCTTTTTCGCATTCTCGCAGTTTTTCAGCAACATCTGCAATATCTGTGAGAAATCATGTTAATCCTTAAAACTTTACCCATGATTTAAATTATCTTTGAAGGCCTAAGTTTTATTTAACATCATACTCCCTGAAAGTATGCACAATTTTATTTCGATAAAGAGAGTACCAACTACAAGAGCTAGTAACAATCGATCGAAAAGGGCAGACATTTTCTTGTAAGCTCTTCTCCAAAATGCCGCGAAATATCTCGTAAGAGTAAAACGAGAAGAAAAATAGATGTTCATAAAAGCGGGATATCATTGCAAAAACAAAAACCATTTAAGCCTCTATGGGAGAAAATGCAATCAGCAGTCGGTTGAAAGCGGAAAATTCGCGGCGCTTATTCCGCCGAACATTTCTGGCTCTTGATTTTATTAATTAATTTACTTTTGCCACAATAGATACATATTTATAGCTGGAAACAAAGTTAAGGCCGTTGAAGAAAAGAAAAAAGGATTCATCGATTTTCGTTTGGAAGACGTCCCGAAGAGAAGGTGTGCGCAGACTTTCATTCCATATACCAAACCGTAGATGTAGGAAAGACATAGGGAGGGGTACATTTTTTCTTTATCTAGCAGATAAAGTTTTTCCAACCTGTACTTGCCGAGTATAAACAATGGATGGGATTATTGTGCAAGCAAAAACGAATGGTAACGAGAAGAACAAAACTTGTCTTTATCCTGCTTTCAAGTTTTTATGATAGGCAATGTTGTAGCAACTGTAACAAGTTGTCGGGCCAAGCCACGCAGGGACAAACTCCGAACTCCCGATCTCAACCGAGTATGCGGCATGTAGTTATAGATAACTTGAGCCGACAATTTACAAAAGGCCATCCTGAAGAGTGAGGAACTGATTTCGCGATGATCCATTCGAATATCGTAAAGCTAATAGTAGTTAGCTGTGGCATGCTACCACTACTAGGAAAAAATATGTAGATGTGTGCCAATATATGTATATATATATATATATATATATATATATATATATATATAAATGTACAGATATAAAGTTATGCAGGTGTAAAGGTATGCACGTTGGCAGATATCTAACTATATAAGGTATATATGTTTACATATATAATAATGTAAGTAGGTATATACGCCTCTTGCGGTAGCTGGAGTGGTATCTTGTATTTTTTTTTAAGTATTTCAGTTAAGTTTGATATTTCATTGTAACGAATTCTTCTGCGGATATAGTTTTTAAATAAATCCTTTGTTCAAATTTACAATTCAGTAAACAGATTAATTTTCGTTTGATAATGAATGCAACGAAAAGTGAGATATGTAACTGCAGCACTTATGTGAATTTCCAAATTTATTAAATTTTAAATTCAATATGAGTATGATTGACACAAAATGAAGAAAAGAAAGGTTGAGCTCAGTATGCCAGGTTCGCAACCTTGATGTAATGTATAAGTTTGAATAAATGCAGCAATTCAATCCATCTGTATGCATATAAAAAATACTTTTAAAATTGTTAAAATTCACAAAAATACAACAGTTACTTTGAGCCAATCCACAATATCCTTTTTTTCGGTTTTCTTTTCTGAAAAGAATATACTTAACACATTTAACTTTACGTGCGTGCGTAGTTATGTGGAGAAAAAAGAAAAGTTCAAAGCAAAACATCTGTTTATTTCGTACATTTACCTCGCAGGTTAATGTAATTTGTTTTTACTTGTTTTCCATTTTTTGCCATATGCACTTCCAGAAAGCTGGGGCAAAATTGATTTGACAATTAGTTTGCAATATTGCGCGGTCACGTGTTCTGAATTAGGCAAGAGTCGACGACGCTCAATCTATAGGTGCAACTATTCGTTCGTCTGTCCGTCCGGCTGTCCATCAAGTCCACGTAAACTCTTCCATTTGTCCATTCGTCTGTATTACTAACAGTTTGTCCGTTCGGCTTTTATCTATGCCTGCATTTCAATCCCTTACCACCTCCATCTGACTGTCCATCTTTCCATCCCTATATGTACATGTTTTCCATTGTCCACCGTCTTTTCTTCTCGCAGCTCGGATAAATATGAAAAGAAGACTTAACTGGGCGAAGAGAAGAAACAGTTCCATATATTAAAAAAACTGAAATAACTTTCGAAAAATTCCTACGCGAAAAAGACACAAATTTTAAAAGACATCGATGTAAAAATACGAATAAGCATTTTTCATAGTTGCATGTTTTTTCTATTCGTCCAGAAAGTAACAATCAATGTTTGTATGGTACATGTCTTTCCGCTGCGTAATGCTTGTGGTATGCGCCAAAACGGCGTATACAGCCTTTTTGCCATTTTCTTAAAACCATCAAAGCAAGTAACATGATATCATTTAACATTTTACCAAGTTTCGTGTCGTGTTTTTCTTTCTTGCTTTCCTTTCATAATATCAAGCGTTTAATTTCATATTTAGTGCAGCGCACACTTTTCAGTTTCTCAGTCACTTTTCTTATATTTCCTTGTTATTGCTTTTAGTTGAGTAATAAAAACAGAATTTTCATTTGATTTTATTATAACACTTTGCTTTTTAGAAGATTTTACTCAATTTGGTGTAAATTTCCTTTTTCGTTTACTTATGATTCTTCGTAATGCGTGTAGAAACCATAAATTTCATTATCTTCAAGAAGACAAAAAATTGTGAAAAATAAATTAAATTAAGGTTGAGTCGTTTTCATGATCATAGCATAGAAAAAGGAAGAATTTATTCAAAAGACACTTTTCACGTAAACTTTCAAAATCAATCCTGACAATAATTCAGCTCACACCTGATTACTCCCATCACTATTTAACTCATAAATTCCGTTTGCGTTATATTAAAGAGAATTGCTTTTATTGTTTAGTATAACGTTTGAAAGTTAACAAATTAAGAAAATTCCCGAGGCAAAGGGAGTAGTGATACTTTCGACATGCAACGTGATACTCTTGATTGAAATGTGTGGTATATGGATAAAATATACATCCCTCTGTAGTAAATATTAGGTCGTGTCAGAAGTAACTTCCGTTTTTTATCAGGCATTTATTTTGCTTTCATTAAATAAAAAAATTATATTTATATGTATCCGTCACTATTATATATGACCTTCTTCCATATTTCTGAAAGTTTATTAATTGCGTCCTTGTAAAATGTGGTTGGTTTGAGCTGGAAGAAATTTTCCACAGCCTGATTGACATGCTCTTCAGAATTGGAGGTTTTTCCATTCAAAGAGTTTTGTAACGAACAGAAAAGGTGGTAATCTGCGGGGCAAAGGCCGGGGAGTAAGATGGGTGCAGTAAAAAAACCATCCAAGCTCAAGAATTTTTTCTTGACTCGTCCTAGCTATATATGGTCGCGCATTGTCGCGTAAAAGAATGAAGTTTTTGTGATTGTATGTGAGGAGTGCAAGACGCTTTTCATGGGGTTCCTCTTGCACTCATTGGAGCTTCTGGACGCATCTATCGGCAGTAATCGTTAAATTTGATTTTAAGAGCTCGTTATGAATTATACTTCAACCATGCCCCCGTACACACAGTAAAATCTCTTTGTCATGGATGGTTGCTCCTTATCAAGAAACTGTCTTTTGCTGACAATGTTGTCATAGGCATACCATTTCTCATCGTCTGTTATAGTCGATTCTTACCTTAGCCTTTGTTTAAATTCCCAAAGCATTACACGTCGCATATATATTCTTGACGCTCCATTTCAGAAGTTAAGAAAAACAGTTCAACGTTGCCTGCACCGCATAAAACAGTTGACAGAAGACTAACTGAATCCTCATCTATATAGTGAAAGCAAAAACTCGTTTGTTTCGTTTATTTATAGTGGGTAAATACGAATAATAGATTCTATCTACCTACATCGGAAGTTATGTAGGTAAAACCTAATAGAAATAACAGCAATCAATACTGGATATGAAAAGCTATTATTAGCGCAACGTTCTGCAAAAATCCACAAAAGTAAAACACGCTCGAGCAAGAGACAGTTTACTTGCATTACCTCAATATCATCGGCGTTCCAAGGCAAGGAAACAGCAAACAAAATCAAAATTCCGCGGTAGTTTAGCAGACTGACACTTACGATGCTTAACAAGCGCAGGCTCGCCTTCGAACCAGAACATAAAGCATCTCCGAGACCGTTCTTATGGGTTTTCTCGACGAAAAACTAAACGAAGCAGGAATAAACGAAGTAATCCTTTCACGATTGCTTATCTCTACTAAGAAGAGCACCGAGATGTGCAGGAGATAAATCGAAGGACAACACAGTTAAGCCGGCGATGCTCGAATGAGCACGACACAACTCTGGCTGCTTTATTTCCAACTTCTCTTTGCAAATTTTCATTTTCACTTTGCGCCATAGTTTGGCACGACGGCACTCGGTACAGAATAAGAAAAATTTATCCTAACGGGATTTATTTTGCGCAGAAACGGAAGCATACAAAGTACGATGCACGTTGTCGTGTGAAAATTCGTCGTTTCGATTATTATTCTTTTACGTGCATGTGCAGGTAACCCTTCCGGATACTACTAACGTTACTTCCGATCGCTTTGAGTAAACAAAATGCACGCACGGAGAGCTTTTCGCAAATGAAATGAGATTAAAGACAGTTCGCTGCCCGACCAATTCTACCGCCTTTGTAACCGAATAGATAGCAAATTGAGTAAATATTTCTCGATCGACAACTTAAGACAAAGACCTACTGATCGATATTCGATAAGGTTTAGAAAAGAAGACAAGGAAAAAATGTTCGAGGCAGCAGACTTAGAATAAAAGTATAAAAAAAAAACGAATATATGAGGCGGTATAGAATTTCCTTGGAAGTTTTGAAGAAATCAGAAAACCGCAAAGCGCCCGATGAAGTCCTTTCACTTAAAAATTTAAATAAGTTCCGTTTGTTAATAATAAAAATTTTTTGGACCTTAAAGACTATAATCCTTTTCTTTATTCTGTTATTCTTCTTTTTCTTCATCGGCGCAATACATAATAATTGATGTTAAAAAGCAAAAAAAGTGTTAAAAGGAACATAACATGATTTGGTCACGTTATCTTACAGTACGTCAATAAATAATATCCTTCTGCCCTTGTACGACCAGTAAAATATATAAAAATTGTGTGAAATTCAATTAAAAGCAAACCAAACCCCTTAACACCAACCTACCCTCTCTGCACGTAGTGATAAATGTTGTAAAAGATTAATTAAAAATTCTTGTAAAAAAAAAAACAAAAAACAAAGATCAAATAAAACAATCATTCATTCATTCATTCGTTTATAGCACTGAAACTTCAAACCAATCAATGGAGATAACGATAACAAGTCGGATTCCACATCACAGATAAATTACATAGAGACCATGTACCGAGGTGTATATGAAGCAATCGTTGTATATTAACTGGTGTCAAAATAATGAAAATATTTTATACTCAATATGTAAATAGATTTGTAAGCACAGGTAGATATCGTACATAAATTGTTAATAAAATTCGACCACCTTCTACCACGCAAATAATGAACAAATGTTTTATTGATCTCAAGAGGACCAATAACCAATGACCAAACAAATGAAAACACATAAATTGTTAAGTAAATCTCTACAGCAATTTATGAACATATATAACATAGCTTGTGTGCTAAGCATATAAAAGTTTTTTTTTGCAGTAGCCCCTATACCCCTGAGCCAGTTCACTAATAAAAAGTCTCGTAAAACAAAGTTTCCAAAATAAATTTTTCTTTATCAAAAATCCAATATTTAAAATAAATTTTCCCATTACGCAAAGTCAAGTGCAGTTAAAGTAAAGTAAACAAAACAGAGAGAGAGAGGGAGAGAAAGAAAAAGAGCAAAGCTTTTGTGCCGTAGTAACTTAATTGAATATTTAAACAAAATATAGAGATGTATGCAATGAAAATAAGCTTACGAGTCTCGTTTAGCTTTGATTGGACGCAACTCTTCTGTTTTAAGGCAAGAGTATTTTATTTTAGTTTAAAGCACTCATGCTCATCCTCAGAGGGGAAAGCAATAACCTCTGCTTACCAGCTTTTTTTGTACGTTCCTCTGGTTGTGGTCTATCATCACTTGCTCGCTCGACTTACTCTGTCGCTTTTTAGCACGGTTCAGTTTTCATTATTAGCAGACGTGCTCTTTTACCTCTCTTCCTAATGCCAGCACAGTTTTCCAAAAATTGTCCCCAATTCACTATGAAAACTATTACATTATATAATACGAGATGTATTCCATTGTGCGTATGAATAAAATTTAAATATTTTTTATGCCATAGGTTAATTGATCTTTTTTTCTCGTTTCCCATGATCGCTACTATTTACCCTGGTCTCCGGAAGTTCAATGTAATGTCATCTCATGATTTGACTTATTTTCAAATATTTTATGGTTCCTTCCACCTTTGTGTTCATATTTTTTTAGTCTTTAAAGGGCGAACAGAAACTTTTGGTATTAAAATAGCATACAAGAGAATTTGTATCCTTAAATGTATGTTTGTTTCTTTCGTTTTAAGCAAAAGATCACTTTTGAGATTTACTACAACAGGAGATGATATTTTTAATCTTAGATCTTAGATAGAAATGTGCGATAATGTGAAAAGAAATAATTTCCTTTCTTTTTTAATTAAATTTATGTTTCTTCTCTTTGGCCCAGAAATGAAAGATTTTCAAACATTTTTTAAGCTTTCTCCACGAATATTATTGACTCATAGTGCGTACAAGATAACATAATGAGGTTCGTTTGCCACGCAGGACATCATGATTTTTTAAATCGCAACCTCAGATCTAGGTTAATGTGAAGAAGACTACTTCCGATTTTAAACCAAATTAAAAAAAAGGGCCTTTAAACTTCTCTCTACAGTTATCAAGAAACTGTTAAAACCATTATAGTGAGGCACGGCCCACCGTTAAACGTACCACTTACACCGCTTCGTTCAATGCAGTTCCATAAACATAAGAACAGTTTATACAACGACTCTTCAAAATAAGACTTTTTTTGGAATGTGGTCGAAAAAGTGATCCGTTCCGGATCAATTCCTATGGCCTCCGTCGTTCAGCCAAAATTCGTTGATATACCAAATTTCACTAAAATATCTCAAAAATTTCCAGCTATAAATTGAACACAAAAGAACAAGATCGACATACGGACGGACAAGCTTAGATGGATTCGGAAGAAAGAGATCCTAACGCCATCGATATTGTAAAGTAAACATACCGTTTGTGAATTTTACGTTTTTGTGATTTGCATGTAAGTTTTATTCACAATTCTTAGGAGATTTATTTACAATTTATTCAGAGGACTTTATATTTAAAATTTTCCCAGTTTCTTCCGTTTGAATATTACGACTGTATGCTCTTGACTTTCCGCAAGTATTGTGCTTATATATCCTTTCACAGCTAAGTTACGAGCACCTAACTTCATCGCGATATTTTTGTGTTAATCTGTTTTTACGCTAAAACTTCTGCTAACTGCTGTTAATCTTTTCGCCAGTTGCCAGCTGCTTGACGCCGATAAAGCCTGGTTTTCTCTTTTTTTACAGTTTGGTTTCTTAGGAAATTGGCTAGTTTTGCTAAAAACCCAGATCATCAAATGTAAGATGTTTGTAACGTTGAGTTATCTTAAGCCTTGCATTCGCATAAACTTGTTGCACGAAAGATCGAGTCAATGATCTTTCACAAGTTATCATCTATTATCCGTAGAATTAACTGAAAGCTTACCAATCTATTTACTATCTCCCTGACGTGACAGACAGACAGAACATGTCCAATGAGTTATGCATTTGAAATGCATTCGTCATAGCATTTCCTAAAAACGATTAATCGAATAAAGCCTTCCATTCCATTTTCTTAGAAGGGCAGAAAAATTGTGAAACTAAACCCTTCTTCTATGTCAAAATGATTTATTATATCGAGAAGCACTTGAGAAGCATTCCAATTAATACACAATGAACACATAAGTGTATCTTGATAACGTCGAAAGACGACCTAATTAATTGTGTTCAATGCTCTGATTAAATACCTCTTAGTGCTACATTATCAATTTCAGATGGGTGTTGATGCCTTTTGTATACATACGAATATAATGGACTTTAATTGTTTCTTCTCTTACCTGCTTTCCGTTATAATTGCATATTTACAAGTCTTTTACATGCATACCTTCAGATTTCTACTTCTACAAGCTTACATTATATGTCTACGCTTAAGGTGTGCTAATGAGAACTAATCAACGTTTCGAACGTTTCATATCTTCAAGATTCTATAACATTTCATGATCAGAACCTTATTTATTATTATAATTATCATTATTGTTATTACATGAATGCTATTGAAGTGAATGAACGCACATTTCACTTTATTAAAATATCTACAGCAGCATTATATTCCTGTAATTAGTTATTTCTTGAACGCCTTACAATGTACGTTCAAACACTCATCAACTCATCAACTCATCAACTTTGTGCGATATTTAATTACATAGCAAAGATACACTTGCATTTAAAGGTCAATCGAAAACTAAATTAACGCAATGAGCCAAACAATACCATATCATTTCATATATATTGTCCATCACTTGTCAATAGTCTTTCAACCTTTACGATTTCAATTTGCAAACCACGTGAATTTCATATCGAAAAACCAATTCGCCTTTTGAGGAGTAACCCGAAAACGTCTTCTTCGACTTCTAAAGAATGTAGACATTACTTAAGTCGGCCTTAAGTGATAAAATTAAAACAAGCAGTAATGAACGGTGAAAACACTGAACAATGCTTAGTGAAAACACTTTGTGAAACAACAAAATCCTCTTCCTCCTCATCCCTTATAGTATTTCTTGCAAGGGTTTCGTAACAATTGGCCAACTGTTGTCATGCTACGAAAGCATCCGTCATATCCTTATAATTCCCTCGTAATTAGTTCTATCATCCGGTGCCCAATAAGTTTCCACAGTGAGGATTTGATTACATTTGCAAATCTTGCCATGCATTACGTGTGCTTACTGTCGATTTCTCCAAATACAAAATATAAACGTGAAGTCGCAGATAAATCGATTTTAGCGATTTCACCGACTTTATGCGATTTTTTCATTACCATCCACAATAAGATTGAAAAAATGTTTTTTCAAACAGTTATTTACATATAGATAATTGTCCTTCAATTTCTCTCCGCTTCGTATGACCTCCAGTTTTTTTTTTGCTTAAAAATCATTTATATTTTTAGAAAATGCCTAACTTTTTTTTCGTGTCGTAAGGATTTTCAATGCACAAAAAATTCTTCGTCTGAAAACTTGTTTGGGATGCCCGAACGTTTCGTTTCCAAAACTCATACAACAAAGCCTTGAAAGCAGTGCTCAACGTTACAACAGTCGATGAGGCTTTCCACAGAACTTCTCTTCGGATTAAAGAGGAAAAATAATTTTTATCGATTTACATATGCATTAGATATGTTTCCACTAAACTTTCTCCCATTAAAGTTTTTAATGTTAGTATTGCAGCTTTTTGCTCTATTACTTCTCACTTTCTAAATGCAAAATAAATTAGTTTTCCTTAATAAAGCAAACAAACAAACAAACAAACAAAAAATATATTGAAATTATTAAAATATTATGCAAGAAACATATTGACAAAATAAATTACAAGACAATGCTTGAATTTTAATGATTTCATAATTTTAATCATAAATACATACATAACAACGTACGCATGATGTAATTATTCGAAAAAGATATTTTAAATAAACACGAGTCAGACGAAGGGAAAATAAGATTTCGTCATAAAATTATCAAACATCTCGCATCATATCTGCAGCTAAGAATGTCAATCATCTAATTTTCACTCATCACATCAATAATTCATACTACATAGACCTTAATATGCAGACAGACAAACAGAGAAAAGAGTGAGTAGAATCTAATTTCGGTTAAGAAAACGTGGCACGCATAGGATGCTTTGTAGGTAAGTGTTACTTTCGTTGCAATGCCTTAAAGTAATTCTCTGTTTATGTTTCCCTATCTCCTTAGCATCAAGCTCAGTAAAAGAGTAGACTACGGTATTTACTAGTCTTCCTAACATATTATTAAGGCTTTCAACGTACTCTTCTTATCCACAATTGAACGGAAAAATGTAAGCAGCTTTTGATGTTTTCTCGTCAGGACTTGTAAAGACCACAAAAAGCAAGGACTATAAAAGTTGACGTAAAACGAAACATGGTGTAAACTGTGTGCAGCAGATGTCTGGTTTGGCACTAACATTCTACGATCCAACATCCTAAACTTTTAGTGTTTAAAAGCCTTAGGTTATCAAGATGATTTCAGAAATATTTTCCGTATCGTATAAGTGATTTTCGGCGAGAGGTAAGAAGCAAGAAAGAAAAAATGGTTAATGTGAGGTCTTAGGCACGCTTAGGGTTTCGTGATTAATTGCATTTTGAGCAGAAATCAATTCATTTGAAGTGATCTCTGTTCACTCTCTATCGAATTTGCTCCTTTACTGCATATCGACGCTTAGTTCTAGGTAACTTATCTTGCTTTGCACATTTGTTGATTTCTTTTATGTCAGCGTTAGAGAGGAGATGGGCATGGTTCTGCATGATCGTAGATATAGTGAGTGCTTAGGCGGTCAAGCATAATGTTTACCGTTTCGACACACATCCACTAGATTGCACCAGCTCCCTGTCTCTTTCTCCCATTCATCACTTCCTTCCAATCATTACCGTATTACATGTACGGCAGACATCCACCAAAATATCACAAAAACTTAGAACAGTAAGTCATACTGTCCGTTAGCCTTCGGCCGTCCGTCCTTACATCCACCTTTTATTGAATTTCTCATAACTGCTAAAAAATAGTTTATTCCCATATTTCATGCCCCTCGCTGGCTATGCATCTTTCCCATCTGGGAGGCAATTTGTGGATACCACGCCAAAAAAAAAAGTTGCTCTTTTGAGGGAAACAAGTTATGCACATTTTTGTGAGAAGTACAGCGCTACTCAACAAGTGCGTATTCCATGGATGCAAACAAGTGTAATCGGAAGAACTTGATTTTCATGAGTTGGCTGCACTGGTCAGCAATTCTCAGTTGAGTGCTTCTAACGTATCACGAAGCTGTTTAATGTATGGATGGATGAACAGATATCTTGGCTTCTTTGATATGTTAGTTGTTTTTTTAAGACCGCATGGTCCAAATCGATGCATTGTCGTTCATAACGTGCAGTGTTGACCATTGCACCATGTTTCAAAACAGCTAATAACAGAGCGCACTCTTCTGGTCGTGCCAGAATATCATTTTACCGTCGATGCAATTATGCGACTCATAGTTGATATGGATGATAAGTCTGGAACTACCCATTAATTTTTACAACTGGAGTTCTCAATATCGATCCACTTTGCATCTTCAATCAAGATACGATAAAAAAAGAACAATTTTCACAACATTCTTTAAAATGACTAACAACTTATAAAAGCTAATAATTTTCATCATGAATAAAAGTGCTTATCATGATGACCTGGAAGTTGAAGCCAAAAATGATACCAATCAACAATTTGACTGAAGCGAAAAGGTTTTACAAAATGCTTGGCACTGTTTATACACTTCCTTAAGTTGATCTCTGCAGTCTGTATTCACTCCAAAAAGAACATCACGCTGTTACAAAGTTCGTTCCGTCTCCTTCTCTTCTCATCGATGCGTTTTCTTAACTTCTTTATTTTGATCTCTTATATAACAAAAAAGAAAAGGAAAAAGAAAAAAGGCACTCAATGTAGTCTAATGGTTATGTTTGTTACCATAAACTTAATATGAATTTATTGTTCTTCGTAACATGTTGCAGAAAAAAAGCAATAATAAAATTTATCTCACACACATGTCACCCCAACCCATTTATATATTGAATATTTAGCTCAAACTTATAATCTGATGACATAAAATATTTGCACACAGTCACACACACACACACACACACACACAAACACGATACTTTCTAAAAGTATTCGCAGAGCGAAAGAGCATAATCCTATAAAGTTATTACTTTTTGGTTGTTGCTTTTATTATTTACTGCAGCACACACATACAACATGTACATACATATAGCAACATCAATCCAAATCAATAACAATAACGTTGATGTATATTCAGGATGCATGCATGCAATGCATCTGACCAAAGATAATGCATTAAACAAAAATAAAGATAAAACAGAAAAAGGGAATAACAAAAGCAACAAAATTCGTTTAAAAGCTTTAGTCTGTACACTCCCTACTCCATAACATAAAATGTAAGAGAATGTAACAAATATGTACGGCATGTAAGCGTAGCATGCATGCTGGCCTTGTATGAAAGAAAAAAAAAATACCAAATCATAATCAACAATGAAACCAATAATAAAACCCCGAAAAGCACAACAAATTTATGCAAAGACTGCAATGTCATGCATTGTATTATACTTTAATTTTAACCGGTAGCTCTCGGTAGTTGACGATGCTACCAGTAACACGCACGGTGATTGCATAGATGATGTTATTGTATGATGGTGTTTGCATCATCTTTATCGTAATATTCATCAACAACAATAGTGATGTCATTGCTAAAGCTATTTATACTGATACTAGTACTCAATTGGGATTTGGTTTGTTTTCTCTCTCTTTCTCTCTCTCTCTCTCTCTCTCTCTCTACATCTCTACATCTGTACATGTATGGATTATAGTAAAAATATCGTGGTATGGTTTACGCAATATGTTGTTTGGGGAATTTTCGGTTTCATCTGCAATACTCCCTATATACAAACGCAAACACAGATAAACACTCTACACACATTTATAGAAATTTATGTTTTCTTTCAAACCTTCATAGCGAGTAAATAGCATTTTTCCTCAAATCTATTTTATTTTCATCATCAACAATTTTTTTTATACGTTTGTATTCTCCGTGCGTACGATAATAATGATGATGATGCTTTTTCTACTTTTCAAGATAGCACCTAACTCGGAACATATGTGTGTACTATTGCATCTATGCATATATGCACTAGTATGAGTACTATATGGAAGAGATCTGGGAAAATTTTATACGCAATATTGAAATTATTTATGAAAACTCATAAGCAAGTGCATGGGAATAGTATATATATATATATATACATACATATAAGCAGCAGCATTCATAGCTACACTGCACTGCATTTGTGTGTTTATATATTCTCGTTTTATTATGACATTTGTGTTGTGCATGTAGTTTATCTTTATAACATTTCAAGATTAGTTTATATATTCAAGTAAAATGATAATAAAAAAAGAGAAAAAGCATTTTAAATAAGCAAAAAAAAAGTGAAAGAAACGTATAATAAAATAGGAAAATACACCTACACGAACACACATATTTTTAAAACATAGATAAATGAGAAGAATTTTCAAAACTGATTTCACTCTAAAGACCTTAACTTTAAGGTGTGCTGAGATGCTTACAAACGTTAACGTTAAGTGCTTAATTTGATAAAGAAGTTTTCTCCAACGACAGCTTTAAGAGATTTTCTCCATTAATAAGGATTCAATAGCTATAATAACCTTTAACAACTTTATAACATAAGCCATTTCCTTTATGAACATCAACATCGTATCTACTACGCTCTCATCGAGTTATATCAATAGAATCGATTTGATGGATGTACTGGCAGAAAACTTGAAATCATTTACAGTGGAAGGCAAACCGTAATAAAAGCTATTGTTTTGAGGAAAAAATATCTATTCAGATTGAAAAAACATTCAATTTGAATTAATAATCCAGTCTTTACTCAACAAGAATTTTACACATTTCACTCGTAAACAGTTTTTCCTGATTTGATTATTAGCATTTTATGCCATCAATAAAAAGTAGTTTTCATAAGAAGAAAAACTTAGGATGACTTACTTGCAATTTACTTACGAAACATTCTCATCTCCTTTAAGGTTAATGAAGCGCAGAGAAAGGTGCCATTACTCATACAGAGACATTCTCAATAAAGTATAGAGAACAAATTTTATACCTCTGGGATCTAACTTAGCTACCGTAGTACGCCCTCAACTAAAATGTGGTTTTAGTGAACACTAACACACACTTGCACACAATAAGAACGTGTCATATTAAAACTAAGCCAACCCTTCCGAAATCTGCTACCGGCTCACTTGTAAGTTTCCATGCGATCATCTCAATAAAACAGGTAAATACACCATAGGAAACCATAGGTCAACATTGTGCCATCAGAAAAAGGCGTTGAGTAAGAAGTGGTCTAAAAAGTAGTCCAAGAAGGAAAAAAGGCGAACAGACGGACAGACGAGCTTAAATCGCTTCAGAAAGTGATATTGAATCGGTTGGTATGATAAAACGTGGGTCTATCTCAAGTCCTTCGTTATATGTTGCATACGTTCGCTCAAACTTAATATACCTTTATACCGCAAGCAGTGTAGGGAATAACAGCGAATTGAAATCAAACGCTTTTTCATTAAGTCTTGGAACATGATATGCATGCGAATGCGAAGAAGAATATGAATATGAATATGAATATAAATAATATGAATATAAATATGAATATATGAATATGGATATGAACATGACCATTTATATGAACATAAACACAAACATGAACATGAATATGAAAATGAATATAAATAATGCAAACACAAATATGAATATGAATATGAATATGAATATAGGTATAAATATAAATATGCCGATGAATATGAGTGTACGTAGGAATGTGAATAGGAACAGGGTATAGAAATAGGAATATGAATGCGAATTTCAATACGAATGCGAACACAAATGCAAATGCGAAAGCAAGTGCAAACACTAATACGAATACGAACGAATACGTATCGACCACAAAAATCGATTGGTCTTCTTTACATCCTTGTAAACGGAAAGTTGTTTCACAGCTCTGTGTGCCAACGTTTAACAGTTCACTGGGAATGATTTACATTTGATGTAAAGTTATTAACATTTTTTCATTTTAACATTTTTTTTTTCATTTTTTCCAGCAACACTTTTACAATCAATGTCAGAATCTTGTCAGACATAAATTGCTTAATTTTGCATGTTTATTAAAATTTCCAAGTGGTATAAAACTTTCATGAATACGCAATGTATTATCACATATATGCACTCAAAAGACTTAATGTGTATAGACGCACATGTGTGCAGTTGATGCACTCCCAGCATGTGTCAAATTTAACACCACATGTAACATTTATCATTGCAAAAACATGACATTAAACGATTTGACAGTCAACGGCAGTAACAATGGCAACGATGATATAGATGAAAATTTTAATGACACTTTAGGTGCCTTAGAAGATCTGAAACTAAATGCATTTTTTTTTTCCATAAGTTCATACATATGATAATTAGGATTTATCTAGTGTAAGGGAGCGCTATAGAGAAGAGTGTGAGAGATGATAAGAGAAGCAAGGAAGAAAGGTTTACCTAAGATATATTTGCATATTTCTGCCACGCATTTTGCCTAAAGCATACAAATAAATTTCTATTAGAATTTCAAATGAGTTTAACAAATAAATGATGTCAAATTACATATTTTATGAACGCTGAAAGCTGTGGGATAGAGACACGAAGAGAATGAAATTGAAATTATGACGAAGAGTACGAAAAATAGACAGCATAACTATTACTTCGAAAAACATATTTTAAGGATTATGTGGGGAAATAATTTTTTTTATTTTTTTTTATAGCATACCCATTAAGTTAAAAGTAAACTAAAAATCAAAATTTATAAAGTCATTGAAGAAACGTGAAATAAAAAAAATAAAAATATTTCAATTAAAATTTAATTCAATTTTTTTCGTAGACACAAAAAAAAAAAATCTCAATATTATGGAGATTTTAAATCTTTAATGTTCAGTTACGTAACATTTATTAAACCAATTGAAGAGAATCTTCTGGAGATTTCTATTTTAGTCTGCATCTTAACGTTTTCTCTAAGACACTGTGACCGCATAAATATATATATATATATATGTATATATGCATAGTAACTTTGGATGACTTTATCTATGTTTTCTATCCCTTCCATCCTGCACGAGTCTTCTAGTGGTAAAATAATAATATCCGTTTGGTTAGTGTAACGTTTTCTCTCCCTTTCTCTTTCTCTCATTTATTCTTCTTCCTTTCCTTTATAAATACATATATATATAAAATGTATGTGCGTTTCTCGACATTAAAACCACAACCAGTGACATTAATATCAACTAAAACTCTGTGGAAATTTGTGACGAGCAAACGGTTGAATGCTAAAGTTATAATAAATGAAAAAACGGAAAAAAGAAAAAAATTTAAGTGAAAATTTAGGCAGACAGAGATAAGAGCAGAAAATTATTTTAATTGAATATAAAAACAGTTACGTATATAATATTAAATCCCAAAAGAGATTTGTCTTAGAATCTGCTTTAGGTTTGTTGAAAACCATAATTAAACGGATATGCCAAAAAAAAAAAACTTTCCTGTTGTTGTTCTTCTTCTTCTATTACGTTTTATTAAACTTTATATAAAGTTGAAATTGTAATTTATTATTAAAAGGATTTTCTTGATTACGCAAAACATAAATAAATAATTTATTTTCTCTCTTTTTTATTTCTTTTTTTAAGAGAAAATACTTCAATAGAAAGGTAGACAGATAAGTAGACTAATTCCAAAGGAGGGGGACTTGAAAGAATTTATTCAGGACACGCAAGCAGTGACAAGTGTTGAAAATTTAAATAAACTAAACATATACATGAAATAATTTTATTTACATTACATAAATATGCTAATATACGTAAGTTTGTGTGCGTGTGTGTATAGAAACACTTGAAGACAATGCATGCACTATTATGCAATTATACACTTACATAAGAAATTTGCTGCTTTTATTATTTATTATTGCACTTGTATTCCTCTCTTACCATAAATCTGATATCTATCCCAAGGCTGCAAGAAATATCGAAGAAATGACAAGAATAAAAACACATCAAGAGCTGAAAAAGAGCTTTAATTGTCGTATGTCTGAAAGAGGGAAAAAGTTTTACAAGGAAAAAAGCTTTACGTCTGCGTTAAGCAAGAATTTCTTTAAATTTGCTAAACAAAAATTCAATATATATGTATATAAATATAAATGCAATATCATGACATCTTGGAAAGCATTTTTTGGAAATCCGTGGTTATAAATTTTCTCACTAACATACGTTTATTTTTCTTTAAAAGCGCACAAGCGCAAGGACGTAACACTTACCAAACACACACATGCCCACCAGGCTGTGGTCGTCATTTCTCTATCACTTCTTCGTCTTTAGTTCTTTCTGACCATCACCGTGCTACGCGAATAGAGGATATCCACTAAATAATTGATCATATTAACCAAAAAAAAAAAAGTCTGTGGTGGCGACAGATAAGCAGAACTTTTTCTGGAAGCACTTATTGAATAGAGAATGAAGCGTTGGGATTACAATTATTAATCGAATCTCCAAATGCCGAGATAGCTGATGTCTTTCATAATAGAAGCAGTTTTTAAGATCACCAAAGGATGGTTCGCGCTCTGTGCCGTCTTGTCACTAGCAAGGCAAAGTCTTTCAGTTCTCTACTTTTTACAATTTCTTGCAGTTACTGGCTTCCGACGCATTAAAAGAATGTTTTGAGCAGAAAAGTCAAATCTTAAGGTGTCGTTTTCCGGCGTTTGGAGCAAAGTTACCTTGTCCAAGATAATTGGTAGTATGTGCATCCTTAACAAAATGCCAGTCTTTCTGTTATCAACTACAAACCGGTTCCCCGTCTGGGTCCACCCTTGTTGACAAACAAAATAAAAAATACTTATATTAATAGATTGCTTCAGGCCCAGAAAGAAGAGTGCCTGGTCGATTCAGTATATCTGGTGATTTCTCTATTAGATATGTCTGAGAAGCACTTAATAGCTTCTGATGAAAATAAAAGTAAATAAAAACTTAAGCTTTTTGCGTGTGATGTGTTTAAGATTTTATTAACAAAGAAAAGCGCTAAAACTGTAAATCTTTAATGTCACGGCGTATGCTTATGCTGATGTTATCTTTACGACAATAACATGAAATTTACGAAAATAATACGTCATCATCTCTGTGATATTATCAATCTACTAGAATGAGATCGTTTTTGTTGAGCGTACAGGAACCTTAATATCTTTTAGTGACTTTTAACCTTAAAAAAAAATAAAAAAGTATATAAAAAAACCGGTTTAATCGTTGACTTAAGTCACTGCCAAATTTAATACTATGATTAAGTCGTTACTATTAAATTAAAATGCTTCCTCATCGGTGTCTTATTTTCCTTCTTTGAAGCTTTAATCTTATGTCGTTTGCCTATCGGTTTTAGCTGATTTTAACCTTTCAGGAAGTGAAAGTCTTTTATTTAGTCATCAAGATTTTCTTATAATTTTCTTCACAGAAATACTCTTTCGATAATGATAACTTCGCTGTTGTTCTAAAGAAAATTTACTGCAAGACTTATGAATTTCGTAGCATTTTCAGAGCCAGTAAGATATAAAAAAGTTAAACAATGAAAAAATGTCACTCTTCTATGACTTATGCCTCAATGCTAAGAATGTTTCAATAAGGTGATCCTAGGGGCCATCCTCAGAAGGAAACTCTTTAGCTTCCTTTGTACTAGTGTTAGTAGAAATCTTAAATCGTATTTTATCCTACGAAATGCGTACGCACATTAATACGCGATTATTTACTTGCGCTCGTATAAATGCTTAATAAAGTCTTTAATAATGCATTAAGTTAGGAAAAAAGACATCATATGTTCTTAGCAATTAAATTGATAAACATCTGCTATAAGTGAAAGGGAGAAAACTTCAAAATTGCCGGAGAATTCATTTTTACTAACTTTTTATTTTTTATTTTTTTACATACAAAAAACACAAGCAGGAAATTGTTCACAAATTATCTCCAACAATTTTTTTTTTTTTGTTGTCTTCTCGTTTTTTGCTAAGATTATTTTATGACCAATCATTTGGCATTTACAAGTACACGCAAATGTACACATAAATGGAAATTCTTTTCTATTATAAAAGCAATAACAATTTCCAACATATTACTCGTCTGTCTGACAAAATACTTTCATTGTTGTTGCTACTAGAGTAGTTGTAGTAGTTGTTATGGCAATTTTCTATTTATTTAATTCTTATAAATAGTTAGACAAAATAAAAAAAAAAAAACTCTAGAAAATATTATTATAAAACCCCTTATGTTTGTCATCATGATAATCACTATCATAGGACATTCATATAATATTTAAAATTTTCTTTGCACACAATCACATGCACGTACACATCGACATATTCTTATACATGGCATTTTTGTGTGTTCTTTAGTTAATAGGAAGTGTTGTAGCAATAAAAAATCAGTTTATGAAAGCTTTCTTACATAAGTTTGTGTGCGTTCATGTATGCATACATATCGTATACGTAATAATTTATGAAATTTATTAAAGCCTCAAGCTATGCAACACTAAACGTCCAAATGTAGAAATAATATCTTGTGGTGAATAACGTTCACACTTCTTTTGCTTTTAGTTATTAAAAGAAGTCAAGACAGCCTGTGTATGCATCATAAAAAAAAACACAAATATAGGTTACAAATACATTTACATATGCTAATATAAAATATACATATAAGGATATGTATATATATATATATACATATAAATATATATCTTTTATGCATATTCTGCTACAGTCGTAATATTTTATATTTCTTAATTAAAACTTTATAACCCACAAGTAAAAACAATAAAATCTATAATAGCATGAAAAAGTAATTCTACTTTTAATGGGAAATTTCGTTTCCTTCAAAATTTATATGCATTTGACTACGATTTTTGTTTCTTTTTTTTTATATTATTATTTTTTTGCAATTTAATGCATATCACGAGAGATTAAATGCAGGAAATGTTATTGATATATAAAGAACGTTACACACTTTATTGTCAAATGCGTTACCGCTGCTGATTACGTATATCACAGCGAAATGGTGTAATAATTTTTTCTTGAGTATAGTCTTTGATTAACGATAGCGCTAAAAATTCTCAAAACCACTAGCAATTTCTATATTTTATTGATGAATGGAAATGCTATAACATTCGTTTTCATTGTGATGCCAAATGACGGTAAGCGCCATAGCATTTTGATTTTGAAAGCAATTAATACACACTTCGCCACTTGTGTGCAGATGTATGCAACATCTGGAGAGACTTCAGATAATCGCACCTTTTAGTATACCAATCGATTCAGAATCATTTTCTAAATAGATCTAAACTTGTCTGTGCGTCTGTCTGTCTTGTATTCTTCTGGTCAAGGCAATTATTGAAATATTTTGATGGAATCTGGTACACCGAAGTGCTTTGACTCGTAGACAAAAGTTTTGAAAAATGGTTCGGAGCGGACCACTTTTCCACCACTTTTCCACCACTTTTCGATCACTTCCCATATAACGAGTTATTTTGAAATGTTATTGTATTATTATAACTATCATATTAATATATTATATTAATATTTATATTATCATATTAATATTATTATATATTATATATAAAGCGAAGTGGTTTAGGGAATTTAATGGTGGCCGTTCCAATTGACTTATTCCGCAAATCTAGCGTTAAAAACGTTCACGATTGTTTGCAAATCTTAGATTTGTGCACGCTTGAACAACTTGAACTAAGCTAAACCAAACTAATTCACGTTCAAACATATCGAAATGAGTGCGCGTTTTGACATCTAACGGTGACATCCAAACATGGTGAGGTGGCCCATTCTGATCAAGAATTAATGCGAATATTTTTGGTTCGGCACTCCGTTAACATTAATATTCAAGACTGATATCCATAAGTTTATATTGAAAGTCAATATGTTTAGTTGGCCCAAAAAGACAATTCTTCGAATAAAAGCGTTCCCTAAAACCACTTAGTACTACTTTCACATACTTTTTTGTTGCTTTTTCTAAATTTTTTTAATTCCGTAATTGCCACGAAGAAGATGTCGAGCGGGTAGCAGTATCTCTATCATTTTCAACAGTCCGTAGAATTTCAGCTAGAGCTTTATATTAACGTTCTCGCTGCTTAAGACGTTTTTGATTTGCTTAATTGAACCGATTTGCACCTGTTTTGTAACCGTTTTTTTGGAAACATAAAAAGCTTTTTGGCTAAGATCAACGCCGATGTTTGGGAACTTTCTCTTTTTAATCCTGCACCTTTCACCGGAAATCAAACTATAGGTTAAGTATTTTTCTTATTTTCTTTTTCTTTATGACAGATAATTGCAACGTCTAAGGATACGGCCACAAAGGTTTAAAGGAAGCAAGTTTTTTTTTTGTGAACTCCCCCCGTTTACTTTTTAAAAAGTTTTTTAAAAAATTTTTAACTTCAATTATCATATCACTCAATCAGCGTCTTATCTAACACATATGATTTTTGTGCAGTACAAATTTCCAAACGACAGAAGTCAAAGTTCCATGATATTCTGAGAATTAGTTTAACCTATGCCTTGATAATCAGTGCTGTGCCGGAACCATATGCTTTTCTTAACAGTGATGCCATGTATGCGTCAAACAGGGGATTTGTTGGGTGTTAACCCAAATAAAGGTACAAATGTATATAAAAACTATGTTTCGATAAATTCCGTGAATAAATTCGAGAATATTACCCATAGCCTATTGCAATTTTAAGAAAAAAACAACATTTAATGAATGAAATTTATGAATGAATAAAATTTAATTTTCGCTCTTCTTCTCTAACAAGTATATCAGTTGGCAGACGCTTCCAAGTTTTACCATTATTCCATTTTACCTATTGTCTTTCCTTGCTGCCCAATACGTTATGTGCTTTTAATAACATTCGATTTTCTAATTGTCTGAAAGCAACATGGCGCCATCTCCCCTATAGTTCTTATTTATTATCAATTAGTATTTTTTTATGTTCGCATTTGAACAGCCAAAGTTGCATAGAAATAGATTTTCGATCAGATTTTCCTATCAAAAAGGTGCGTCGTTTGGTGCGTAAAAAGCTTAGAAACAAATTAATAGTAGAAAAAAAGTAATAGATTCTTATTAATGACCCTTGTTACATTGAGCAAGGGAAAGCACTATTGAAGAAATTTAATAAACAAACAAAGCCACTTTAATAAAAGAATGAATAAAATTTAATGTAAAAATTTAATAAATAAAAACAATCTTATTCGATATGATTGGACTAGAAAACGTGGCTCTTTCACAAAAGCTCAGGCATATTCAACAGAGTTGCCAAGTTTGTGGTCTGGTCTATATTGAGGGTTTAAACGCATATAAATCCATGAAATGTCATTTGAGATCCTACAACTGTTTCTTTCCACTAAACGTTACACGCCTTACAGGTTACAAACACATAAAAATGAATGAATTTATCGATATACTTAAAACAAAGTATCGATATGTGCTGGGCTACTAGTGCACGATATACATATAGTGCGTTATTTATGTTTTTGTTTACTCTGTCATTTGCTGTCTGACAACTTTCCCGCTTTTATTTTGCAGATAATTACATAAAATTTAGAAAAGCATAAAAGCCACTTGCGTTACTGAATAAAACATCATCCAGGTAATGATCATTTAATGCGTTGAATACGCAATTTCGCTTTTAATTATTCGGTGCTGAGCAAGTCAAGAACTACACACAATTCACTAAAAAGTGAGACTTTAATCTTAGCTACTCCGTCACTATTATTCTGCAAAAAATCCATCGTCAACGTATTGCAAACTTAGGAAAATAAGGCTGAAAGTAAACAAATACACTGTGTAGTAAGCCAAACATTAAATACTCTCGACCATTTGGCTGAATGCAGTTATTCCCATAACGACTTTTCAAAATCGAGCGTTATATGGTGCGATCTTAACCATTTTCAGTGGGAATCGGCCTTGGGCCACACTTCATCAAAATGCTTAAAATATTAGTAGGTTGAACACAAGAAAACAACCCGGACAGATGGACAGGCAAATTTAGAATCACGTTCTAAATCGGTTGGTAGAATGAAAAGTGTGTCTATCTCAAGTCGTTGTGGGTGTGACATACATTCGGACAAACTATAAAAACTACAGAAAAACTTGAATCGACCGGTATAGTAAAAGATCAGCCTATGTCAAGTCCTTCTGAGTGCTGTATACATCCGCAACAAACTTAATACCCTTGTACCACCAATGGTGTAGAATATAATTAATGAATTAAAATAAAATGACCCCTTATTAAGAAATGGCAGATGAGTGCAGCAGTTAAAGACCATGACCATAAAAGTATGATGTCATTGTAAGGGGGAAGAACATAAGCGAGAAAGAAATAATTTTTAATAACATTTTTATGTCTAACTCTTCCCACTAAATTATTGATGATTGAGTTATTGATGCATTTATAAAACACATTTTCAAAATTTCCTGACACGTTATGAAGAAAGTGATAACAAAATCAATTTTTATCGAAAACATTAAAAAGAGAAATATAAAAAAACATTCCAATTGATAGAAAAGAAGAAATTATGCAATTTTGACATCGGATTTTTATTACATGGAAATTTCACTAGAAATATTTCAGTTCATTTCTAAGGGTCGTCCTTAACCCAAGTGAATGTTTGTTGAATACCAAAATATTGAATGATATCTTTTCCTCATTCTCCCTTACATACATTTTCTCTACTATTAGTATATGAAGGAAGAAAAAAGAGTTATTTCACACTTATTATTATTTTAAAATAATTTCGTAAACTTTTTTATATATAATGTCATCAATTCACTTGATTTTAGAGTTGTCAACATTATGTACTTAAAAATTTCATTTCTATTATTCTTCACTTTTTATGTCGCACATTGTAAATCATTTGCACTACTTTAATTTATAATGTGCATGTATGCGTGTGTACGTGTATGTTTTATATTTTCATTTTCTCTCTATTTTCTTTTATAGGTAAGTGTTCTTAAAATGATGACACACCTATGCACAGGGATCCATGCAAATGCATCCGCTTTTTTCCCCGCTTTTACGCAGAGTGTAAGTGAATAAATGTTTTATTGTTATTCTTTTTTATGAAGACCAAAAAACAAAAAAAAACATCTAAAAAAATTACATTCGGTCGTCACCGAATTTTTTATAACCATCACAGTTATGCTATTTTTGCAGAATGATTTTGTGGAAACTTATATCGTGTGTCTGTTACAGTTTATCAGCGACGAGCAAGAGAGAGGGAAAGTAAAAATGTCCTTGTTACAAACGTGTGGGTGTTGTGGGCCAGTTCTTTAAAAAGTTCGGATCATTTTTAAATTCTTCTGCAAGTTTGTAAGCGATGTCTGCAGTTCTACGAACGGGGGAATGTATACCACATATACTACACAATTGCGCAGGCAGATACATCAATAGATGAACAGGCGGACACGCTTAGGTGCATTCCAAATTTGAAACTGGCCAAGAATTTATATACTCTATGGGATCTTTGAAGCTTGCATCTGTGGGTTACAAAGGGCTGGAAAAAAAATTAAAATATGATACGCTATAAAATTTAGTAAGCGTGGACTATCTTTTCCGTTTTTTATAAAGACACTACAAAGTCGCCCATAGAATATACGTTCAAATTTTTGTAGATTTATCTTTTGTACTTTATGAGTAATGGGCAAAAAACCAATTTTCTATTTTCTTCGAAAAGTAGAGGCGTTCCCAGTTTACTTGATAACGTAGGCGTGTCCCCGATCGATTTGGCCCATTCTTAATACCCCACCTGCGTGCGAGAACTTCCAATATTTCTGCAAAATTTGAAGTCCATAGCTTCATTTATGCGGCCAAGAGAATGTTTACAACAAACATTGTACAAACGGACAGAAGGGGCCTGCTTAAATCGATTCAGAATCTCATGCTAATCGAAAGTGTATTTATACCTTGTGGGGTCTCTGAAACTTCCTTCTGGCCGTTGCAAACGTTTAGACGAAATGTATATATGTCTCGTCCTTCGGTGATGGGTGTAAAAAGAACAACGAAAATTACTTGCATTGCACCAGGCCACAGTTAACGAAAACAAATGCAAAATGGGAAAAAAACGACTGAAAAATAAACGTAAAAGAGAAAAATCCATTTGTTGCCTTTCATAAAGTTACAGACAAAAGAACTCATGTCGCCAAAAGTTCTCTGTACATGAAAGTTGTAATTAATTATAAGAAAAATTCTTATGCTCTCGTCCAAGGGCTGTAAGCAAAGTATGTGATGCGCTTCTCTTGCAATAAAGCATAAAAGCATTACTAAAAATAACCAACTTGACCCTGGAGCACTGCAGAGACACATTCAGCTCAAATCGGTCGTATCCATGACTACAGAGGAAAATGCGAAAAAACATTGTAATCGGCGTGAGTTAAATTTTTTAAAACAAATCATTAACTTCTTTATGATATTTGATTGCGAAATAAATTGAAAACATCCATTCAAATAATTTAAAACCTTTACATGCGCTTTAAAACATACTCCAACGCAACTTAAGCAGCACTGTAGCAAAAACAATCGGAATATTTTCAGGAAATATTTGATAATAATCTCAAAGCTTAACTCATAAGCGCTAAATTATCAGCTTTTTTAATCATTTTTAGCCAAGCCAGGAGAAAGTAGTGAGCTCATAATTATCGTTTAGACCGGAAAAGAGACAAAAAGGGGATAAATCCATATTTCGCATATAAAAACAAGAGAAACGTATCAGAGCTGGTGTAAAGCATAAATTCTAACTGTTTTTCCGTTCGTCAGCCGACTGCCTTTTGCTAGATCCCTCATAGTCTTAAAATCCAAGTTGGAAATTTAGTCCGTACCTTCCCAGACGGTCATTATATCCTACTTGCGATCGATACTTAAAAATATCCTTAACTTTCCCTTGACTGGGAGTTGAAAGTCTTATGCATTACTAACGAATGTCTTTAACCTCCAATAGTATTGTTACATAAAAATGACTTTTTTGCAGTTTTATGTTCTATTCGCATATTTTTGTACCCGTCACCGAAAGATGAGACGTGTAATCATTTTGTGGAAATGTTTGCTACACGGAGAAGGAAGCTTTAGGGATTCTATAAACTATATTTATTCTTGGTCAGCGTCAAATGCCAAACCGTTTGAAGCAAGTCCATCATTCCACCATACGTCTGCCCATCTGCCTGTCTGTTTATCTGTCTGCATAATGTCTGCGGTAAGCATTCGCGTGGTCGCAAAAATTGATTGAATTAATACGCACGGAAATTTGGTGATTCCCTTTTTTTAGCCGTTTTTAAGATAACGGCGATGGGTGTAAAAAAATTCGGTGCCGACGGAATACAATTTTCTTACTTGCTTTGATTACGCCCGCATTACTCGACTGTGAATTTTAGTATCGCGTAGATTTTATTTACAATCCGTAGAAAGTCTATTTACAAAGCGGTACATGAACTTATATAAACAACGTGTCAATGCTTCTTATGAACTTCTTAATTCGAATGTCACGATTCAACTCTTTTTGGCTTAAGCAAACATTTTGCTTATATACCCTTTGGAAACATGTCACCAATACCAGATTTCGTCCTGACATTTTTGTTAATCCTTTTACCTGTTGAATTTCCTGCAAATTGTTGTTAACATTTTCGTAAGTCGTCTTTACTTTACGACGTCGGTCGGTAAAGCATTGTAAATCTGTATATAAACTGTCGTCATTTTAAGGAATTTCGTTTCCTATAAAATAGGGCAGTTTTCATGCGGACTTATTTTATCAAGCGTGCGATGTCGGTGACAGCATGCATATAGTATAATAAGTAGAGCATAGTAAAGTTCCAAAGGCCGTAATGTTAATGCAAAAGCAGAAAAGGAAATGTGACTTAAAGCTTTTTTATGCATTATATTCGCTTAAAAAGAATTACTAAATCTGCAGATTTTTTTTGTTTGGGCAAACACGTATGCACTTCGAGAGAAACTTCAATAGAATCAAAAAACACAAGGTAGAGTTTTCCCACTTACAAAAACCAAATAGTGAACGCAATTATTTCGGATGCATTTGCATTTGTGTACGTGGACTAACGTTAACACTCGACTTATTACACCCGTCAATTTGACAGGTTTCTAATTTTAAGCAAAAACTTCTTCATAAGGAAGCAAATATCATGAGTCTTTATATATAATCAGGCTGCTCTTTGTTCCTCAAACACTTCCATTTTGTTATTTCTATATGTTGTATACCTACGTATCTATTTTGACGAATAACTTCTGTAAACAGTGACAGCCGCAAAAATAATTATAGGAAGCTGAGATTCGACTCAAATATTGCTTGATCGATTAATAATACAAAGTTAAAAAATGGGAGTAATCTGTTCACATGCCCTCCTACAAATACTGATCATATATTCATCTTTAACTTTCCCTGAATATATTTCTGAAAAACTGCTCCCCAACTGTTCGCCATAATCATCTGCGTAATCGGTGCAAAACTGGCTATTAATATCAAAATTTTAATTCCAACTTATTTTCTATATACATCCCAATTATTGACAGCCTTCCGTCAAAATTGGTCGGTAAATCTAGTATCAATGTAACACTAAGTGTTTAAATCAAAAATAGTGTAGCATGTCATTTCCGAAGTGGAATTTGTTGGCAACGGAATATTTTATAGACTCAGTTAGGCTGAAGAGCGTGGACTCATCACATGACCTACATATCTTGTTGGACCATAAACTTCGATTCAATTTGCATATTGAACACTCAGCGAATAAAGCTTGATCAGCGCTAGTCAAACGCTGGTCGAGGGAATTTGACGATCCATATACGACGAGACGATTATATGTCAGCTTAGTGTACCCTGCATTGGAATAAGCCTCGGTCGTATGGTCGCCGTTGTATCGTTGCTATGTCAAATCTTTGCAGAAACATTTTTTGTGGGTTGCTCTAAGGAATTTGTGTTGGGACCTCTTCCTCGTAATGAAAATAGATTGCCACTTATACTCTTGTCTTCATTTGAGAAACGTATCGGGCATCACTTTCATGGTGAAGCAGATTAATGGTGCCACTGACTCGCCGTTTTTGTTGAGTCCGATTGATTTTAATATTCCTCTCGGCACAACAAAGAATTTTCTTTTTATTAAACTTAACCAATGCAAGTTAAATTATGAGCTGGTTAATCCACTCAGGGTTCTCTGTAACAATCTAAATGAGGTTTATAACCTTATTTCCTTATCGGAGCCGTTGCGATCCATTAAAACTACTCTTCTTAATGCACGTGCGCTGCCGGCGACTTGCCTAAAGTAATAGTTAAACACTTTTATCCGAAGTCCTCATTCGGATTTTAACGAGTAACTAATAGACAAATTGTTCGTTATAACCTACATCACTTGTGGTACAGGCAGAAGAACTTAAGACGGACTCACCTTTTATTATACCGATCGATTCACAATCATACTCTGAATTGATCTAAGCAGTGTCTGTCCATCTGCCCGCCTAATGTCATGTGTAATATCTTCAAGGTACAGGTCTTCTGCGATATTTCGATGAAGTTTGATGCAGTGACGTGTTTTGGACGTGCAAGGATGAACGCTATTGAAAATGATTAAGATCGGTCCACTTTTTCGACCACTCTACATATAATGCTCTATTCTAAAAAGTCGTTATATGGAAAAAATTGCAATTTTCAAAATTTCTCCGCAAAAGCGGGTAAGCAGTAGTATTTGGACTTTCTAAAATAGTATGAAAACTTTGGACCGGCCGGGGAGATTTTTCAACCCTTCTCATATAACGAAAACTGAAATTCGTACGACAAAAATATATAATTTCCAATGCTAATTTCCAATGATGAAAATTATATCCTAGTGGCAATTTATTGGCCTATTTTTTTGATCCTCAAGATCCTCAAGATTTTTAAGAAAATTGATAGAACAGAAAAGTGTAAGGTTTAATACGTGATGATGAAGAATTAAACTTGTACTGCGTTAGGTTGCGTTTTGAGCCCGCTTCCCCAAAAATACGTACTTGAAAAATTTGCCTCTACATAGAAACAAGACATAATTTTTGTGTTCTATAATAAAAATAAGAATTGTGTCAGACAGTGTGGTGTCGGGTATTTAATGCTGGGCCTTGCCTGACTATAATGTTCTTACTTGTTTTCTTACATGTTTGTATTAATTCTCTATTGTTTTAAGACTTTTTTCATTTAAACTTTAATTAGGTTAAGTCTTCAAAGGTATGAATTACGCAATTCAGCTGAATCTTCGCTGTAAATGAATTCTATGGAAATTAAATTAAATTAAATTAACAGTGACATCACTCAATATGAAGGTGTTGACACCATTAATAAATTCATATGATTTTTAGATAGCACCAAACTTCAAACGAAATGTACCATGTCATGACATTCCCATCCCATTAATTGTTACAAGTTGTTATCGTCTTCGTTTTTTACGATGATTTCAGTGACGATAATTTTGTTCTTGTAAAATATTGCAGAAATTTAAATTTCATTTCATTATATCATTTATAAAATTTTCCTATCTTTATATCTTCCCATAAATGAAAACGGAGTCTCTTCTAGTTTTCCGTTGTTTTGAAAACAAAGAACTTGAACTGCTGTCTGCAATAAGTTGTTCGCGTTCGATAAGGTTTTATATGGCGTGAATATGAGAGAACCAAGTTGCCCACAACAACATCATGTACATACTGCCAGCAATGCCGTCATTAAGTTGTGAAATTTACGAATCATCTCATAAATGAATAAATTCAACAAATTTTCTCACGTTTGCTGTCTTCTTTAATGTGTTGCACGCACTCTTAAGTACACGATTTAAGTCGATTTGAGCACATCCCTGCGTTCAGAGCTGGATCAACACTTAGGAGAGAAACTTAAAAGCTTACAAAGTTACGATTAGCAAATGCTCCGATGGTTTTGTTTCCTCACTTTTACTCATTACGTTGCGGGTCAAAACAAATAAATAAAAACCATTAAATCTGTTTATATCCGTTTAAATTTTCATGCAGTATGAGTAGTAAATGCATGAACGTATTACTCATACGCCACCCCATTAAAAGACGCTATAAGTATATTGTACTAATAGGAGTAAAATCCGTAATTTTCAGTAAACGATTGTAATCTTGAAAAATAAATGGCCCACACCCTCACGCATCCACACACACACACACGTGCAATCAGACATATAAGCAACTATCTTTAGACCAGAATAAGGTATAATTATAAAATGGCATATAGTAAAACTCAAGCTCGAACACATGCAGAAATCTTAATATGCTGCTCTTATTATTATGCTTTTATTATTATTATTGTTGCTGTTGCTGTTATTGTTGTTGTTGTGTTAGGTTTTCTTCACATTTCATTCACTTACATAATCACCGACAACAATGCCAGCGTTTAATGCTGTAGTACTACTGAGTTGGTTGGCTTTATTATCATAACAATTCGTCGAAATGAAAACTATAAACTTATATAACAACTGTAACAACAACAACAACAACAATAACGACAAGAACAACAGCACAATAAATACATGCCGTTACTCATGAAATGAGCATATTAACCATTTCTCTACTTGTTGTTGATGCTATTGTTATTTGTCGTTATATGCGCACATATATTTGATTATGTGCACTATGCGTAAGTGTGCATGCATGTATATGTAAACATCTGTCGTATGCGTGCATCCATGAATGTGTGAAATAAAAGTCAAAGCATATGCACATGCATTTAATGTTATTTCATTCATTTCATGTTTTTCACTTGGTACCGCTCGCTTTTGTCTTTCCCTAAGGAAAAATAAACTATAAATGAATGTCACTTTGCTTGCATAACCCAAACGCGTATGTGCACATATATGCATATATATTCACATATATATATACGCCTATATTCACATTGTTTGTTGGCTAGCATAGCTGTTACGCTGCTAAGCTGATGCCCTGCTTTATATGCTTCAGTTCTTCATTATAACAAATTTCTCGCTTCCTTGCTTTTCTATTCATAAAACATTTCTATGCATACTTAGATTTCTTATTACTTTAGAAGGCAACGGCAACAGCAACGGCAACGGGAGCTAACGAGTACTATAAACGGAAAAGAATGGCGAAAAATAGCTGAACGAATAAATGATTTTAACAAAAGATATATATGCTTATGCATGTTTGTATGCGTGTGTTTTCGTGAGCCTGTGTGAGTAAGTGCGTGTGCAATCGCAGGATTATAAAGCGTAATGTGCTTATATATAGGCAAACATTACGACGACTATATATAGATATCTATATATATGTATATATATATAAATGCTGCGGCAGCAACAATGAATGAGAAATATATATATATATATAAATAATATAGTAAGTGCCGTAGAAAAATATTAAAAAAAAAAACATATACATATATATATATATATACATATATTATAGTTTTGAAATTCATAAATGTAATAAAAAAGAAGGCAAAGAATTTGAAATAAAAGTTCATAAATATATGAAATACATACTCAGAGATAATAGTAAATTATGTACTACGTATGAAAGAACGAGTAAACGCTGCTTGACTTTTGCCTTTCGTATAACACATACTTCTGCTCTTCCCTTTGCTTTTTCTCTGCTTTCTTTTTTTTTTTTTTGTTTCTTACATAAACAGAAATGCACACACATGTGTCCACCGCACAACTTAGTGACATTTTGTTAATGCGTTAGAGACTTTTTTTTATTATTACATGTATTTTTAGTTGCAATTTATATATGATGTAAGTTGGAAAGCGTTGCTGTTGACGTATTCCGACTTATTTGACAGAATTATTAATTCAAGTGATGCTGACAGCTTATCTTGTTATTTTTATTAGACTTGATATTAATGGGATGGTTAACGTTTTGTGTTTTCAAACTTTTTTTCTTTCAAAATCATTTTTCAGTTTTGAGGAAAAAATTGGAACAAATTTCATTCTTCGAATGATCTTAAATAAAGGGGAATAATTTCATACTACCCTGCAAATTTCTCTTCTTCAATTTCCAAGGATTTCACACAAATGACGGATCGATTTCTTTATTAGGCTTAAAAATTTTATTTTTCGCTACTTTAAAAAAGGAAAAGTTTAACTATTTGTCCAACATATACGACTTCTCAATCGATTATATTTAAGCTTTAAGTGCACATTTCTAATAACATGCTCTAGTGGAATATAAGAATTATTTCTTTAAAGATTCACAACGAACACTATTAATAATTAGTCAGATCGGACCACTTTTCTCATTACATTCATTCAAAGCCTTATCGTAATAATTCATTATATAAATAACTGCATTAAATGAAGTGGTATAGTGTACTTAACGTTGAACCGCGTCCCACTATAATGTTTTCACTAATTTTTATTTTTTTACACATCATATCTAAAAATAAAAAAGACTCCTTTACAAGGTAACATTACCAGTAAAGAATACCTTACCATTCTTGAAAATTTAATCATCTAATGTTAAACGTTTGCGAACCGAATTCACGTTGTTGTTATAGCCCTGCATTAAGTGGAAATTTATATATATATTAACATATATGTATTTTACACCTATACATATGTACGCTTTGTAAATGCTTTATATTAGACGTAACACGTATAACGTATAATTATCGAATCAATTCTACATATCTAACTTATCTCATGGAATTCGACTCTAATTAGCCTTAACGATTTCTGTACGTTGTACAACTACTTATGTGTTGCATTTCTTAAATAACGGCAAGGGTCTAACAATTTACGTTTACTTTTGGATTCACAAAATGGATGAAGCAAGGCAGAAGAGAATAGCTCTCTGCCGCTTTAAGATTTTAAATTTCGTTCCGCATATATTTTGAATATTTCAGCAAACGATAAAAATTACAATCCTTCACATTATCTCCACTAACTTCAAAACGATTGGCTGCACGCCAAATACATACAAAAAATATAACAACCGCCGAAATTATTATAAGAAATATTGTTTTCCAAGGCTCTTCAATTTTCGAGGACCCTTTACTTGTAATCACGAAAAGGGGAAATATGTTAATTCAATCATTTTGTTTATAGAAATTACATGCACTCCGCATCTTACTCTAAACTGAATACAAATCCAATAAACCAGCGTTTCATTATCGTACTTGGTATCGTCGAGCACTTGAAAGGAAAACATTTTCCAAAAGTTCACAAGAATTTGAGAAATGGATGAGCAAAACTAGTTTTAATATTGCACGTACTTTCTAAGGTTAGGACAGTATCAGTGAACTGTGAAGGGCGTGTTGCATGTGGTCTCTATTGATCAATTTTTGACTTTGCATGTCCCGGTTCAAGTCCCTTTACAGTAAGTAAAGTTTCTACTTCTAAGCATTTTGAAAACGACTTATGAATACTTGAATGCATTCTGTGTTTCTATTACTGGGATTCATTAATTTATCCGTGAACCGTGAGCCGCTTCAGGTGCTTTCCTGTTACAACCCAAAAATTTCTTTCTGCTTTTATTATTTTCGCAACATATTAGGGACGTTACCTACAAAATGACGTGGTTTTCATAAAAATGCCTTTTTTTCATATAACTGATTTTCGTAAGAAAATTACGGTACGCAATGCATTTTGCTGGAAAAAGCTTAATGCGTACATATGAAGAAATTATCGCAAACATACACTATAATGTAAAGAGTGTGTTTCGCTTCTTACAAGTGCTGTTCTACCCTCTGTTATGATTGGCTTGTATCCTTCGCATTTGACATTGGTTTGCTGCAATCAAAACGGACACAATTGTTATAACTATTTCGTCTTTTCCAAAGATTTCGTTCAATGCGGCTCACAAATTAAGAATCATCCTACCGTCGTAAGTACAATTCTCTCTATTCGTCAATTTCTCTATACACCGCTCTAGCTTAAAGCGCTGCAAATGCAAAGAAAATTTATCTTTTTAGTGTCTTCAGTAAAATCCTTCCCAAGAAATGTTAGATCAACTTAGACTCGATCGATAAGACGATTGGATGATTGTCAATAGCTACCAAGGCAGAATATTGAAATGTGGTTTTTCAGACGCCATTAGTAAGTCACAATTTGTATTGTCTATTATTTATTTGGCTCTACATAACTTTATATATTTACCTCGGAACACCGCATAGCCGAAGGAAAAAAGATGTGCGAGTGCCAAATCCGTATTCGCGGGTTCGAATCTCAAAGCAATAGCCCATATTTAGTAGTAGCTATTTATGTAGCTACTTAGACTCATATTCGCTTTTAGTACTTTAAGCCTAAAGGCTATCAACTTTGAGCTTTGCTGATGTTTGCAATCGATATGCTCCTCTATAAGTTTAAATCGTAGACTTAAGTTCACTTCTTAGTGCTTAAGTGAGCCTAATTATTATAAAAACCATTCGCTGCTGCTTCGTATTGACGTCCCTCCGTATAATGCCACTGTTTACGCCTTTAATCTTGACAATAATGCTGCTTAATTCGGCTGAATGGAAACTGTAGCCAGAATAGACTAAGTAAAATATCATAATTGCAAGTAATGCCAATGTAAAATTTGCCTTTGAGCGAAGTCGTTTAAGTCGTATTACGTAATACGTAATTCCGAATCAAAAGCCATAATTGCTATTTCTTTTAATTTGCTGAAATAATTTCAATTAAATTTTAAAGGAAATTGTAAACATTTTACCGCAACATGGCCAACAGCAAATGCCATTAATAAAATTTTGTTATATGCAAGAAAAGAAATCTTTGGAAAAAATTTACATAAAACGAATTTTCTTTTCTTTCGTTTTCCTTAATAAGAACTAGCAACATTTTAACCACAAATTAAGATCTTAAACTGATTGGATAATGTAATGAGAAAAACAATTAAACAATAGTGTTTTTCTTTTCTTCAGATTAAACTCTCGTCGTATATACCAGAAATATTGAAAGCAATAAAAAATTTTTACATAACAAATTGTGTGATAACAAAAGCAATGCAATAATTGCTTTAGTTTTGCAGAAGAAGCAAAATATTTTGGGTAAAAAACATTTCAAGAATTCTTAACTAAACGACTTCAACTCAACGTAAACCGTAATTGCAAATTGGCCTAAGCTCAAAGTGAATGAACTAAAAAAAATCCCTCCTTTCTTTTTTTCTTTTATTTAAATAAGTTTTTAGAAATAATTTAAGACAAAAAAAAAAATATATATATAAAAATGTTTACTCAGATATTCTGTTCATCATATTTTTAAGCCTTTATCAGTTGACGTTATTTTCACTTTAAGTATGTTTTATAATGCTGAGTGCAGTTAGCCCTCTAAAATATGCTACAATTATACACTTGTTGTTTAGGAAAAAGGCAATAAATGTAAAAAAAAGAATCCTCCATACACAAGGAAATGGCTTGAAATACTACCAGTCAAGTGGAAAAATTTCATTTCTGTTTTCGCCCTTTTACAAGTCCTCTCTCCGCTCTTTTGTGTGTGTGCGGGTGTTTTTCGTTAGTTCCGCTTACAAAATACTCCACATTTTCTCCTTAATTATGGCAGAAGTAAAGCCATAAAATATGCTTAAAATGTCATGACTTTTGCAAGAAATGTGTTAAAAAGAAAAAAAAAGAAAAAAAAACATTTCCACTTTTTACATTAAGTTAAACGAAAAAATAGTTTGAAATATTTTCGGTTACAAAAAAAAAAAAGCGAAAAAGATTTTAAAAGTTTTTTTTTTATCTAAATGCCGCATATACTTATATACACATATATAGATAACTGAAAGACGCTTTTAAGCAAAAAGTGCATCAATGCAATCAACTATCTCACGTTCTAAAATTGCAGATTTTTCCATACATATCGTGTAAATTTATTTTTGAATATTATATTAACCCTCCATGAGGAAAAATTTTCAGAAATATTATTGCATTCCCCGTTGTTCGTCGCTTCAGCTTCCATGCATAACGTACATTCCCGCAATGTTTCACGTTTCATTTCGTTATGTTGTTGATCCTTTTTTTTTTTCTTGTTCTCTCTATATTTATCAGTAATCATACTCTAAACGTAAAACTTTTATTTTTGTGGTCATTGCATCTGCCATATAGTTGAAGCTTAAATTACATTACATTGCTTAGACATAAGCGATGGTGTTTTTATTCTGCCTCATAAAATTGTCATCATCACTACCATCGTCATCATGATTACAGGTAACACGTTAGCCCCCGAGGAATAGAAATTAGAAGAGAAAACCAAAAAAAAAGCTGAGAAATTTATATTCAGCTGCCGCCGAATCGTCAGCACACCCGCCACGTTTCTATTGAAATAAACTCAAAGACTGTGACATTTTGAGACTCTATAATATTGGATGGGCGTGGTTAATCGTTTTTATCTTTGTTCAAGTTCTATGCTTACCCGATCATAGAGTAAACAAATTTCTATTGCTGTGGTTTAGCGAGTTACGGGGAAAAAGTTGTTCTCACTAAAGGCGTGGTCCGTGGTCCACTTTCAATGTCTGCTTGCAAGCACATTCAATGTTTTTATAAACTTGGAGCCGATGCTCTTCCTACGGTTGCGGCCATTGGTCCACTTTCAATACCAGCCTGTGTGCAAGCACATGCAATGATTAAATAAGCTTGGAGCCAGGAGAAAGTGTTTCAGGCGGACATTGCACACACAAATGGAGGTAAACATGTTCACATGTTCGAGGTGAACATGTACTTTACACTGGCTCGAAATTGTGTTTGTGAAAATTGCAAACGTTTTGACAAAATGAATATGCTTTGGCGGCGGTAATAAGTACATATATATATTCGTGCATGTATATATATATAAGCACACCTGGAAGTATGCAGACGTTATAATCACACAATTTAACGCTTCGCATCATTTTTAGAATATTTTTTTGTTTTGAAATTATTGGCTCGTTAACTCGTTTTACTAGCATTGCATTTCACGATATGTGGTCGATGATGATGATGATGGTGATGATGATGATGATGATGTTCTAAACCCTTTAGATTTACAATTTTTTTATTTTTTTAGAATTAATAAATTTATCGTTATAAATAAATAGCGCAAATTTTGTTTTCTATGAAAAAAAAGAAAAAAACAAGAAGAATAGTAATAAAAATAGGCAGACCTCTTGTCATGTAAAGACAATAGACAATAGCATATAAGACATCGGCCATAGAATTGAAAAATGTAAAAGAAAAGAAAATAAGCTTTATATACTACTTGTTCTACATCTCGTGTGCAGCGTACATGTAGTTATGCTACGTTCATACATTTTTTCCGTTGCTTTTTTTATTCCCATTGTGCAACGTTGGAAGTGCAATGGCCGATAAGGCAAATACGCAAAGAAGCGGCCTTGATATTTGCTTTGCACAGCAGACAAGCGCTATGTAGAGTATTTCCCGCATTGTTTTTCAAACAAACAAAAAAAAGAACAAAAAAAATAAAAACCAAAACTACTAAAAACATTCTACATTAAAAAGGGCCCGCCATACCCTACATCACTTCCCCGCGATACAGTCATTCATATAAGGACCTTTCAAAATAAGCCGTCATACAAGAAATGGACCGAGAAAATTGTCCGATCCGAATGATCTTCATCAGCGTCCGCCTTTGTACCAAAAAATGTCTGCGTACCAAATCCATCACAATATTTTAAAAATTACCAACCTAAACGTTAGAATACAAGACGGACAGACAAGCTTATATCAGTTCAGAAATTGATTCTAAAGCAAGCGATTTAAAGTTGGTCTATCTCAAGTCCTTGTATACATTCGCACAAACTTAACATACCCTTCAATAACAAGGGTATAAAAAAGTATCCTTTATGCGAGATCGGTGACAACAACAAGAGCAGAGAAAAGAAGTCAGCCAATGCTAGCCAATGCAATAATATTATATCTACGTATCGTATTCTGAATAATATCACAGAATGGTCTCAAGCCACAAGGCACTTTTTACTTAACGTTTTATAACAAATTGATAATGGGTTATATTACTGCGACTATTTCTTCGCAACCCCAGAAGTGATACAAAGTCGAAAAAAACTTTAGTAAGAAAATATGCCTAGGAGCAATTACAAGTCAAAATGCTAGAAAGCAGCCTTATATTTAGTTATCGTGCAATCTCTTTTGTGATCATCATAATTAATGAGAAATTAAATCAACTTATGTTAAACGAAATCTTTACAGTCAGACAACAGGAACATTTTGTTGACAGGCGTACTTGTACAATAAAAAATTATAAAGAAATAAAAGTAAAAAAAATGGTTTTGATTTTTAACCTTTCTTTAATATAAACACTCCCGACTTACAGACAGAAAAACATTCTTTACTGAAATAATTAATGACGTCTCTCATTACATGCTCAATAAGCTTTGATACGTTTAGAGCAATGCTGCATTTTTCATTACCAACAAGTTTAAGCTGATTCGCATGGGAACGGGTGGAAAAAATTCATATTTCTGACTTATTCTTGCACGGGCCCGAGTAAATTCGGAAGCTGCCAGAAAAAGAATCGCTGGTGACAACAGTCTTTTAGTGATGTTTGGGCGCGAAGGAGTTCCCGAACACTGTGATAAGAAGAATTGCTAGGTTATCATACACAATCCAAAAATATAACGGAAAGTTGAAAGATGTTCGCAGCAATTCTGATGCTCAATAATTGATAGAGAGGTGTTCATAAAACTAGCGAGTAAGTATCTCATGTAACTACCGGAACAATTAGGACCCAACCGGGATATTGATATCAATAATCAAGAAACTTCCATGGAATCCATGTTAACATCGCTAGATTTTAATGTCGTAGTAATATTTATTTATAAATTCTACCTAGCGCTAGTATTAAGCCGCAATAAGCTTTCTTTCTTTTTTTGCAAGTGTAAAGTTGCTTTCCTTTCCTTAGCGAAAATCAAAACATTTTCCTTTGGACTAAAGCGATAATTTGATATTATTGAGGTTCATTGTAGCGAGGTAGTGATGAAATATGCAGAGTTAAATATAGAAAAGCTACAGATACGCGCACAACTTTGGACTGGATTGTAAACGTCAAAGACAAACATAAGTACTCAGTGGAAGACAGACATTCTGCACAGTGAGTGGCTGCTCGACATATGGCATGGTTTTCAAGTCTTTTTTCTATCCTTTTTTTTTTTGGGTCTTAATGTAGTATTTGGGCTGAGTTAGAGCAGGCTGACAACCTCTACCCTCTACTATCTTACATAATCCAAAGCGTTCACCAATTTTGCGAAGTAACGTTAGTATTACTCAGTGAAATCTTTCAAAGCATTTACAGAAATTTTCTAAAAATTTTATAAATCAAATTTTTACAATATTCGCTAAAAAGTTATATACAGATATAAAAAAATTTAATATTTCTGGATTACGTATTAGAACTACTCTCTAGAAATCGATTTCCTAATTAGAACTTTATCCCACTGCTTGGTGTTTGCTGTGCTAGTCACAGCACTTATTTCACTGAGCATTTAAGGAATGTCATCTATGATGATGAGCAGCGTGATGACCATCTAAGTGACAGTCACACGTCAGCTTGCAAAAAATGCGAATCTCATTATACATAAATATACATAAATATATAAAAAAAAGAACCAAAAAATTATTATTTGGAAAATTTGTTATCGCATATATAGCTCTAGCTATTACTGGTCTAAGATTTGGTATAAACAAATATTTAATATCTGGCTGTAATCAAAGGACTGATGCCGAAATGGTTCCGCTCAGTCAGACAGTTGATATGCAAGATTTCATTCTTCCCCCACTAACTGGACAAACACAACTTTCTTATGTGTTTTCGCGCAAAATAGCATATGCTTTACTAATGAAAAGTATTTCGATCCTCAACAATTCGACTTCCATTTCCGGTAAGATGGACCTGTAAAAATGAATGTTTATATATTATAAGAAAGCAACCGACCACACATACACAATGTAGACAATTAAAAAGAGGTTTGGGACTAATGAAAAGTAGCTAGTGAACAGGTGAAGTGAAGCATATCCTTTGCTCTGGAACGGCAGATTCATTTGATAAATTGATTGACAAGGCTTTTTTTGCCAATGACAGTAAATCAGTCAAGAGCACAACATACATCCTTGCTTTCAATCCAATATTGAAACTGTTTTTTCCTTAAATTCATTTATAAACATTCCTTATAGAATAGAACAGACAAATATATATGTATTACTTGTTTAGAGTGAATCCTTTATGAAATTCTCATTATAAAGAAAAGTCGTAAAAACTCAGATTTAGATGGTAATCGAAACTGACAGTCCATGATAAATAAGTGCTCATTATGGGAAAACTTTTTCAAGCAAAAAATTCTGTTAAGAGAAATCAAGTTAGAACATTACTGTTGGGTAATATCGATCATTGACTACCCTACATTATCTTGCAACAAATTTCTCAATATATACGGTAGTGTATGGAGTAGAATGCTCCGATTCAAATCAATTTTACTAGAGTTCCCACGTGGGCCGAAATAGACTAATATGTCGAATCTCTTCAAAATATCTCAAAAGCTAAGACTTGTAAACTGAAAACGAACATATATGAAGAGATAATAAGAGATAACAAAAGATGCACCATATATCCGCACAAACCTAACCACGTTTACAAATATTGTAACGTGTAAGAAGAATTTTGCATCCAGAGAAAGTTTGCTTCCTTTGTCTCATCAAACTACCCAACTACGCAGGTATACAAAACTTTTGCGGCTTTTAAATAGATGAATTTTGACTATTATTACCAAATGCGAATGACAAGCAAATAAAAAAAAAAAGCAAAAACTTTGCAAAACAGAAAATGACAATAATAACAAAATTTCATTAACTCTATTATAATATGTTTATGATATTTCGAAAAAAATTTCACCGTAAGTCCATCAAGACATAGTTTATTTCGCTTTCCCCAGCCTCGCTAAGATAAAAACATTTCCAAAGCCAATGTGATTAGATTTGCCTACGAGTTTATATAACCAACATTGACATACGAGCAAATGCGACGACCGTGCGGGGTGAGGAGAAAAAAGTTATGTTTATTTTTTTTTCATTTTTCTTTCTATTTTTTTCATTAATCAACAACAAACGAAAGCCTTATCTCCGACTGTGTGAAAACAGAGAACAAAATTAGAAAGTAAGCGTAGATTAAAATAATACCTCAACTAAACATACTTATGTAAATTACCATCTGCCTTTGGAACCTGCCCTTCCTTTGTTTAATTATTCTTTCAGATACTCAACATGCTTAGGGATCAAGCTTAAAAAAAAAACATTTATGAAAGAAAATATGAAAATTTAAAACATATTCCCTTACATTCATGTGTAGTGATATGTTAACATCCAAAGTATTATTATAATAAGGCCGGAGTACAAAAGAATATAAGCCTTATTAATATAATACTATTTTTGTTGTCTTTGAAATTTCATAATAATGTCAGCTTGTATGGTCCTTACGTCATTCATATTGCAATCATCATTATTCATATGATTATCTTATTATTCTTCGTCTTAACAAAGAACCATTTATTCAATCATTTTCTTATTCATCAACTTATTAGGGGGCCAGACTGAGAGATAAAAAAAGAGAATTCCTTATAAAAGTCCAGTACATAAAATACAATTTAATCAGCTTTTCATATAATTTTCGAATAAACTTACATAAGTTCTTACTTTTAATTAGTTACTAAATATCTGTTTATCTGTACTTTGCTTTCATTTTTATTGAACTAAACGCTTATCTTAGTAACTACTAAGTAAAGTTTAGTAATTTATTAAAAGAAACGACAAAAAGATTCGAATCTGTTTCAAGCACTTCGGCAATTTTTTAAAACAATAAGTTATGCGATGGCAGCACAAAATTTGCAAAGTAATAATACATAAACCCAATAGGTTTTCTAAGTGATTGTTAAGCTTATCTTGGGGTGTCATATAGTGTTATACTGCTATCTGACTTTTTATTGCTTTTTACACCCATCACCTAAGGGTGAGGGGTATATTCACTTTGTCAAAACGTTTGCAATGCCCAGAAGGAAGCATCAGAGACCCCACAAAGTATATACATTTTTGTTGATCAGCATCAAAGTCTAAATTGATGTAAGCATGTCCGTCTGGAATATGGAATTAGCAATAAATTAAATTACTTCATAGGACTACGACTTAATGTTGTTTCTGCCTATTGCGATCACAAAGGTTGCTTTTGAAAGTTGAAAATGAATTGCTTTTTTTGCCTTCAATCAGCCTTCTTTATACCGTGGCACTTCCTGCGCCATTGCTCTACTGAAATGTAATATGAGCTTTAATTGTGATTCACTTTAGATCATAAAAAAAACATTAATATCAGAAATCAAAAAAAAAAAAGAAAAAAATCCAGTTGAAGAGTAGAACCGAAGCGTACAACGTATGCTTGCTTGGAAGCTAGCACTTAAATTTGTTATCGCCATCATCCATCAAAAGTACCTAACAAAAAAGCAACGGTTTATTTGCTAAGTATTCAATATCCATCTAACGCATTTCCATCGAAATGCAAGCAACAAGTTGCATGATTCCTAGGGAAGCCAAAAAGAATATGTTTTTATATTTAGAGCTAAAATTTGAGCGCAATACTTCAACAGCTAATGTAATTAGCTCGACTCGGTCATTAGAGGCTAACTTATTATGCCCCGCGTAACTCGCGACAAAGATACGATAACTTTTATTTAAACAGAATCAATGGAACCACTTTTTATTGAAACAAACGAGTCAGCATCGTTATAACCGGTCGGGCTGCTGTCTATCGGTGTGTCCGTTCAATATACATTTTGTATTTTATTTACCAACCGCAGTGTTCGGAATATTTTAAAGGATCTTCTTAAACTGAAACGTTTTGGGCCAAAGGCGTACTCTATTAAGAATGAATGGGATGGCATAGAAGTCCTCTTTAAGAAAAATATATAAAAAATAGAACTTCATGTGACAGCATACATTAATTTGAAGTATTTTACAATGAAAACTCGTGCAGCACTGGCACATAAATCAGGAAGTGCTAGATGCAGATCATATGCATCTATTTCTTAGGCCTTGCCTTGACGAAAGTAGTTTTTCTCATATGATAACAACGGGCTAAAGTTTGCCATTGTATTAAGAACATAATGAAGAACTGTATAGCGTGGCGAATAGTCGGCGTCGTCTGGTCATAAGGTTTTAACTATTTTACATTAGCTAACTAACTTAAAAACTTCTTAGACAAATTATTTCATTTCTTTACCTTATATATTGTATTCTTCTCGTTTTCTTAATTAAATTAGTGTAGTTGCGTTAGGTTGCGTAATACCGTACGAAATTGAGCTCAAAATAAGTAAATAGAAATAAATGGCTTTCAATTAAATCCCGATATTTACATCGCTTAGGGAAAATGTATCTCAAAAATGAAATTAAATTTTCTAAAGATCTAATTCTCATAGATTCTGTTTATTTCTTCGCCTACCCTTATGTAATTGTTTAGATTTTAACACTTGGAAATCAAGTTAATAGAATTCTCTCAACATTCCGCATCCAAGTATGTATTCACTACGTACAAAAGAATGCACTTATAAAATTATTAAAGATATTATCTAGAAGTGTTTCCTCAAGCAATAGTAATTGTACTGCGACTACTACATTCACATAGATAAATACTTAAGCACATACGTACATAGGTACATGCCAGCACTAACACTTAAGACATTAAGACAAGTGTCGCTTTAGTTTACAAAATTTTGTTACAAATATTTTGAACAATTTTTGTAGGAAGTATGTACACACACAAACACACACACACAGACGCACGCACACACATCCATGATTTTGTAATATACAAGTTAAGCGTAATGGAAATCTTCGTACACTTATAAAATCTATGTATGAGAGTATATGTAAAAACTTACAAAACCATGCACACTTACTTTTAGATGCATGCATATACATAGTTAGTAACGTTTCCTGTAAACAACATTACTGTGGAAAATTGCACAAATGCTGCACAATTGTATATATGTATATATATGTATATACATATATATATACATATATATATATATATATAGAATGGATTTGGATAGAAAGCAAATAATGAAAGTGCATAGCGCTCGATAGTAGCGGACGAAAGGGTACGTTTGGCAGATTATGTTAGTATTTAAAAGAAAAATGCAATTAGCTGTGTGGCTGTGTCTGGTTGTGTGCAAGGGAAAAGCAAAAACTTATAAGTGCTTTAAGCCATAGCATTTATATTGTAAAACTTGAACACCGAAAACATTGAGAATATCAGCAGTCGTTTATCAGTATTCAAGTGTTACAGTGTCGATGTGTCATCAGCTTGAAACGCTTTAATTTCTTACTTCTTATACAGTCGAATAAAAGCATGAAGGGCTACTTGTTTTTAGATTAAAAGAGGTTTTCAATTCATTTCATTTACAACTGCCAATTACAAGATCAATCAACCAATTTGCATAGAATACAACCATAACAAAAAACAAAGCCAATAACTAACTAACTAACTAACTAACCAACTAGTTAACTACCGCCACCGTGCTCACTGTAGTACGATCGCAAGAGTTACTGTAATTTGGCCAAACGAGAAAAAAAAAAGAAAGAAGCAAAAAACCTCGAGATAATATGCTTTCGGTTTTTGAAAACAGAATTTGAGCCGAAAAGTATGCTTTGTCTCATCATCAACTTTAGTTTATGGTTCATAAGCTTCTAGCATACACAATTGGCAATACATTTCGATTGGCTTATAGGCGACCTCACTAAATTTGCCAAAACGTATTTGGTAATAATCTTACAGAGGAAAGAATATAAACGAACGTATGCACGTGTCGAAGCGATGCGGTGATGCTTGCTAAACATAAATTTCTCAAAAACACTTATTATCCCAGTAACTGTGCTGGAAGCTTCGATTCAATGAATATGCATCCTTAAGATTCATATTGTGGCATTTTCCTGTTATATTTCTTGCTGTTGATGTTGTTGTTCCTATTGTTTTTGTTTTTATTATTGCCAAAAATTTCTCATTTGAATATTCAATGAAACTAAGGTGGCGCGTAGAGGAAGAGAAACGATGGTTTTAGCAAATCTTGTTGTCTTGTGGTATGATGTTATTTGAATTTGGCAAAAACTATTGGAAGTTGTTATGGGTTCAAGTTTTGTTTTTTTTTTCTCTCTCTCTCTCTTTCTCTTTCTTTCTTTCTCTGCTCCTCTATAGAACGTTCTTTTATCCTCCATCTACGCCTTAGTACGGAATACATGTATACATCTGTTATATAGAGGCTTGAAAGGTTTGCTGCTTACTGGCATTTCCATATTGCCTGAAACAGTTTCAAAAGTGTCGGTGATATATGTTGTTGTAAACATATTGCTTGTTTTGTTATTGTTGCAATAGCATACTGTTGTTATTCCGGTCTATAATTGACATTCTGATTTAGATGCTGCTGCAGTACGGGGAGGTTTTGTTGAGGTTTTAAGGGCCTTAGATTTAGTGTTTTTTCGTAATTGATATGCACCAGCCAAGAACATTGTAATCCTTACTCTTCCAAATATTTATATGTACGTGTATGTTTGCGTATAAAATGTATATATCTATATATGGTTAAGTTCTTGGCCAGGGGCTGATTGTTTATAGCTTTAAGTGGATTTCGCTTCGTATGTTTTTCTTTAATTTGCATTCAGCTTAAAAATATTCAAATAAAATACTTTGCATTTATAATATTTATCATATTTATAGCAGAACACCTTTGCGAAGAACTTTTTTATTAATCAAAACTTTTATTAACTTTGCAAAATCCTTTACTTTTCTCTTTTCAAAACTTACGAAATATTAAATTACATAAATAAATTAAGTGGTACATGTTGGCCGAGTACAAGCGGATTGTCAGGAGTATGAAGAAATTGTTTCGGAACTACATAGAGTGGAAGCTACATGTCTGTATTCCCTTAAATCGGACTGGTACGAATTTCGTGACTCAAGCGGGCTGGTATGGGCAAGTTTCTCGCCTGCTATGCCGGCGAGTATAGGCCTGCGTAATTTATAGACTTTTCCACGAAATTTTTTTATCATTGTTTTCATGCATTATTTTTAGCTTATTGATTTGTACGGTCGAGCAGATTACTCGTTAAAGAATTCAGTCGCTCAAGGGTGACGAAAGTGCGCCCAACGCACTCTAGACACTCTAGAGCATCGGCACAACGCATGTTCTGCCTTTGCCTATGTATAGAGATTTCCAACGATAAAAAACATGTGTCCACCAATCAAGTCCTTTGAAATAATTACCCGGCTTTTTAGATATGCTCATCTTGTTAGCCTAGAGTTGCTTGCAGGCCGCATGGCGCCTTATCACTACTGCTCCTTCTTCGTTGAAGAATAGACCTGGAGAAGTGTACCACTATTCCTAGTGTTCTTGCGTACACAAGTGCTGCGTTTTCTTTCTTCTAGTTAAAATATTTCGTAACCCTCACTGGCCCCACAGGTATGGGAAAAGTGATTGCTTTGCCTAATATTAAAGGAAAACTCTTCCTACTTGTAATTGATAATATTTACTCCGTAAACATTTAATGTCTTTTTTGCTGACAGTAAGGCACCATTTTTGCCAACCGATTTCCATTCGAAATCAACCAATTGATCCACAGATAAAATGTAGGTCAAAGATCAAAAAAAATATTTTATTTGGTGTTTGAACCGTGTATATGTAATTTTTTTTTGGTATGACCAATCACTCATGGCTTGTCCCCTATTCGCGTAAAACGGTTACGGTCATAAAGAGGTAAGAAAGACATAAGTGTTATGCCCGTTACCGACTAAGCACACACCATAACTACGGCCAGGGTAAACTGTACCACATTGAGATTTGAACCCGCTAACACTGAGTGTGTAATCGCGATTCTTATCTGCTCGGCTACTAACGTGAAAATATCGAATCTGAAATGTTTCTTACACTTACTGTTTGTGAAGTTTCTATTTAACTTTCTTTCATGAAGAACGGAAACCCCCAATGGATATTTCCAGCGCTTGCTTATAGCTTACCATTCCGAAATTTCGGCCATAACTTTGGTTGTGATAACAGTATAATAAATTTTTCGTATACTTACAAGAGCGACATCTACAAAACTGTGGCTTATTTTTCCTGAAAAATCCTCTTGATTTGGGTATCAAATAAGCAAATTGCACTTGCAGACCGGCTAGATATGTTACTTATAAACTGGGTAAAGCAGGCGCCACGATATCACAGATTTATTTCTCCTTAACAATCTCCAAGCAGAAAGGAGCTGTGAGGTACAACTCGAAATAAAGTGAACTAAAAAATAAAATACAAGTTACATAAAACACAGTTCTAAAAGAAGATTTTATTTTAATAAATTAAAAAGGGAAAAATAATTGCTTTTCAAAGACTCTGTTTATGTGACTACGCAGGAAAGCTTGACGCCTTTAGAAAAAATCGAATTTTTTGCACATTAAAGTCGCAAGTGCGTCAAGCTTTGATGTGCAGTCACGTAAAAGGAACTTTGAGAGAGGATTTATTCCAACTTTTTATTTCATTAAAATTAAAATTTAATTTAAAAACTTTTTTTTATTACTTATATTTTACTTTTCCTTATATAAGCAGATCCGATTGTACGTAACAAGTAAGAGAGTTATTATAGTTATAGAAAACGGATGCCGAAGTCACATTTAAAAGTTCTGTCTGACTGTGTTTAGGGCAAAAGACTAGATACCAGAACTAAGCCTAATCTTCGAAAGATTTTGCTAGGGCAGTATGGGAATAATCCCAAGTTCCTTTATCGAATTTTTTTTCCCATTAAATCATATCTGAGGGACTTCAACTGAACTCATGATAATATTAGGCAAGTTCTTAAATAACAGCTTTTTCGTTAAAGTTTTTCGCAAACAGCCACGGTTTTTGCTTAAGATTTCCAACGTAAACGCGCACGGGATATGTGACCGATTTAAACGCTTGCCATTAGGTCTAGCCCTTTTAAGCACCGTTCCTTTAATATCTTGAACGCCTCCTTCAAATGAGGCAAATTGTGTTTTGAAAGTGAAACTCCTTTGGAGGTAAAGAACTTAGGAAAAATCTTTCGAGATTGCAACAACAGAATTATGGTAAACGGAAAATTGCAAGTATCCCGGAAATATATCGTAATTTTAGCTACCATTTCAAACGATTGAAAGTTTAGTTTTCTCAGTGCCTACAACATTTTTCAATATATAATTTCTCTCTCTATTGATTACACTTTACTGACTACACTTTAATGACTGAACTTTATTGGTTACACTTTTATGTAACAATGCTATCTTTATCCTTCGTGTCGGTCTATAGAAAACTATTACCTGCGTTAAATTTTACGCCACTTCGAAAGTGCAACTTTAGAAGGATTAAAGGCCAATGGAACCAATGTACGTGCCTTTTCTGAGCTAGCTAGGTCGTGAGATGTGGGAAGGGGTTCTATATATTGTTAGCTCGCTGACTCTCCTCAAACTGTTGGAACTAAAAGAACAGCACGTACTCACGATTTAACGAACAACCGGGGGGACCTAACCCACCAAACGGGTGTCCTCTGTGTCGGTAGGCCTTCCGTCCTGCCTATGGTCTCCTTCGGCCCATGATATTTGTGGACGTACCCGAAGCTATATTCGAAGATCTCTCTAAATCAACCTGAAGCGAACGTTTATGACTTCAATTAAAGGAAAACATGCTACTAATCGCCTGTATGTCAAGTGATTAAGTTAGATCGTACGCGGACCCCATTAAATATATATCTATCTTCGTTATATGTTTGAAAATAATTCTTTGAACTTTTCAAATTTTTTTTTAAATTCAATTTTCAGCGGGCAAGCTGATCACATCTGTTTATACCCTGCAGTACTTATAGTGCGGAGTGTATTCTGGCGCTTGTGCTGTGTTTATCTGTTCGTCCGCGTAGTTTTTCATTTAACTCATGCATCACAATTTGAAGGGATGTAGCCCACTGAGTTATTGCAAAGCAAGGGCGAACTATATTGACTATGTACGTATGACTTAATCGAGACTTATTTATGACCAGGCCATATACTACGCTGGATTTTTTGTGTGAAAATAATATGCAATTTTATATTTTTCTAAGCAAATACTGGCGAAAGCTTTTTTTCGCAGCATGCATGATATACGTGTTGAAAGGGTTTGTATGGCAATGAAACCTAACATTGAGTGTACTCTAAACTCTGAATTATGATAACCAAAGTCGCGAAAAGCATTCAAAGGTCGACCTTCTCGATCTTAATGTTTTAAACCGATTTGAAATGGATTTGTCACCCAAGTTGCAAATATTAGGTGTATAAAAAAGTCCTGTATCTTAAAATTGATTGCTTTAGAAAATGCGCCTAACTCGTTTAATTTTATGGAAATTTCCCGTCTTTACAGAGAAAGTAAGAGATAGAGCTGACGTTTGCTTCGTTATAAAAGGAAGAATTATTTTAATAAAATCATTTCGGACGATGAAAAATGGATTCCGTACGCCAATCCTAAACGAAAGAAACTATGAATTGACTCAGACCAATCATTCGTATCTCTTGGAAAGGCAAATATTCATGACGAGAAGGCTGTCTGTTGGCATCGACCTCTTTATGCTTATACCTCACTACACAACGTATACCTCACTAAAGGTTCTTTTTATGAAGCAATTAATTTCAATGGACCTAGAGAACCTATTTTCATACCTAATATCTACACCGATTTTGATAAACGCTGCATGCTATAAAAAGCAGATGGGCAAAGTTAAATCAGCAACATTTAGATACATTTGTGTGTCTACAAAGTACGGTTTAAATTATTGTGAGGATATGTTACACGAAACAAACATTACAAAATGAGTTTACTTCTATCTTAGCTTAAGAGAGAGAGCAAATAAGCAGACGATTAGAAGAAGGTATCATTCAATTTGATGTTTGCAGATACCCCGGCACAAGCATACTGAATACGTGCAACTGGACATATGCAACTTTTTTCCTTTCTGTTCACCAACAGCATTTACTCAAAAGTCAATATCCTTGGAAATGTCAGACACTAAACTAACGTAACGTGCATCTTCTCGTTTAAGAAGTGAGTGTGTTATCGTGTTTATCTGTCTATTTATCCACCCGTCCGTTTCTCGAATCGTCTGTCCTACTTCACTATTTGTCGTTTGCAGTTCGAGTTTGAGTTGAAAATGCAACAAAAAAACTCTGAAGTAAAATCGATTAATTACTCTGGCCTGTAAACCGCATTTTGAATGACATTTATAAATTGATTGTTGCCGTTCTTGACGTTGCTGTTTGTTGCATATCTAAAGACTGTTGTGTTTCACTCTTGTTTCTGTTACTGTTTTCTATGTTTTTTCTTTTTTTTTTTGGGCTGGGTGGCGGGGGGATGGTTCTATTGTTTGCTTTTCCTGGTTTCAATGTTTAGAGTGTTGTGTCCGTTCTTCTTGTCCGTTAAAATGAATTGCACAAAAGCCGATTGCCCAACACAACATCCATAATAACACCACAATCATCATGCAGTCGTTTACACACATCGACACTTATGCATGCACACACACGCACATTCATCCATTTCATTCATTTCTGCAGTAATTTCGGTTCAGCTTAGTTATGCAATTTTCTCTCCTTATTCGCCGGTATGTTTCCTGTGTCGGCTAGTGTTTTCTATGTAAGCAGCTCTGTGTATGCGTTTTTCAAGTTCGACAAATTAGGCAAAGAGTTGATACGAATCAAAAATCATCGAGGAAACGTACAATACTCTATTTCTTAGTTAGACGACAGCTAAGATGAAAGAAGCGTTCGATTCTCGACATCAGATTCGGCAATTATTTTGTGAGAAACTTACCATTTGAAGATAAGTAGGAAAAAAGTTAGGCCGCCGTTTGGACATAGCAAAACTGTCTGTCCTATTAATATTATTATTATTGTATTGTAATATAGTATTATTAAGATGATGGTTTATATTATTTTCTTATATTCTTTGTCTCTTTCATGGATATCTGTACCCCTCAGAACCTGAGCTAATGTCCATTCAGTATATAACCACATAAAGTAGCGGACGTCCATCTTTTCTGTTCGCAGACATAAATTGACTTTTAGATAAAGCGTTCCAGTGTAATACAATCTCATGTATACAAATTTGTTTTTTAACATGCAACTCGTTGAAGGTCAGAAAAAAGTGTGGAAAGACAAAATAACCAGGCAGATGTTGGCCACAACCTATTGCGTGTGCGCCCAGTTAGTAGGTGTTGCGCCTTTACCGGGTAAGCGCTCGGCCTACCTACGACCAATTGAACTCTACAGCCTTAGGGATTGCATAGTCAATTCTGATTTGATAGTCGCGATTCTTACATAGTAGTCTGTTAATGCGGCGTAAAGGAATTTTCCTTTTTCTTTGCCTTTCTTTCTAGTCAAATTTTCCGGCACCGGAACTTCGATGCTAGGTCTTCTCTTCTCCGTTTTTCTTTTTCGCTTCTTCGCACTGTGTTTTGCTTTCAAAGCTTCTTAAAATCGCATAATACCTAAGAGCAAAAATTGATTTAGTTCTCTTATTACTTACTACTGATGATATAAAGATGTGAACTGCAAGATTAGTAGGCATCTCTCTACGATTGAAATTTTATGCATTTAAATGTCATATGTGTGTGTAAACAGACTTCGCATATATAGAATTGTGTGCATATTCGCATAAATCCGATATATAATTTTCAAGTAAATAGCAAACAGTAAAGTAATAAATCATACAAGTTTTGACAAATTACTCTATAAAATAAATTAAGTACAATAAATACTGAGAGAATTTTATACTGAATTTTGCATTTACTTTTTTCTTGTTGCTCTTAAAATCTGAATAGAAATTTATCATGAAAATGGAAAATTTTGAATAAACGCAAATAAAAATTCGATTAAATGAAACACAATCCGACATATCGTAGTCATTTTTTGCATATGTCGATATGAAAAATATATGCAGATTATTTTCATATTAATCACAAAAATACACATAAATACATACTTATTGCATTCATAATGTCTATATAGATATGCGTAAACATATATGGCCGTCAGGCAGATTGACACATTTTAAAATGTAAACATCAACAAGAGATAAAATTAATATTATTTTTAAAAGCAACAACCACAGCAACAACAACAGCGACAACAATGACACCACCATGGCCATCACCCACGTCAATATTACGACATCATCAACAATTAGTTACAATTAGTTAGTTGTGCAGAAAAGTGGAGCATGAACATATTTTTATATGGAATATGTTACTGTGCTAATGTCTACAACATTAAGAGTACGCCCACATCAAAGGTACCAGCAGCCAGCATGACAATCAAATCAAAGCCGTCAATTATCATGATATTTTTAGTACATATTTAAAGCAAAACATATTTAATTTCCTCGCTTCATTTACGCCTTCGATGAATGCTTATGGCAAATTCCCTAAAGGATTCGCAACATTGATAGGCGTGAAATTCTTCTTCTATACTTTCTTTTTGTGCGTGATAAAAAATGTGTTACTCTCTCTGTTACTTTTTTCTTCTCTCTCTGTTACTTTTTCTTCATCGAGTGCGATTCCGACACTAACGAAATCAGTATCGCGAACCAATCGGTAAAAGCTTTCTTTCTATTTGCTTTCACTTGGCGATAACGATTTGAGCTTTTTGACACAGAGCAAGTGTTTCTCATCGAGCATAAGAAGTGGGGATATGAAAGTCGCTTTTTTTCCCCATCTCATAGTATTGGCCAGATTTCTAAGTGATCAATCCACAATTGCTTTATCATTTGTTTCCATTTCTTCCACATTATCTTTATGCATTTGTGCTTCTCTCGGATATCTATATACCTCTGTGCGCTACCGCATAGCCGAGGGAATAAGAGTCGCGACTGGCAAGTCTACGTATACAGTTACTTACACTTTTGTTCGCTCGTTAGCCCTGTAAGCCTTATAATGACGTAAAAGACTGTTTACTTTAAACCGAAACTTGTTCCTTTGAACTTTAAGAGAGCTTTCTAGTAATGTTGTATAAAATAAAATTTCTCTTATGTCACTTGCAACTCACCCGAGTCACTCTTGTCTTTGTAATGTCTTCCATACCTGGTCCCTCTGTCTTCTTGTGTCTTATTCTGTGAAATTTGATTTTTTCGCTACTTACCATTAATCTACCTTTTCACAGTGCTGTTTATAATTTCTGACGCCGACTGTGAGTGCTGGTAACTATTCGTAATTAGATTGACATAGTCACACAACAAAACTGCAGTAGTTATTTAGAAGAGCAAAGGATTGGTACAAAACTCTCCGGCATTTCGCTATTTTGATCCTTGCCTTACTTTTGTTTTGATAAGACAGAATTTGAGAACCATAAGTTCCAGGCACTTTTAAGCAGCGAATGTTTCACTAAACATCTGGTTTTGTTTCCTTGTTTTGAGGTCGAAGTCTTTTATTAAATCGTAGAAGATTACACGGTCAAACAACAGTCGCAATGTATCCAAATTTGTTTGTTGTAACATACACACATATATTTTGTTGTTTGACGTATATATGTTTGTACGTAAATATGTATGCAAGTATTTTATGTGTTATTAAAATGCAATTTTAGTCACGAAATGTGATGTACAGTAATGCCAATTTTCGATATGTGAACCAACCCCGATAAGCTAGAGGTTAAAAGTCCGTTGATTGAATTCGGTTCAGTTTACATATTTCGTAAACGTAAAACCGAGAAGAGCTAGTATCAGGAAATAATGCGGGCACTGGTTGAAAGTTTTGTGTGCTAACGCGAGTTCATCGAGTGAATGTTTTTTTTTAGCAATAGTTTGCGCAAAGGCTTGAGCCTGTAACCGTAGAAGCAAGATTCTTTTTAAGAAAAGTGAACTTATCATCAAATACTTTGGTATGTTATGAATGAGATATATGAGATTCAAAACACAGCGGGGACAAAGGGACAGCTGTTATCACAGCGTTGATGTTCCCTTTCCAGTTAATGATGTATTGTTCCCGCCTGCGACATCTTCATGCAGTATCTTCTCTCACGAACGGAGGCCTCAAATGGTAATAGTTAATGGCGACCAATACTAGAACGTATTTGAAGACTTTTTTTTTGGAGCAGTTAGAAGAATGTATGCTACGTGTAGCAACAAAAACCATCAGATCATTGAAAGAAGAATTCCGTGAAAAAACCTCTTCAGCATTTATATCTTGAAATTCCTAATTTTTTAAGCTAAGCGCATCGGTGCGCCTGATATTAGGCAAACGAACCTATCAAAAATGATGAGGTGCATTCATTGGGTCCATTCTCATATTCTCTTCAAAAAAGAAAAAAATCTCCATTCATTTAGTAGATCGCAACGTTTCGACTTAACCCGAAAATAATTCTGCTTTTGACTTCTGTTTTGTTTTGTTTTAATGGTCTACAAAAGAGGAGAGAAAAACAGCACAAATCAATTAATTTATACACAGTCGATCATACACACATACACTCATAAGTGCACTTCTACAGTGTTGCAGACATTAATGTTTTTAACACATTCGCTGTCTGTTTCTCTTGCAATGCGACTCTACTATAGTTCAACATAATATGGGTATTCAAGCTCAGCATTTCCACATAGACAAAAAAAAAGAAAAGCTAACAGCCATCATTGCTGCTGTCGCCTGTTTTTACACTTGATTGGGGTTTAGAATTTGACAATAAATCAATGCTTTTGTGCATTTGTAATTTGATATAATTTCTGGAAAATTATATAGTTCGGTATGTGAGTGTTTGTAAAATAGATGTTGACTTTAACTTGATATTTGGCAATCAATAATCCTTGAAAGCTTTGGGAGTGAATCAACAACATTGATGGCAATGGCAGTATTTATAAATATTTACGAAACGTATGTTTACCTAATACTTTTCACTACACTTTTCATATATATATATATATATATATATATATATATGTACGTATGTATGTATATATACATGTTTTGATCAAAATTTATAAAATTGCTGTACAATTTGCAAACATTCAACCAGCACAGAGATGGAGTTGAATTGTAAAATTCATAATATTGGGAAGAATGTCGTTGAAGCAAATAAATATTTTTGGTTTTTTCTAAAATCATTTGTGGGATTTCTCTGCTTATGCATGTAAATAAACAAATGTTTAAATAAATTTGACATTTTTGTCGAACCATTCGTACACTTGTACAAACAAGCATTCCGATATACGTCACTGATTGATTGATTAAATTCTGAATTTCATTATTTTATAAAATATATATAAAATTGTATTTCATCTCTGCCAACTTGAGTGGACATAGTAAAAAGATTACTAGGTAGACAACGCGCTTACATCTATCTACCGACTTACATTGTACATCCTCCGTCCGGAAAAGTGCTTCACAAATTACGAATACAGATCGTCGTCTTCTATCAAAAATAGGGAATTCATTGTGAAAGCAAGCAATATCTCTCATTAGCTATTACTCTTTCCTATCTTTCTGGCAGCATTCGGATACCATATGGAAAGAACTCTTCACCTTTTGACGCTATCCACAAATTTACCCAATTTTTAGTACCTTCATAGTAAAGCACTGCTCAGATGGAAAGAATAATGTCTGTTGATATCGGCAGGGAGGGCAGGACATACCATGTTAGAACTATAAGCGTTTTCTGAACGCGTTTCGCTGTATGGAGCCGAATTTCTGCCTTATTCACTCCCTTTCTTTGTCGCAATTGGATTAATTATTGTTGGTAACTCTCCTTAGTGGCAGTTTCATTTGGTCGGAACAAGCCACAAAACACGGCGCTCTGCCGACCTCCTAAAATATTCGACCATGGATATTCAGCTTTATCGTCGTTAATAATAGTTCACCTACTCCGATACATGATTATTTGGGCTTTAGATATCGTAACGCTTTTATTATTCGTCATTGAGAAAGACTTTCCAGCACCATCCTTCAAATTAAGCAGCAAAAGTAAGCTTTCCCGCAAATGACATTTAGTCGCCACCAACCTGGACATTTCCACACGAAAAAAATGATGTGATGCTGAAACGGAGTCACTAACATTTCAAGGTTATGTTGTTGTCAGATCAGCAAACTTTATTACATTTTATATCTGACAATTTCAACTAAACCTTCTGGTGGGGCCATCATCTGCCAAACGGCGGAAACCTAATTGTACTCCCATTAACTTCCGGTCAGTAGGGAAAACATACAAATATTCCTACTTAGCTGCTTAAATTAAACATCCTTCGTCCGGAAATATAATTTACATATAAATTCGTCAATCAGTTAAAATGTACGTCCTTCCTCTGGAATACGGTTTATACATTATAAAATTTGAACTTAACGACAACACTTCGTCATAGTAGTTTTTTTCCTCGGAAGAGAGAGAGGGACAGCAAGAGAGTGAGAGCTTGAACAATTGATAAAGAAAGATATGACGGTATTTTTGAATAGGACATAAATAAGGAACAAAGTTACTAATATCTATTAATGTCTCATTAGTAATACGTCGCTCGCTATGTACGGATATCATCACTATTGGCAAATGGATAAAATTGCTAGGCAATAGCGAGCTTCAAACGAAACTTGATTACATTCCCCACAAGTAAAGTTGTTTTTGTGACGTCGCTTTTGTCATTTTCGAGATTTCGACTCATTTCGTTTGAAGGTTGGTGCTGTCCAAAAATCATGTGGATCAATACCCATCCTACATCTACAAACTTATTGGTAAATGTATTAGATAGTGCCTTTGCCAAACAAAAAAGGTTCTCTTATCAGGTATTATACTTATAGGTATTATAGCACCAAGTGGTGGGTTTAGTTTAGAAATTTTTTTTATAGTCTGAAAATACCTAAAGGAAGTGGTTTCGCCTACATTTTTTTTAATTTAACTATTGCAAGAAAACTTTTGTGAACAGGAGGCGGATGGACGCGGATGTCTAAATCGACTTAGCATCTTATGCTAATCAAGAAAACGTGCATCTTATGGAATCTGCACTCGATATTTCTGAATAAATCCACTCGAAATCAAGCTAAGATCAATATTTTATGTGATTACATCGTTTTAAAAATGAAAAGTTATACTGTAGACGATTTGATCGACAAAAGCCCAACCCCAAAAAAAAGGCCACTTCCGACTTCTTGTCGCAATTTTTGCAACTATATAAGGTCCCTAATAGAAGACTTAGCATGGAGGACATCGGTCGGTTAAAAAGTTTCATATACTGCGTGGAAGACTGGGCAACCATAAATTCCGAGCCGCATCGAACACAGTTTGCTTTTCCAAGATTTCCTTTTATTTTCTAAAGTTGTATATATACTTTCCTACCTACTCTAGAACCACTCCACGAGTGGACTATAAAAGTTTGCTCTTATTTAAAAAAAAAAAACATACCTTGAACTTACCTTCTTTACCATACTACTTCTTACATTAATTAATAAAAAAAAAAACAATTTTTCCTAAAAGTCGATTTTATTGATCAGCACATTTTCTTTCTAAAGCGATTCAATCAATCGGCTTTTCTAGCTTCTCGATACTTTTCTTGCAGAACTCAAGCTTCAAAATGCACTTCAATTCCTGCAAAGAACTCATCATTTGAACGAAACATTTCGCCCTGCAGCATACAATGAAGATTTGTAAAGAAACCATCTTGGATGGGCGGCAAGACTGGAGAAAAGACCTAATACCATGTGAAGCATGTTAAGAAGAGAGTGAACGAAGGGGAGGCTTTTAAAAGTGAAACTAATCCACGTTGCTAGGTGCAAGACAACATTGTATCATCAGATTTTCAACTAAGAAAGCAATTCATTTCTTTCTCACTGTGATTAGTAAAAGGCACTATAGGCTTGTCTGTCTGTAAGTTTTCTAACCTTACTTGGAATTGCATTGTGTAAAAATGTTTGTATCTAAAAAAATTCAAACGAAATGCATAAAAATCAATTCAATCCATTGAGTGAATATATTTTACAAAAAAGTTTGACGATAAAACTTTAATATATGACTTGATTTTAAGCGCCTAAGCACGGTGGTTAAATTATTTATTTGGAAAAGCAATAAATCACCAAAAAAAGAAAAAAAAAATTGGAAAAACTATTGCCGTAAATAACAATAAGCGATTGAATTCAATGAACAATAGACTGCTGTTCCAAAAACGCTGGGCGAGGGTTGTATTAGGGAGGAACGACAAACAGACAGACGTCAAACTATGAATGATGGCACGAGCTTCACGGTTTCAAAACAATTTTCTCTATTGTTATGTCAAATAATTTCTCGTTTTTTTTTTTTGTTTTTTTTTTGTTTTTTTTTCTTTGAATAAGTTTGTATAAGTTGCATTTGTATACCTATGTAAGTGCATAAAAAATCAAATAATAAAGAAGAGTAAATCGTCGGTGTGTGTAACTAAGCCAATTCATTTTTTAGAAGTATTATTATATTAGCCAGCAGCTAGAACGGTGGTTGGTATGTAAGCATAACACACGATATGGCAACACGAGAAATGCAATACATTCCCGTTGTAATAGATAAAATATTTAATAAATAAATAAATTGAAATATAACATATTGCACAGGCTGCGAGGGAAACGGGAATAAAAAAACTAAATAAAATTTAGTTATAACGAGAAAGGGCAGCGAGTAACACACGTGTAATAAAAACAAGTTTATCTACATAGCATGAACTGAGCAAATCAGGAAACGGAAATCGCAACCACATCATCAATAAAAATTAGCACAGAAAAGTAGTAAATGAAATAAAAAAGAAACAAACAATGCTTAGTCGATCAAATTCGTCCATAGACAGTTTTTTTAAGCTTTTGTTAAAATAAATGACAAATTTGTTATAAATGACCGTTTTGTTGCATGGATTTATTATATGGAATTAAATTAAAACTAACGCAAGTTATTACATAAAAACTAATTTAAGTCGAAAAATTCCCAATCATAAGCTCATCCTTTTTGTTTTTATTTACAATAGGGAGTCGTCCCTTCAGCTCTTTATTTGTCACTCTGTTATACTTTACCGGTGAATAGCTATAGACGTTTGCAAGCGCTACTTTTATAACAAGCCAAACGTAAGGATCAATATAGCGAAGATGATATTCAGTGTAGGGTACTTCCAACGAGTTTTTGAATATAACTATAGCGTGAATAACATTCTGAGCGAAAGCGCGTCAAAGTTGCTTGCTTATATTAGCTGTGCAAATGTCACATCACTCAATCACCCTCTGACACATGTATGGCAACACTGTTGAGAGATTGATTTGTGGATAGTATTAACTATCCAGCGCCAAAGTTTCATCACCTCCAGTTGCTTCCCACTCGGCTCACTGCCGATTTGGCGCTAGGATATAGTGATGGATCCATACTTCATCCATTGTCACGTACCGCATACAAAAATTCAACAGCGCTCTGAACCATCAACACGTTCCTACCAGAAGTGAGCAAACGTGGCACCCACTTCAATCAGAGTCTTTTCATGCTAAGTAGTAAACACCCCGCCTTGTGATGTCAACACATGTCTGACGCAACTTCACTTTACAGTCATCCAAAATTATTTGACGGACTTTCCCACAATTTCTGGGAAACAACTGCCGATTTTGGGCGACAAGAGCGTGCTCAACGAAATCGGCAAAGCACCTACAAGCTTATTTTTTCAACAGACAAGAATCGTCGTAATATCTTTCGACTCAATGCTGATCGTGAACGGTTTTTTTTTTCTCATCAAAAAACGACGTTTAGTCAAAGTTTCGAAAATGACAAAAGTAGCGTCGTTAAGACCATTGCAACCTATAAACTAATTACCGTAATATGGTGAAATGTTGACGTTGATGAAGGTCGGTATGAGTCTTTTCCATATGTCTATCCGATCAAAGGATTACTGATAGATATCTTTGTCTATGTCTCTCAACAATCTTGCCATATATCTGTCGGACCAAAGAGTGATTGATAACTATGTTAATCAATCTTATTTCAGTAACGCCTACACCCTCATGCATACAGGCAAATATGGCTTTGGTCTTCAAGAAGCCGCAGTTTTAATGCAAAATGCAAGGGAACGAAACTGCCAAACACTTCGCCGTGGAATCAAATTCTTTTAATTCCATTATAAAAGCTTTTAACTTAAACTAAATCTTAATCACATGATGATTGAACATATGCTTAGATACAGATCAAGAGACCTCAAGAACCGTTTCTGCCGTCATTTCTTCTGATCATTTTACATTATCTAAAACGTTACAATTTACCAATGATTCTGGAGAGAGTCGATGTGGATGCCATTCATCGAGTATGCACCCATCAATGGATGATTCAATGATTCAGGTTTCATATTCCCATTCAATATCCCAAACATATTTGTGTAATAGAGCACCAACGTAGTCCTTTAACCCAATTTGCTAAATGCTATCATTAGGCTTATAGTGAGTACGTGCCTCTTTTAAACTCGCATTTTCCATTTTTTTAAAGGTAGGACGATTTTTGTATACTAGGATGCTATCCAGTTCTAGCCGAACTGTAAAGTGAAGCCTTTCTATAGGAAGTCGAACACTCATATATGAATTTGTATTATTCAATTCACGGTAAAACCCCTTGACATTTAGAAGCAGCTAACCTCCCTCTGTCATTAAGCTCAGCATTTTCTTTTTAACTACCCAATATTTTCCATTTTTTTAAACGTAGGACGATTTTTGTATACTAGGATGCTATCCACCTCCAGTCGAACTGTAAAATGAAGCCTTTCTGTAGGAAGTCGAACATTCGTATATTAATTTGTATTATTCCATTCACGGTAAAACTCATTGACATTAAGAAGCAGCTAACCTCGCTCTGCCATTAAGCTCAGCATTTCCTTTTTAATTACCCAATATTTTCCATTTTTTTAAAGGTAGGACGATTTTTGTATACTAGGACGCTATCCACCTTTAGTCGAACTGTAAAGTGAAGCCTTTCTATAGGAAGTCGAACATTCGTATTCGAACATTCAATTCACGGTAAAACTCATTGACATTAAGAAGCAGCTAACCTCCCTCTGCCATTAAGCTCAGCATTTCCTTTTTAACTACCCAATATTCAAAATGTAGTTTACATGCAATCAACAATTTATTTTCGCTAATATCATAAATAAGCATAATTTTAATGAAATTAAAATTTAAAAATAGTAAATTTTTGCATGAACGGCGAATACTCTTTCATTAAAGGATATCAGTAACTTTATCGATAACATAAATTAATTCTTATTATTAAATTATCAATATTTCCATATTCGTTTGTTATGCATACACTGGAAGCAATAATGTGAACGCATACAACATGAAAATAAAAAAATGAAAAACGTCGAACTTACATATTAATAATAATGTCGTTGTTTGTTTTGTGCCTCCACCAACCGATACCGACAACTGATGATATGAAAAAAAAAAAAGAAGAAAAACGAAACATTGATTTTTTTTTTTTTTCATTTCGCAAAACATATCACTCTGTGTTAAAGTTGATGATATAGTTGTTGTTTTTGTTATATTATTGTTTGTTGACTGCCAATAAATGTTGTTTGATGAGGAGTTGCGCGAACGGAGTAAAGTAGTTGTAGTGCTAGAAGCACTTGGAAAGAACTCTCTGCTGAAAAGTGTGAAATACATGAGCGCTGTCCATGTCAACTGCAAATACATGTTGATGGCAATTCATGAACTTACATAAGTATCTAGTGAATATATATATACATATGTACTTAGTACATAAAATATTGTCACGCTTCACTTTAACATATATTTTACATTTAACAAAACATGAGGCTCAGCGAGATGTGTTTTATTGTTTTAACAACATTTTTGCATACATTTTTTTTCCATCTATTTTTATTTATTTCCTCTTTTAATTTTTATCTCTTCTTTTTCCTTTTTTTTTTTTTTTTAACCATCAGTTAGTGGAAAAAATATGCATTTTGTTCAAAATCCTATATTACTACCTAACTCTACGTACCAATAGATTGAAAGTAAATCGAATGAACTTCATCACTGTCATTGTCAGCAATTATTATTGAGTGGTTGGCTTTGTATCCTCACAAGCTTCTGCTTAATCTCATGCGTTCTCATTGACGGCAGCCTTTGCTTGACAAAGCGCTGTAGTAATTAATTGCGTTAACGAGACAAATATTCATGCATACCAACAACGCATCTTCAGTAACATGTCCAGATGAAACAAAGTGATAGAGTTCTTTGAAAAGATTCCGCAATTTCTTTTATATACAGAATCTGCCTGATTGAGTGATTACACTGTTATGGATTGCGGCAGAGATAGAGAGAGCCATGTAGTCGAAGCTGCCTATTCTTTCCCCAAGAAACATTTTTCGGACTTCAATGGCCTGGACTTTACTTTAAATTAAATTCTAGTTGACTACTACCGTGGGCCGACTTGCACGCATTTCTCGGCCTTTTTCGTGCGTCTTGATGAAAATAAATAATGATAATAACATTGATGAATTTGTGTATGGTAACGCCATTGAAAAAGAATTTGGCTTTAAGGCTTTTTTAAGTAAATCAAATTTCGAAGTTTCTTGAGTACATCGGACGCTTTCCAAAATTGCTCATGTCGCGTCTTTACTTACACGAAAGCGCTCACAAATATGTGAAGAAATTACTTTGTTGACAAAAATATCAATTGACACCTAAGTGGATTGACGATGATAACCGGCTTAATCCCTTGCTCCTCTTTGTTACTGTGAACGTGGATAACTAGATATTAATCACTACGGTCCACTATGGAACAAAGTCTGGTTGTACATTTCGCCATATTCATGCTATTTACTTGATCTTGATAAGTGGAGCAGAGAAATAGGATCCCGTTCTTATGTCGGTTAAAATCACTATTATGTCATCAACCCTCCCTTCTAAGGAGGAATCAATTTGTAACTGAATAATCCGGTTTTCACACTGCAGCTTGTAGGGCTACTGTAATGAGCAATTGTTCAGTACATTTTTTCAAGCAGTTACATGACATTAGCCTAGTTTGTATTTTCAATAAGAACATACAAGATTTGATGACCATGAAAAGTATTTTATATTCGCAAAGCTTCAAGTTTATATGTATTTGATATTCCTGCTATAATTTTCGCGTGTTACCTGTGTGTGCTAAACTGTGGGCATAGTTTATATGCTCTGATTGTGTTCTCTTGTACTTTGCTCTAAGTTCCTCTACGAGCAGCAATGAAGTAGAAAATATATCTTCTTAGACATCGTAGCATCTTGGTTCCAGATCCGCATCGATTAATTTTTTCCTTCTCTAAAACTTCTAGTAAGGAGCTTTTGAAAATAGTTTAGAAAATCTTCTTCAATATTTTTCAGTTCTCATCACAGCGTTCACAGAGTTTTCACGGTGTTAGGGGAAATAACAACCTATAGCGTTACTTTCACCAAATTGTAAAGGCAAAGCAACATCTCGCCGAAAGTCAAATAACTGCTTTACACCACGTGCGGTTCTACATTAAGGATGCATTGAATGGATGTAAGCTCTAAAGAATGAAGGTCTTAAGTAACGCTCTGCTTATTACATTATATCGATTGATTCACTGATTGAATCACTTTCTGATTTCATTGAAATATTACTGTTCCCCTGCCCGTTCATCTTATTATTAATACAAATAAACGACTTAGTGTATCCTTCTCTCCATCTCGCTCTCTCTTTTATTTAATTTAAATAATTTCAACGTCACGCCAAAGGTAGCTTTCGATTGAAACTAAAAAGTAATCCTTCGCTTTTCTCCAAAAATGTCATCCATTACCTAGTTTCATAAGTTGGAAGAAAAAAAAAACCTTGCTTCTCAACTTGTTCTTATTGCGCTTAGTCAGAATAATAATGTATTGCGATTATTGTTTTTATATCCATCCGTAATGCCGTAATTTATTTTTTTAGATTTTGTTTATCTCTTTACACAACGTCAACTTCGGCAATTGTGCAATATGCCGCTATAACATTATCAGCCCTTTTTCGAACTAAGCCGTTTGTCACTTCATGCCACATACCGTCAGCTAACGTATAATTTATGTTATTTAAAATGTTTCGTAGGCAATTTTTGTTGCCTTCTTCTCCCTTCTGTCTGTAGAAACGTCAGGCACCAACCCATCGCACTAATGATTACATGTTACTCCGAACGTGTGAGAATTTATTCCCTAATGTTTTGTCGTAATTGTAGAGTATGTCTACAAAGCTTGTGTGTATCTCTGTGTGTGTGTGTGTGTGTATGTGTGTGGCTGAAAGGAGGATTTTATTTATAAATCCCTGTTATTATGTCGCTTCTCCACATTTTGTATACTTTTAGTAAAATTGTAACTAATCTTTAAATAAAGTATTTTGCTAATTTTATAAGGTTTCCCATAAAACCAAAACTTTTCTACACCGTACATACACACCCCCTTACAATATTTAATTTCTTATAGTATTTCTAGGAAGTGTTTTTGAATGAATTTAATGCAATACATACGAACATACATAGGCACATAAGTCCATATATAGACTTAAAAGAAACACATAAATTATGTTGTCTCTCTGTAAGCCATTAAATTATTTGTTTTCTAACTAGAGAGCATGGAAAAGGTATGGGTGTGCAATGTATGTATGTATGTGTGTATGTATGTATGTATGTATGTACGTATGTATGTATGTATGTATGTATGTATAAAAGCAAATATAAATTAAATTCCAACACCTTTTGTTGTCTGGGCACCCATACCTAGCGCACTATGCTTAACTTTGACAAAGAAGGCGAGATGAACATCAACTAATTACAAAATAAATACAAATTAACAATTTACTCTTAGCTAAAAGTGTAGTTTAATTTACTTAAATTTAATATGATTAACGTTCTGAAAAGGCAGCGTAATGGCCAGCGTCATTGGTGGGGAATATTATGCCTTTTCATCAACATGAATAACTGCTTCTAAGCCGCTTTAGTGTCAAATCTTTCCCCTCATCTGCTCTTGTATTTCCTTTTGTTTAATATTTACAATACAAAGACTCATTATCACCTTGTTTGGCATTGCCTCAGATGCAATAAGCGTAGGGTAACAAGGAGTTAAGATTCACCAAACTTACTCTCCTGGCTGTTAGCTTAAACATATTGAACGCATTGTTAGAAATATCCGTCCAAGGCTAACCAAATGCATCCACTATTTTGATTTTTTCATTAATGAAAAATTATTTTTAAAATATGCGCAAAAAGAAGAAATTTTTAAAAAATTCCTATGATTTCGCCAATTTATGACTAGACTAACTAAAAAAAATGTCTTTAATAAATTCATTTTTAAATCAATATCTCGCTTATTGTTTCCATGTTTTATAGCTTGACAATATTAGTAAATAAAACTCTCGATATAATGTTTACCACAAGTTAATGGCTCGTAACAGTTTTTAGTGCGTTAGCACAACTTCATATATACAACCAATATATAACCAATACAACGAGCACATCTTTGCTTAGCTATTATCACTATGAACACCCAGCATATGTCATTTTGCTTAGATATTGTAACCACAATAAAAAAAAGGAGACGAAGAAGAACAAGAAGAAGAAGCCGAAGAAGAATAAACCGGAAGAAACGATATATACGCAGAGTGCTCATATAAGAAGAGCAACTTACTAATACAAACATGATGTGGTACGTGCCTACATAGAAATGGACAAATGTTAAGAGCTACTTATAACTACTCTAGCATATGTTAAGGCGCCCCTGTTAAAAATACTTGAAAAGCAATTGTGTGGTCTTCTTAAGTTGTATACTTACACGTATACGTATGCGGGATGTGATGAAATTTTAATGGGAAAACGTAAACTTAAGATAAAATTTATGTTAGAAATAAATTGGTTCTTTTTCTTCTTCTTTCCTTTTTTTTTAGTATATTAAAGTTAAAGTGATTGCAGGAGATATATTTTAACTTAACATTATTAACCTAATGTTTTATTTTTCAACCTTTTTTTCTTTTCTGTGTTTATTTACAGGTAAGCTTTAATGCGGAAAAATTTGGCAAAAATTTCAATCACTTGTAAAGGGTAAGAGAAAGGAAAATATATAGACAATTGTCTATGAAATATAATTTCTCTATACTTCTTTTAGAAATTGATAAAGTTTCAATTAACTTTGCAGGAAACTTATAATCTAAACCGAAAGCTACGCTATCGCATTTCCAATTGAATACATTTATTAGTAATGACATCAAATCTACCCTCTTTGAGGCACAAACAAAACAACAATAAAGCGAAGAATAATAAGTGTAGGAAGCATATGCCATTCGATCACAAATACTAATTCACCATTTCGTGATAAACAGGCACACATATGTAATTGACATCGTGTGTATTATCTTTAGAATTCATTGTCTTAGCTCCCTTCGACAATTCTTTCGTATATGAATGACAACTGAATGAATGGCATGGCAAGTGAAATGCATTAAATTTTGTTTTTTGTTTTTTGTTTTTTGTTTTCTTTTTCTCAAATTCCTTATCCCTTGTCCTTTTTATGATGGTATTTGGTTTAGCTTCTTGAATTTCGTTCACATATAACAATAAAGTACCGGGAACTGTATCTTTAAAAATATATTTTAGTCGGTATTGCCAAATGCAATAAATCTTGTATCTAGCGCTGCTGTACAGTGCATGTTGATGTAATTTGTTTAGAAAAACTTGAGTTTATTTTTCTATTCTAGAAAAATACAGGAGAAAGAATTTCCCTCAGGTTGTTTAGGTCCAATACAATGTTGTCTGATGAAATTCTGAAGCTATCCGAAAATAGACCATGAAAATGGCATTAATGAATATTCTAAAGCATCCAACTTGGACCAGGACCTCTGTCGCTCTTTGCGAACATCAATGTCATTCGACGGGCAAAGCATGGATGAATTAGAGACACGTGGAAATTTCATTCACATCTCGTTCTTGACAAACTTGACTATCACCGAAAAAGGTAACGAAAAGTTATCGTTGAAGAGAATTGATTGCAATATAATTTTAGCAAATGCATAACAACAGCGATAATAAGTTTGAAATGCAAATCGTATTCGTTCCGGTTGCTGCGAAAACAAAGGCCACACTGAGAACTATGATTTAGTTACTGACTTATCATATAGCAACCATATATGAAATTGATGAGGTTTCCTTCTACTTTTCTTTGTTATCGACAATTTTCTGAGAATTGCTTTCGGGAGGATAATCGACAAGCAAACCGTCCTACTTTTATGTTAGACCGCAGAACTTGTATTCAAAAAGCTTTATTTTTACAAAAAAATGAAAACATTGTAGTCGGCCACGGTGCATCTTTAAAAGTACCCTACATTACCTTGTTTAACAAAGTTATACCGACTTTTCCAAAAATACGACATAATACGGGAAGTGTGGTCCGATCCCAACTATATTCAATAGTGTGTGGGGTAAGGGACGATGTGGATACATCGACTTTCACCAAAATATCTCAAAAATTGCGATATGTAGGTTGATGGGGAGAATACAACATGGACGAGCGGCCATTCTCACAAATTGTGTTTATTATTATATCACAAGTGGTGCAGGATGATGCAATTGTTTCCAGGCAATAAGCTTTTGTAAAATTGTTTCTTATTGGGCTTGATTGAAAGACCTAATCTAGTATTTGATGAGACAGCAAAGCTTATGTTTCATATTCTATTTGGATTCCCGATACATTTTTAACTGAAGACGTGTGAATTTATGTTCCAACAACATATGGCTACGTATTCTTTCACTTTTGATATTTGAGACATTTTAACGATAATTGCTAAGAATACACAAAAGGAAATTATTAGAAAAAAAAAAAATGTTTTGCAGCTAAACCAGAAACTGGACAAACAATACATTACGGAAAAAAAAGAATATTTCTATATAAACACTTATGTAGACATTTATTTATTTATTTATTTATTTTTTTTTTTTTTTTGACTATATATGTACGGTCGCAGAAATGAATGACGAGGATAAGGGAATCGATAAAGTGTAAAGCATTGTTAAAAAAAAAAAAATCAAGAAATCCCTAGAAACGCTTTCATATGAAACCACACAAGTGCTGGTCAAGTTTCAAGTGTTCTCCAACCAAACCAAAAAACAACCACCGTCGCTTGTATGTTTATGGCTTTTTTCCCTGCAATCATACAAACAATGTTACATAAAAAATAAAATGGTCGGTTGGTTGGGTCGTTTTCTCGAGAACGCATATATAAATATATATATAGATAAAGCAAGACTGGATGACATTAAAGGACAAACGATCATTACAAATTACTTTGCAATTGAAATTCAAGCAATAATAATGACACAACGCTGACAATACTATGGTTTCACACTCCGGTTGCCTCTGATATACTATATTGCACTATACTTGCACCACACCATCAAAGCAAATCTTTAATGTTTAAGTAAGTTACCATTATATTTGTGTGTAAGATGTCTATGTTTTTCTATAGGTAGATATAAGTAGATAGGTGTATGTTGGCGTTTATGTAGTCATGTATGAATTTTATTTCAATCTACAATAGCTTTTATGCAGATTACCCACAACGTGTCAATACAACAACACATTTTTCCTAAACAACATCAATATCCTAAGGATGTAACTGGCAGAATTTGTAACACAACAAGACTCTGTATATGCACATATACAAGGACACATTGAACACATTGAACACATTTGCAAGCATTCGATCCATTCTCACCCATTCTTCTTTCGTTTTGTCTCCTTTTTATTCGTTACCATGTCTTCATTCGAGTTTACTAGTTTATATATATTAACTTTTGTGATTGTATGTTCGCTTATCTACACTCCTATAAAGATATATAAGCGTATATGTGCAAGTATTGTGATCGATTGTTCAACTGTTATCCTCTCAAGTTTATTTGCGTATATTTAGGATATATATATTTAGGATATATATATATATATACATATCTATATATATATACATATATATATATATATAGATATGTGTGTGTGGATATAAGCTTGCAATTGGATTTTGTGGTGACATTTACAAATCGTCATTTTATGTTCAAAATCCTTAACAGTGTTTTCGTATTTGTATCAATAGTCTAACGTTAGTTTATTATTATTATTATTATTATTATTATTGTTGTTGCTGTTGCTGTTGCTGGTGTTGTTGTTGTTGCTATTGTATCATTCTCTACAGATCATTATTCTAATGTAAATATAACTGTTCTTCATATGTAAAACATTTACTACAAATTCTTATAAGCCTCTCGGTAAACATGTTTCCACTCAACCATTTGTTTATTTAACCAATTCATCAGCATATTTCTGCCAAACTACACAAATCATACGACATTACCAACAATAGCAGATGTGTTTATTTAAATCCTTCGAAGCTTCTCTCTATATATATATATATATATATAAGATATTAAATATATACATATGTATATATATATATATATATATAGAGAGAGAGAATATATATATATATATATATATATATATATATATATATATATATATATATATATATATATATACATATATATATATATATATTTTCAATTTATCCTAATTGGAGCTTTTTAAAACATTGCGGTTTCCCTTCAGTAAAATCATTAAATGTTAGTTTATCAATAATTGTTATTGATGCTGATTTTAATGTTGTTTAGTTTAATTTAATTCAATCAATTCCTCAATTATGTGATTGTAAAGGAACATTTCAAAGATATCGTACGTAAGACTTAAAAACGAAAGAATAAATCACGAATGTATAATAAATACCGCACGTAACTGAAATGATTAAACGTATGCTTCTAAAGCACACGTGCAATCATCGTAGAAGAGAATACCAACAACCTGTATTTGCAGAGATTAACCTCACGCTGTTAGCAATGGTTTTGACCCTTTTTTCACTTGAAAAAAGCATTTATTGAGGAAAATCGGTAAAATATATATTTTTTTTAAATATTTTCCATCATTTTCTAAACCTTCTGCCCATTTTTCGGCGAACAAGGCGTCATCGTGTCGAAAGTACGATATTGGTTCGGCAGTCATCCAATCATCGACCCATTTTTGTACGTCTTCTGCATTTTTAAATCGCAGCCGATCAAGTGGTAATCAAAAAGCGCTATAACTGATGAGTACGCTGGGTGTGGCAGCACTTCCCATTAGAGTGACAACAATGTATCCTTGACAACTCTTGCAACGTATGCCAGAGCGTTGTCATGCAAGACGATGACTTTGCGCATGTTACCCGCTATTGGTGGTCTTTTCTGCAACAATAAATCGTTCAATCTGTTCAAATGCAGTAACAATGTCATGTAGTGTTAGCAGCTCGTAATACACAACAACTTGCTGGTCCCACTATATGCACTGCAGAAATTTATGGCTATAAATATTCCGCAGTAGATTTCGTAGTAAATCCACTTTTCATCGCCAATCATAATACGCTATAGGAAACACTACTTTTTTTGCCTGGTAATCAATGAAACCGCTATGTTGAAACGGTTCGAAATGGCATTTTCATATGGTAGGTCTGTTCTTTGAGAATTTGATCTGGGTTTTTTCGTCCAATAAGTTTTGCAGTTCATTGTCTTCGAACTTCTTTTGTTTGCCAGGCCGCCCTTTGCCAAAAGGATATCAAAATGACCACTTTTATTGTTGAAAGCAAAACCGATGATCGGGATGTGCTGGAGCAGAATCACCACAAGCTTCTAAAAATATTTGAGTGGCTTTGGCAGCAGATTTCTTCAAATCAAACAAGAAAAGTAATGAATGTCGAAAATGCAATTTTGAGCGTTCCCTGATCACGCTAAATAACTTAATAATACTAAAAAAGAAACTGTTATTTTCTGTAGACAAAGGCCAAAGTCATCGTCATTCGCCAATAAATGTCGTTGATCAAAATACATACAACCAAATAATAGTAACAGTTGATGTTTAAATTTCCGTAGACTGTGACGAGTAAGCTTGACTGCAAACAACACAGAAGGTCCTCAGATAGGTTAGGCCTTTAAGCAAGATCACTTCAGCAAGCTTATCATCTTTCGTTCCCCAGATTCGTTTTGCACAAATTTACATAACTCAAATTCCTGTTAGTCGAGAAAAAAATCAGTGATTGATTTATTACGGTTGCGAAATGTTGAAGAAGAGCGAAAATGGATCGATGCCAAACCAAAATCATTCTTTCAACCCAGTAACGTCATGTTACCATAAAGATGGGAAAAAGGTATAGAAAATGATGGAAAATATATTCTACAAATTTTTCACAATAAATACTCTTTTCAAGTGGAAAAATGCTCAAAAATATGCAAACATTTAAATGGAGTTTAACTTTTTTAGATCCACCTTAAGGAAGAAGAAATCAATTCGTTAGATTAGATTTAGATATGAGCCCTTCATTAAGAGAGCTTTCAAAACCCTAATGTTTTCCGCACGAATGTGCGGTATTAATTACACTACGTTGTTGCAAGCCACACCCACTAATCCAATTTGTTCCCAACATTGATCATATAATAATCGCAAGGATACTCAATTCCAAAGAATGAAGCGGAGTAGATGATCTTATTAGCTCATCGTCATGCAAAATAATCCCGAAATGGATTCTTCTTCTTTCGTTAGTTCTGGGAACTAAATATTCAATCGTTCGCTTATTCGGATCGCAAGACCCGTCGTAAAAGAGCTATAGAGGAAATTTTGGATAAAATTTTATTTCAAATACTTAACTTATATTTTATAGATCCTCCTAAGGGAAGGGAGTAGTACGTTCTCTAAATTCCAACTTTTAATAATTGTAAAAAATGTTACCAAGCCGCATACATATATATGTATGTTTGCACATATGTGGATAGTTGTTTTATGCATACATTGTATGCTGACAAAATACCGTGAAAATCTTTGGGTTGAAATTAAATTTGTGTATGTGCTCGAAGAGATTCCTTTATCAGAAATAAAAGCAAAATAAAATAACACTAACAAGAAAAAAAAATGGAAAACAACCTTAACTGAGCCACAAAGTAAAAGCAAGCAACAAATGCGATAAAAGCAAAGAAAAGGAAAACAAAAAAAGCAAAAAAAGAATAAATAAAAAGGTAAAAGCAAAGCAAACACAGTGGCTTGCAAACAACCGAGAAATCGGTAAAGGAAGCTGACGTATGCACACGTAAGAGCAGAACGGTGGCAAGCGGGAGACGTCAGTAACCGTATTATCCGTTTTGTGTTTAGGTGAATGAGCTCAAATGTGCAATTCAATGGAATAAATGCTCTAAAGTTGCCGGCTTGTCAGTGTTATATACAAAAACGAGAGCAACCAAAACAAAAAAAAAAACAAAAAAAAAGGAAAAAAGAACAGTAACAACAACAATAACGAAAAGTTGTTAGGGGGGTGAGAAAAAGAGAGATGGCAACGAAAAACCAAAGTTTGTGAATAATAAAATATGCTGTAACCACGAAGCTTATGCTAGCTCTACAGCTCGTGTGATATGATTTAGCTAAAGAGTTTCCTGTTGCTAACAGAAACTATTTTTGTGACCCCACTGACTTTTCACTTGAATAAATTGCAAAGATTTTAAAGACAAAGTGGAATAATATGAAAGAACGAAGAGTAAATTACTTTAGAAAACAAAAGAAAAGAAATAATGATTCGCAAAAGTAGATAGCTACATATATGTATATAATATGAATTTGCCCATATGCTTAATGCTTACCGTAGTTAACGCAGCGATAGCGATATGATATATTTAACGCTTAAAGGCACATAAACATTCATGTCCTTAACTTTGTCTGCACTGTAGAAATGTATACGTGTCGTCGATTAAGAAAAGACAAGATTGCATCTTTGTGAACATAAAACCGCACATCTCCTTGCAGAAGAATACAAGATTGTTAGTAAACGTGAAGCCAGAGAAGAGAAATAGAGACTTACTCATGCTCATGCAAGTTATGCTATTCAAATCCTTCTTTCTGCAACCCAATTTCCATAGTTAGCTCTTTATCCGTACCTTAGTTAAACATATTTATGAATACAAATTCATTGAAAGAGATTTACTTGCACTTGAGAGAGTACATGAAATGAAATCCTCTTTTTTCTTTTTTTTTTTTTTGCTTATATTTTCTTTTCTTCCCCTCCTAGTTTTATCTGCTGGCTCAAATTGCTCTAAACATTTTAATGCCTTTATATTTACATAACTACCCACATGTACAATATTTACGATATATACCCATATGTACATGTATCTGTGGGTGTGGACGATAATTTTGTTTATCTTTCAAACGAAATCAATCTCTAAGTGGCCTTAAAAAATATAGCGCCTATTTACCGTTACTTTCTATCGGAAGACGATAGAAGATAAGACGAATCTTCTACCGGAACTAATAGAACACTTTGAACTGATCAAGGTTTCGTTCAACTTTCTAAGGGAGGCACCTTGCCTCCTTTTCTTAGCTAAATGAACAGCCCGTCCTTTGCAATTTCTTTCTTCATTCTTCCTCTTTAAGAAGCTTTAATGAAATTGTCACAAGTGGAACAGAGTTTTAAGCCGTTTGAAGATATAAAGAAAGATTAAATGAAAGAACCATTTTGTTGAAGACAAGACCAAGTCCATTCAAGATTGTTTTTACACTTATCGCCGGAGGATGAGGGGTTTATTCATTTTGCCAACACGTTTGCAACACCCGGAATAAAGCTTCGAAGCCCCCTTAAGCTGCATACAGTTTTGATTAGCCGATTTAAGCATGTCCGTCCGTCTGTCTAGCTGTTTGTGTAATATCAGTGGTAACCATGCCCCTGGTCAGAAAAATGAAGCTGTCGGCTTCAAATTTAGCAGAAACATTGAAAGTTCGCACGCAGATTCGCATGGAATGTTGAACAAATTGGTCACGGCTCGCGCCCACAGTAAAGCGAAAATTGAAAAAATATCTACATGCAAAAATTTTTGATTTTTTGCTTGTTATTCATAATTATGACAGACAGAAGGCTGAAGTCATCTATATATTCTTTACAGAGAATCCTACTATCCACGTAATAAAATGTAAAAAATCGTCTACGTCCACAAAATGTTATAAGTACTAACATTTCTATCTTCTTCACTTTTTTTACTTTTTTTGCTTATCACTCTGAAGATAAGCAAGACGGAATGTTGAAAATTATTCTTTACATAAATTGACAGACAGATATATTGTATGTCCAAAGTATGTTAATTCTAAAATAAATATGGTGGGCCCACACAAAGTGGACGGTTGCTTTTTTTTCGCAATGTAATCTATTGGGTTTTAAATAAAAGGACTTGGAGAATAGAATGCAATGATGCCGCGAACGTCAGGTCGTGAACGCATCGTTTTTGCTGCACAATCCCGTCGAGCTGAGTATCAAAAGGACTTGGAGCGTAGATATAAATAGGATACCGATGATGAACGTAAAAGATTCGATCGCGGCGAAAAGTTAACCTTTTGCTTTCAAGTTTCGCTTACTTTACAAAAATAAAGTAAAATATAAATAAAATAATTCCTTATAAAGGAAAGCAGGCAAAGAAAATGATCTTATAGCGCGAATTCATCGAAAACTTAAAGAAAACAAAATTCAGTTTTTGTCTTACGAGCCCTGCTTCATTAAGAAAGATGCCAAAGAAAGAAGTTGACAGCAACAATCGCAGTGCATATCCGCAGGAGAGCGAAGATATCAAGTTGCATTATGAGAGACAAAGAAAAAGGAAGACGGGACCAAAAAGTAAAAAAAAAAATCATACAACGATGTTAAAGCTTAACCGCAGGTACACACACATATACATAAATGTATTTATATATAGCGCTAACAAAAATGTTAATGGTGTTTTCCCCTATCGCATCGCTTAACTTTAGTGACACTCAAGCTATCAAGTCATTATAAAACGCAAGTAGAAAGCGACTACGCATAGACAACAAGGAAATCACTTTGATATTTAATAACCCAATTGAAAGTGACTACATTTTGAAAATGGGATATAATTTTGCCAAAAATCGGTGCACTTTACTATATCATTTCGACCAAGACGATAACACTTCGCAGTCTTGTGAAAGAACTCCCGGCTTTTACGATGAATACGCTTTAACAAACCGACAGCACGCAAATACCTCGCCCGCTTTATCTACTTTGGATAGTTCGGCCGCGCTCTGGTCGATCAGCTTCAATTTCTCAAGCAATTGAGAAAAACCCGCTAAAAATTGATATCCCTAGTGTGGGGTGTTTGATATATTCATCTTATAGCTCAAATTTTCCTCCCCCCGGACACTAAGTATATCTCTTTCTCTACAAACCTCTCTTAACAATAGTATAAAAACTACATCAAAAGGAGTCTTCATGAGGGCTTGATTTGCTTAAGATTTTCGCTTAGAAATTTCTGAAGTTCTACAGTGACGGTGAAATGATTTTATCAGAAAACCAGGAAAGGCTTGCATGACAAATATTTGATTTAATAAAGTTGTTGTAAATGTAGTGAAAAAATGTCGCGAATGTTTTCCTTAACCTTACATACACACATAGCAAAATGCAAGTATTTAGTGTACGTATGAATATCTTTCAAGCAATTCCTGCAGATAATCGCACTAAACGACAATGACACTACAGTTCGAAAAACGCACACAATACACACATACGCTCTAAATGCACACATCAAACTTAAAACGTTAGCGTAACGATCCCCTTCAACAAATAATCTAAAGCTTTTTGAGTTTAGTTTTCCCTTTTTTTTTTCTTCCATTTAACCTATCAAGCTGTGCGCATGCACATGAACAAAATTACCAAACTTAAGTACCTTTGTATGTAAATGTATATAAATGTATGAATATAGTGGCATGTATACAAACATACTTATGTATATTACACATTAAATTTTACAGCAGTACGTAATATATATATATATATATAGCATATATATACAGCATATATATACATCATATAAATATATGACTGGTGTTGTTAAAGTTTCTTTTTTCCTTTTCTTCTTCTTTTCACTTTACGAATGTTCAGTTTCAATTTAAACAATTAAAACTGATATAATGTTAATTTTATATCCCTCGCTACCGCTCATTAAATGCTACTCAAGCTGAGTTATAATGAATTTTTATTAAAATCATTTTAACGACAGTTAAAGTAAAGATAATTAAATGATAATTTAAACGGTGGCACACGTAAACGTTTAAAAATCAACTACAATTAATTCGGATGTTTAGAGAGAAAGATAACCGAACATTAAAACTGATAGCAAGTAAATTAAATTTTATCTAATTTTTAAAAAAAAATAAAATTTCCTTAAGCTTTTCAATGCTTGCTCGTTGCACCAAATTTCATATGCCATATATACATGCATTCTTCTACTCTTTAGGAGCTTACGAGTGCACGGCATTATTGGAGTTGATTAAAACATCCAGGATATAGTTAATCCTTAGTTTTTACCTGAAACTAAGTTCGTTGTTAGTTTTCCAGTCTTCTTTCCCAAGTTTTGTTGCTTTATGGGTGAACGAACGAACCGTCATACGGTAGTCCGCTGGACTCTAAATCTTACGTTGATCGCTTGCACTAATACTAAATAATAACTCTTCACTCTTGAATGTTCGTTGTCCATGTCGCCGACTACTTATTAGCTTCAATTCTGAAAATTTTACTTCCTAGCGTCTTAATACGAACACATAGGGTTATCTATTTCGCGGGCCGGACTTTTTTTGGTAGAATATGTAAAATAGAACAGTCATTCGGGAACTCAGCTTAGTGCATTGTGTTTCCCATTTGACAATAGAGATCGTTTACCAACCGCTGACCGTCTTAAAATAGTAAATAATACTAGATACGTTTCCTGCGTTACGGGCAGATAGTAGTCGAGACAATCATTCAAAACTGTGAAGAAATTTTGAAGAAACTGGACTTGTATCAAATTTGTTAAGGCCCACAGATCATCAAAACGAAGAAAATTCAGAATCTACGAAGTCGTCTTCCTCAATAAATAATAAGTTACTATAAATCCTCATGCCAGGATAAGAGTTTTTTTCCAATTATTTTATGTTATAAATACAAATATATCTAAAAACAAAAATGACAACCTGGCGACATAAATATAAATTCCGCAGCTTCTTAACAATGGCTTCGTCGAACGTTGTCTTAATGCAACATAACGTTCCTTCTACTTATCCAATTGAGGCCTTTCCGAAAACGCGCCCAATTTCCGCGAATCAATCGTTTTATTGGCTGCAAATGCCTTTCAATCTCACTCTATACATGAACACACATTAAACCATATACAAGATTATTCAGGAAATTCGTAGTGTTATGATAGCCGGATGCCATTACTGGTATGGAAAATATATTATTATCGGAGGTGCTCGTAAATAATTATTGATTTAGACGGAGGCCCAGCACTTTTCGCTTCAACTATTAATGTATGCGACATCTTAACACAAATATCTGCGAATAGAAAATTATGATTCATATCCAAATAATTGTTGCTAAGGTAATCCATCACTTTAATATGACAAGTTGAATATTATATCTCAATATGTCACATATCATTCAAACTGTACGTAGCTTAAGACTTATATATATTCGAATTATTGATTAAATTGCGATTGTTTTAATTACATGCTGTCACTTAGCAGCATCGAAGAACGCCAAATAGCTTAAGTTGGATTAAGTTGAATTTCATTATTCAATAAATGTTACAAAAATGTTTACAATGAACACATTGGTCCATACATCCTGGGGCTGACATGCAAAAGTCGTCTCTAACAAGAAGTGCCCATTACTTTTAGAAATTTCCAACCTTCAGCCGACAGCTGTCAAAATCTTATGTCATTTCGACTATTTGTTTACGAGTTACGATGAGGTTAGTGACGCTACTTTTGTTGTCTTCATTGCAATTGAAAATTCGTTTTCTTTATTTTTTTTTAAATTCGTGCGCAGCAACTCTTCTTCGTCGTAAGTAAGAATTTGCTAATTGTTTGCCGATTTTAAATCAGCAGTGCAATGGATGCACAGAAAATATAAATTATTATTTATTGAAAAATATTGATAATTTTTCTTGAAAATCAATATTGCAGGAGTTCGTTGACATCTTAAAGATATCAGAAAACACTACATTCAATATGTTGAACGAAAGTTTGGCCATGAACAAGTTGTTTTACAAGCGCATTCTACAAATGTGACTTCAAACGAATATCGAGCGAAAAAGATTGGGAAACTGAAGCATATTTTCAGGACCTTCCAAAATTGTTCTATAAGAAAGCATAAAAATTTTAGAGAAGCGAGATGTCAACGAATAAAGTCGAATTTTCGAAAAGCCTCTTTTTTATACTTAATACATGGGTCAATAATTCCTTTGACTGATTTTTGTTTACCTAATCCTGCCTTTTCCTAGATAAGAATAACCATTGAAAATATGCTTTTATTGAAATTATTTTTCTGTCAATTTTCAAAACCTAATGTAACTTTTGCTTATTCGACATTAGTGCTAGTCAACGTCATAGATGTACGAACTAAAGAATGCATATGAATTTTGATTTGGAAAGAATTTTTCAAGCTCAGTTCTTTTGGGCCATCTAATGCACTTGTAAGAAGTGTGCATGCGTATGCAAGTTTGCAACTTTACGAGTGTATGATTGCGATAAACAAGGATTCCATTCCTAAGTATTTATAGCCTTAATATAAGTAATATATGATCTGAAATTTTTCTCTTGACACATCTTCTTCTCTCAATGGTAAAAACTAAATATGAATCACAATGATTTGTATAACACAAATTGCATAAGTGTCAATTATAATGGATATAAACAAATGATCAATATTTGTTTTCTTTTCTATGATATTAACTGCACCTATGGATATGTTAAACATTTGCTATTGGTTGTCTTCTCAATACGGAGTAGCGCACATCAATAAAGATATAAAAATCCAATAATTTTTCTCTTCTCCGCTTTTCACCATATTTCATATACGCATTCGCTAATATAAACATACATACATATATATATACATACTTACATACATACATACATATATACATACATACATACAAACATACATACATACATACATACATACATACATACATACATACATACATACATACATACATACATAAATACATACATACATATATATGTATGAACGCAAAGCTATGCAAATCACTTGCAATTTATCAATATCTCAATAGCTGTCATTGTGTAATTTTCACATTTTACAAATGTGTAAATCAATGTAAAATCTATTTGTGCTTGTTGTTGCTATATGATGTACACTAAGAACAACAATATTAAATGGTATACAAAAAAAAAAAAAAAAAATTGCCAACAATAGAAAATAAAAGAAGAGAGCTGAAAAAAGAAAGGAAATAAATTGAAATAAAAAATTGAAAGATGTCAATTGATTTGCTGCTGTCACTGTTGCTCACACTAGGCGACCAGATAACAAATGCATTCACATTAAAGCGCTCCTACGCTCACGCATGCGAATGTGTATGTGAATGTATTGCGTGAACATGTGAATGCACAATTCTTGTACAACACAATTGCATTATATGTTTGTTATAAATCATAAATAAAACGTAAATCATATCATTTCATCATTCGCAACAACAGCAAACACTCTCTCAATATTATTCACCCTCTTATGCATGTATTCTTGTGAGTATGCTGTGTTGTCGCTGCCGCATACAAAGTAAATTTCATTCAAACTTTGAGGTTATAAATACAAAGTATAAAGCGTTCTCTTCATCATACCCATACCCATTTCGTTTGCCTCACCCTTTTCAAAAGTTTTCTCGAATGTTGGCAAAAAAAAAAGTTTGTTGTGAGCGCAGCTTTCAATTCTTTATTTCCCGTACTCTGAACAAGAATCGAGTAAAGTACTTACTTACTTACGTATTCTGTTGTTAGTTCAGTTGCTTTCTTGGGTAAAAAAGGATTTTGAAATGTATACCCAAACATGTGCACACATGCACACACACACATATGTACATCTACACATATGTAAATATATACTTATGCATATACTTAAGTTTATATGCTTTTGTCAGTTAAAACCGTTCGCTTGGTACCTTTCCACGTTGTGTATGTGTTTAAAAATCGTTGTTTTTTTTTTTTTCTTACTTTTTTTGCTTTGTTTTTTCATTTCTATTTAAGTAGATTAAGAGAATTTTGTTTTCAGTACAACTATGTGAACACTAACATAGCTATAGCTTTCTGCAGTTGGTTTCCTGCTTTCTTCGCTTTAGCAGTCACAACCATTCAAACGTCTCTGCACATACTATGTGTACTATATACACTTCCATCCATCCACTCAATATACAGCACATGTATGCTTTTCAATAAAATTCCAATTTACAAAACATTTTTCAAGTGTGAAAATTTAACACGTTTCCGTCAAACGTGCCTCAAGTGTAAGAATGAATTGAAGACAGTACTGCATTCTAATAGCAAAGCAAAAGCTTTGTTAAAGTCTTATAATATATAGAAAACGAAGAAAAAGAAAGCAAAAATAAAACATTGGACAGGAAACGGAAAATAAGTGTGAAATACTTTTTACTTTTGTTAAGGTAGAGAAAAAGAAAAAAGATTTATACTAAATGCTTTACGTTATAAAGATAAGGATACATTTTTTTATATTTCTTATAAAATAATATATTATCTGAAATCGTCTTCAGACTGTTCGGAGTCACTCCAACCAATAGAACACAATCAGAAAATGGTTTCGTATCAATGCTTTTATTACTTTTAAGATAATTTTCGATTTTATAGAATTATACTCATGCTTGTAAGCAGTTGAGGTCCGTTCACAAATTTAATCTACGCAAATAGACTAAGACAATGTACTAAAACTTTCAACCTTGAAATTTCATTTGCGCGACCACCTCAGGTCCAACAGCAAACAACAGAAAGATGACTGAATAGACACGGAGTCACCATGTAAACGAAGACCATCATAATCTGGATTGACCTAAGACTGTCTGTCCGACAGTCCATGTAAATTTGTATTCAACCTACAGGTCACAATTCTTGGGATACTTTGATAAAATTCCTTATGCCAATATATTTTGATCCAATGGCGAGCTCTCCCACTTTCTTGTTCACTTCCTTAATAAAACCTTATTTTGAATTGTCATTATATGAGTAACAGTTTTAAATGAAATATCGGATATTTAATGGTAGACCTTGTGTCAGTATAGAATTCTTACTTGTCTTTAAATGTTATAAGCGAAGAACAATTTTGCATAAAAATCATGAGTACAAACACCAGATCCTCGGACAGATCGAACTACTTGTTTTCGTTTTTGTGCACCACCAAGATACCTAGTAATACAGGAGACAAACGAATACAAAGACAAGAAACGCCAAACGCGGTCGGGCGAAACAGCAAGCTCCAAAAAGAAAGGGCATTTTATATAAAAATTGTGAGGATAATAATACCAATCGGTACCATTAATTACGGACAACACCAAGGGAAAGATTGACCTGCAAAATTATATTAGAAAAAAAATTTCAAAAAATTGACGAAAAAAATCGATATTACTACCATCTACGGTATTCGCATATTAATCGTAATCTCTTTTCATCGGGAAAGAAAGATCAAAATATTTTGGAGAATTCATTTCGGATCATACTATTGTAACGCACCAATGGGTTCTAAAGAAATCGTCTACTCCAATTCGCAATTGTGCACAAAATTTTGTGATTAAACATATACTTTGTGAATGCTACGAACACTTCGCTATGAACATCTTGAAATTACTTTGAGCATTGAACAAAGTGTCAATAAAATGTTTAACTTTATCAAAACAACTACAAAAACAATCTGGTCTAACTTTTGAAAAGAAAAACTGCCGATAGTCTTGGCTGCTAGTGCTGCTAGTCCTCGTATTTATTTCTTTAATCTACATATATAATGACAGTCATATTAATTTTCATTTACAAATAATATTTGTATATTTAACATTAATTGACTAAATATATGCTCAATTAGGTTTAACCTTACTGCCTAAAAGCTTACTATAAGCAAAACATTTCTATAAATGATTAGCAACAAAACATTTCTATTTTTTTTTTTTTATTAATACACTGTTCGGTCTCACTTTTGACAAACATGGCTTATGATAGCTTGCGTTCAAGAGTCGTGAACACATTTGGCAAATTAATTTTATTAAATTATTTCAGTAACAAATTAGTTTTAGTTAAGAAAATAATTGACTAAAATCATTCTTCAATTGCTGTCAAACTTTTGGCAGAAACAATGCATCATCATTATTAATCAAAAATTCGACGGCCCATAAATAAAGCAAAATTTCTGAAAAAGAAATAATTAAAAATAATGCTGTTTATTGACATAGATAGAAATGCATTATGAGATTTGCTTTTAGTGTTGGCGTAAAATTGTTTAACTGCTTTGTTCTGTAATCAAAAATAAGGTACGATTGTTTGGAAAAATTGTTTAAAATGACGCTATACTCTGGGAAAGTTTTGAAAATACTTCAGTTAAAACAAACACTTCACAAAAAGTTACACATTTATATTTATGGAGTTAACATCTTCTTCTTTAGGCTATAGGTAATAAATAAGATTTTTATCACATGTTAATCAATAAGAGTAAATCTTTTCAAAGATAATTGATAACAATTCAAGATGAGTTAGTATTAGTTAATTTTCTTAACCTGCTCTGTAAATATAAAGAGTCTTTCATTAAAAGTAGAAAAAAAAGAAAAAAACGTATCAAAGTAAATTACGCTTTATTTTGAAGCTTAGACATTGCTGTTGTGTTCTGAACAAAATGTCGATCAAATATTCACCGCAGTCTTGAAGATAATGACGCCCACGGTGGTTCCAGTTGTTGATCACTACACCTAACACTAGCTGCGTTATGTTTGCGACGGCATGACGTATACTCGTCTTGCTTTTTTTTCTAATGTTTGTAACTTCCCAACATAGACCTGGGCTTCGTGGCAGCCTCGAAGAAAAAAAAAACCGTTGCTGGTAAATCACACAACCATGGCAGCCTAAGTAGAGAAAAGGTAGTGGCCAGTGAACAACGATAAGCAAACACACAATTGTGCTGACATTTTTTATGCTTTCTAAAAGTTTGGGAGTCGGAAGTCGCTGCATGATCAAACTGCAAATTGTGCTGGATACAACAGTCACACCTGTAGAAGCATACGAAAAATATATTTCGAGCTGGAAATTACTATTATAAAAAAGTGCATATATATATGTACATATATTTAAAGCGTTTTACTTCGGCTGTGGACTCGCCCATCAGTTTTCCACAAGCCAGGAAGACGTTTGCATTCCGATTAATTTTCATAATTACAAGTTTATCTCCACTTTAGCATAAACTTATTAGCTACTCTCTTATGTTTTAGGTCTTCACGCCACAAATACAATTCAAGGAGCCTAGATAAGAGATATTCTCTTTAGTAACCATAATATTTTAGTAGCAGTAGTAAAGTATCTCGGGTAATCAATATAGAAATAATGAGATTACGCTAGCAATATTTCATCGGTACGGTATATGATTAAACTGAAACTTTGCTGTTGACAGCGGATGTTTTAACAACATCGATCTCTTCACATGTTCGCTGTTCGTGCCAAAGAGAAAACGCCGCGACTCATTTGATTGTGTCGGCTGTTCACCTAAGAAGAAAGACAAATCCGGGAAAATAACAAAAAGGAATAAAAAAAAAGAAGATAGCATCAAAGACCGGATGTCGAACTTTTGACTTGACATATCCAATTTTGCCAGATGTTTTCATCCGGAGTGCCCCAAATCCATCTTCTCTGCCTAAAACTAATTAAATCTTGTGTAGTTAAACAGAGTGGATTTTAGTTTCACTTATTTGAGCAGAGGATATGTGAGGTCGCAATGAGAAACCATTTTTAGGTAGTCACGATTATGTGTATAGAAAAAATATATATATAGATATGTATATACATATATATAAAGAAGTTATCGAAGCTAATATATAAGTCAAATAAGAGATACGATCCAAAATGTTAGCCCAAAGCGAATATACTAAACCCCTCTGACACTTCTGACTATACATACATATATGCACATACGTAGACATATATATAGATGTTCAAGTCTACACCATATGACCGTATAATCAAATGACACCTCTGCATATATACATGTACTTACGTAGGCACAGAACGGCAGACACCTCTGTGTATATATGTGCGTACATAGAAACAGTGGGCACACTAGGCACACTGGATGTCACTGGAGATTCGTATATTTACTTGGGGCTAACATTTTCGATCTTATCTTTTGTTTAACTTATGTATTAAGTTCAGTAACTTCGTTACAAACAACAACATATCAAATGATTGGCAAACTACTCCCCAATTGTTTGTGCATGAAAAATAGGCTGATTTCCGTTACAAAAAAAATACGGAAAGGATGTTAGAGAAAAAAAGAAAAAAGAGTTTAGCATTTAAAAGTTTAAGTAAAGATGGCTTTGTTGATCGGTGTTAGCTTTCGCTTAAAAAGGATATGAATTCAAATTTGAATTAAATCAAATTTAATTTTTATTAAAAAAGAAAAATTAACAAAAAGCATTGTAATTTTGTTAATTTAATGTGAATTTTATTTTTTACTTTTCTTTTCGTTTTTTTTTTTTTTTTATAAATTGAATTTAACAACACGTTGGCCGTTTTGTTGCTTTGTTGTTGTCAACATATGAAGTTTTATTATTGCCTATAAACAAATGCATGTTATTTATGCATTGCATCAAAAAAGGAAACAGAAAAGCACAGTAAGTGTGCCTGACTGCTGTATACGGCTGCAAGGATTTTTCATAAAATATGAGCACATAAACATTATTAATATAAAAAGCTTTTATTGAATTGAAAACAAAAACAACAATATCAACAACAAACATAAGAAGTAAAAAAAAATAATATATATATATATGGATACGTTTTTCACATAACGCGTTGTTCTTCGTATGGAAGGGGCAGACTTTAGCTGGGAAAGCGCCACTCATGCTTATGCTTTATTTTTTTGTGATAAATGGAAGTTTTTTGTTTTTGTTTTAATTTAATTAAATAAATCACGGATGGACAAATATAAACAAAAAGCCCTAAAACAACAACAACACCAACAACGACAAGAACGACTGTTAAAGGGTAATAATATATAAAGGAATTGCTTTTTATTATAGCAAAATATTATATAAAAAAGGACGCGAGAGAAAGAGAAAATCGAGAGATAAAATATGTAAAGGAAGGGGGGACGGATATTTTATGTGGTTTAAATCATTGACTTGAAAGGCAGTTGTACTCTTTTCAAATATAAAAATTTTCATACTCAACTTTCATTTCGAAATTTCGAAAACACACGACTTGGCTTCTTAATCGGTTTTCTTGCGTTCCTTCACTACTCACGGAGACAAGAATTCTTCAAATTTTGCTTTGAAAAAATACCTCAAACTAATTGCAAGAATGTTTACTATAACGTATCCATTAAAAGTTGAGATGGCTTTCGAAAGCATATTTTCTTCAATTTTTTTTTTTCGATAAAAATTGTATTTTATGCCAACTCATGAGCACATGGAATAGTGACATTTGAACATTTTTCAAAATATTCATTTGAAAATTTTACGAATTCGTGCTTTGTGGCTTTCTTTCCGGAGACCTTTTCAAAAAACATTCGTGTGATGGTTTACACGACTACACACGTAAGAGCTTTATCTCTATCCGTATTTTATAAAAAGCAAATATTTTCTTTTAGCAACTGAGTGTAACTGGTGCTTAAACGAATCAATTAAAAAAAAAAATTTTGACTTTTGAATTTTTACAGAGTTGTATTCAAAAAAATTCAATTTTCGTAAAAATCGGTGGTCTTATAAAATAAGTCACGATCAAAAAAAAAGAAGCGTTTTCTGAAGTTGAAGAAGAAAAGAAGTGCGAAGTTTCAATAAAATCGGCGCATTCGGAGAAATCATGTCCTCCTCTGGTTTCCAAAATAGAGTTTTTACAAAGAACGATTTAAATTTGCAGTCGAGTTTAATGGCCTGACTTTCCAAAGCCTTTTTTCCACAAGTGTTCCTTCCATGAACTTGATTCATTACCTCCATCATTATACCACCACTGAATTAAAAAAATAAAAAATGAGATTTTTTAAAATTTGCGAATCCATGCAAACCCTTAAGCAATCCTACTCCCTTTTGCCCATCTCAAAGTTCGACCACGCCTTAGAACGAAAGCATTTCATTTGCTCGAGTGCTGACGTTGAAAACATTTTGTTTGTAACTTTCATCTCAGACATTTTGAAACATTTTCAAAAGTTTATTGAGTTATTGAGCATTGACTGAAGTCCGTTGAAAGTGTCAGTTGGAATTTCAACTTACTAATGGACGATCATTTCTTAAACTACTTGTAAATAGACTACATTTTCAATCGTTGATTGGTACCTGCACTATTGGAAATATGACTATTGCGAACTCGACCGCAAACAGTTTGAAATCAATTGCAGCGGACTTGGCTACTGTTACGTACCCAAAAGGAAACAAGCTCTAGGCTAATGAAGAATTAAATTGAGTGTCGGCTCGATCCTGTTGCTGTAACCGGTAACTAATGCGTGGCTATTCGATTCCTGGATCGGCGATGCAACCGCTAAAAATTCCTTTCACGCGACCGCCTCAACAAAGAAGTTTATAGCTCACGGTTATTGCAATTTATCCTGTAAATTGCAAGCTATGGCGAATAAGTTAATTATTCGCTTGTCGCCTATATTCTAGTTAACGTCCCAAACGGAAAAATTGACTGTGACTGCTAGCTGGATACTGGACTAATAAAACATTGACTAGTTGACTATTGCAAAGTTGCCTGAGGTGAAGGAAAGCTTCTTCCATTCATTCAATGGATTACGAAGTAACGATTAAGCGGCCACTTACTACCAGCGGCTACACTACTCACTACTCATCTACTTGATCAATAAGTATTCATGAATCAATTACTGTAATGTTGTTCGAGCATTATTTTATTTATACAAAAGTTGTGCGTGGAAATGAAAGAAATTAAATCTTGGAATCTATGGTTTGGGTTAAAAACTTCATAATCAATCAAAAAAAATGAAAACTTTATCGCGAAAAGTTGAGAAAAAATTCATTAATAATTTATAAAACGGATCTCGATTAAAAATTTAATACAAATAACTTGTTAAGGATGGAGAAAGCGTTCTCAAGTGTTCAGACAATTTACTGAGTTCAAGTTTGAACTTTAAAAAATTGTTTATTAAGCAAACAATAATAAATGAAGAAAGAAAGAAAGAAAGAAAGAACGAAGGAGAAAAAAAGTAACGCTAAAAGAAAAACAAAAGTGTTAATATAAATAAATTATATTATGTAATAGTGTATGTAAATCAGTTTAATGCATAAAGTACGACTGTAATAATATTTTGTCTTGCTTTGACTCACTCAACCTGGGTGTGATGTTTTAGATCTGGTATCCATCACAACCTCCTTGAGTGAGCGATAGCAGGATAGAATTTCCACACATACACACTCACCCTTACATCCGTACGGGTATGTGCAAAAATCTTTTCTCATCTGTTCGTGTCTGACGCAAGTGTATGTGATGCAATAAACGTAGACGTATATAAATGTACGTGTTTGCCGGAGCAAATACAAATACTTGGTTTTTTTCGGTGTTTCTTTCTTATTTTTTTTTTCTCTTTGCGTTTTGCAGTATTTGCATTATGAATTCAACATGTAAATTGTTGCACAGTCATAGTCTTAAAATATAATCTTGAATAAGTGTCTTTCTTATATATATACATACATATATATATGTATATATATACGCAAACATATTGTGTATGCATACTTGTGTTGTTACTCTTTGATGCACTTATGCTTGACGCACATTAAATATACATCGGGAGAAAACAGACAAAACTTATGCTAACAAAGTTAAGAAAATTGTTTACCAAGTCAAAAGGTTTATTAACACATTGCTTATAAACATTGGCAAACGACCTGCAACAATAACAATCCCATGATCATACATAAATTTATTGCTTTGCCTACTGCTTACGTATGTTTAAATGCAACGGAAATGTATTTGTTTTCTCTGCCACATCTATACATATACCGGTATTTGTCATTGTTATTGTTGTTGTTATTGTGTATCTTATCTGTCTGCGTAGTTTTACGTACACACACATTATATTTGCTGTAATAGAATAACAATTTTCTAAACTAAGATAGACGTTGTTTGCTGTCTACCTTAGCTTTGCTAAGCGTTTATTATGACAACATTATCATAATCAGTGAAAGCCTTTCTTTTCATTAAAGATATGAAAAAGTTATTAGCCGATTATATACATAAACTGTGTTAAAAATGCAACAACAATCTTTAATTTTATAAAATTCTTAACATTCATAGCAAACAGATTGTCTTTAAGTAGCAATTGTTAGTCTCAATGTAAGCTTAAGACTGTAACTCACGGTATTCACGTAGACTGCATTTAAAAACGCTTTCATGCCGACTTAATTAAGAAAAGAAATAAGAAAAGAAGTTCTTGGTTAAAGTAAGTTTTAAATGCATTCAAAAACAAATGTTTACATAAAGTTTTTTAAAGTTTAAGTCTGACACGATGCCGCGAATTGACGTTGACTGTTGCTTTAAGAGAGTAGAGGAGCAACAATGCTTTCCTTGCCAAATAGAGCAGAGTTAATATTGACTGTTAAAAGGTGCCTTTCTTAAGCTCTTTAATTCAAGGGAAAGGATAGTTGAAATGTTTTTTTACAGCAACTCATAGTAAGCTTTAAAACAACTCATAGTAATAATTATTGATTTTGAAAAAATATTTACTTCATCGAATGTTTTTTTATAACTAATTTTACTTGTACATGACTGCCAAATATGTTGAAAAGACTGGAAATCTCCCCTTTCAATGGTAGTAAACTAATCTGTGTCCAAGCATTCTGGTATGGTTCCCTCCGGAGGTCTGCACCCCGTACGTTAAAACAACGACATACAAATTTCTTTTACCCCTTCTTTGGTTTTAAAAACACAGCTGTGCTCAGTTGACGTGGTGTACTGTAGTCTTGTTCTTCGACCGATTTGGCTCATTTTCAATAGTGGTTTGCTAGGAAGAGTTTTGAATGTTTCTGCTAAATTTAAAGCCCATAGTTTCATTTTTATAACCGATAAAACGTTTGCCATACTGCTGACAGACAAGCGGACATGCATAAATCGATCCAGAATTTGGTGTGAACTTGAATGTACTTAGTCTACGAAGGCTCTGAAGCTTCTTTCGGGTTGTTGCAAAATGAGTGTATTCCCATACTTCGATGATGGACGTAAAAATATCGTTTAAATTCAACATTGGTTTGTAAACTTTTATAGTAATCCTTCTCCGAAAGCGACAACTGATGGTTTACGTGTTTCAAATAAAACCGCACAAACATACGCAGCTGAACACAACGGAGGCTTGGATAAGATGGTTGCATAAATATTATAACAAAAAAAATTTTCTGGAGAACATAAATATTCTAACAAGTATTCAAGACAAGAGAAAAGTCAGTCGAGAAGAGATAGCTGATACCATATAAAAATCAAAAGCGAGTACATTTTGCATGAAATTTTAGTTAAGAGAACTTTCTGGATATCACGACTACTTACAGTAAAACAAAAACTCAACGTGTCACTAACCAGAAGTGCTTTTTTCCTGCTCTATGTGACAAGGAACTAAACACCAGTTTATTCCTGTCCCCGCAAAGTGACGGAGAACGCAACAATCGTCTCGGAAGGCTAAAGCCTACGTGTTTGAAGACAAACATAACGGTCTGTCTACCTTAGAAAAGGAAAAGTAATGAATAACAAAAAACTATATCATAATTTTCCTTCGATTGGAAAACGATAGTATTTAGAAAAAGTTCTCCTCCCCCGAGGCAATACAACACCTTATAAATCAATTTTTGGGATGGCAAAATCACATGAATTGAAATCCAAAATGCTGCTCCACTCATTGTGCTCCTCAGTCATACTAACTATTGTCTCTGTTCACATATCTGAAAAGAATGCTTCGGAGAAAACGATTTGACTCAAATGATGAGTTTATTAGGGAAACTAAAGTTTATTTTGGGGGTCTTGAAAAATCGTTCTTCAAAAAGAACATTGAACTGATTGCTACAATTTTGAAGGAGACTACGTTAATGGATAAAATCGATTTTCGCATCTAATCTTAGAAATCTTTTGCCGCGATTTCTATTTTTCGTAAAATCAGATGATCGATTGTGTAAGCAAACGATTGTACATAACTATAAGATGTCCATTAGTGACGTTTGCGATGCCTGGCGCTGCGGCCAGATGCTGTCAATTGAAAGAAAAAAGCCAACGATCGCCAGTTTTATCCATATTCTGTCGGTCAGAAGGCTGATAACATTTTATGATATCACTCTTTCACACACTTTCTTGCGGCAAAACATACCATGGCACACTATACACGCTATGCTATTAAGCCGGTTAGGTAAATATGGGACTTAAGGGAGGGACGTCTTTAATACCCACTAAACTAATACGTTTTCTGTTCAGCAGACTAAACACTTGTGCGTAAAGGCACTTTAAAGTCGTGTGATGGTCATTTTTTTGATGGATTGCAGCGTGAACATAAGTCACAATAAATTCAGAACTTTGCATTGCTTTCTTAAAATAAGGAGTAGCGTCACTAAAACAACTGCAATTTGTACAGTATTGGGCGGACTGTAATGAAACCTTGACGCATTTCGTCTAAAAATCATGTGAATTCGTTAATCCTAGCATCCCATATATGTCATCCTACGAAGTTATTGACTAATATGTTATTAAAGAAACTAATTATCAATTTTCGGTGGAAAACTGACTTATTTCATCCCATTGCCTGGAATTTTTAGGTGGAAACTTACAATAAAATTCTTCAGTAAGCATTATGGGATTTTTTATACAAATTAGAATTTTTTCTAAAAAAATTTTCGAACCATATTTCCAAAAAAATTTTAGATTTTCGCTTTAAATGAAAAATTAATACCTAAAACGGTGCGACAGGCGGCGCTGTCCAGGCAGAAAATATTGTTTTTGGTTCTTGTCAAGCCTACGCATTGTCTTTTTTTTTTTAATGTGAACAACGTTTTTCTGCGTTTTTTTGCTTAAATATTTTTTTAAGTAAATTTGGAAAAACTCTCTTATTTTCATTTACTGTAGAGAGCAGCGATATTGTTAATTAATCCTTAACATACCAGACAGTCCCAAGTGTTGTGCAGCGTACGCAAAAATAAATTCGAAGCAGGTCTTCTGTTGAGAACAGTTTAATTACTTGAACTTGAGCTGATTGAAAGTCGCTTTACCTGGGGGCATGGTCGTAATACGTAATGCCCTACCAATGGCTCGAACAACAATTGAAAACATCGCTGAAACGCGGGCACTTAGTTATCATCCTAAAAGTAGCTTCTTCCATAAGACGCTTACGAGCTCATACAAGCGCTTTTAGCATCTAGGATCTTTCCCAAAATATCGTGTATAGAGCACATTTTCTGCATTAATATTGACAATAGAGTGAAGTTAATCAACATAAGTTGAGTGTTGAGCAATAGAAACATATGGGAATTAAAGCAGGTAATAAAGAAAATTAACCAGTAGGATCTTTAATGCAAATTTATATTGTGAGACGAGAAAGTTGAATGACGTACAAGAAACGCAAGCTTCGATTTTTTTCTCTTCTACTCAAAATGAACATGCGTTCATAACGAAACACAAGGAATAGTGAGGATAAAGGTAATCAATGCCCTTCTGCCGTGATAGTAATCTAAAGGGAATGCATCAAGCAAAATCAGTCTTTCACTCACGCCTTGTGTGTGTAAGTGGCGAAACAAAGGAATATTCAGCAAAATTAGTGCACTTTTAATATCAAAATCTCCAGGGAATCCTTTGTTGAGTATGCCGCCTATTCACACTTATAGTTACAGGAGCAAATATATCATACAATTGAATTGATGCTTTATCAAAATGAAATCGGCTAATGTTCATGTAATCATCGCTTCACATGTTATAGTTTCCATCGGAGATATGGGTTGTTGCCACATTTACGTCGTCGTTTGCTTTCCTATGCTATGCTTCGTTGCCATTTATCGATGTTTATACTTTGAATATTTTAACATTACGCAGAAAGACTCATTTTCTTAGGCTATCACTATGAATGGACATATATAGATTCGTCGATGAAAATAAAGTTTTAATGATTTCTAAGAAAAATTTCTTATTCATTTCTTCTTATGGACTTGAGCTCAATCACGCTTCAATACTCTTTAAAATTTGGTTATGATTTTCATTAAGATAACTAGACTGAAGTCCAATGCTCTTTTCGGATTCTACAAAAGAAAATACATCCTACACCCAATGTACTTGATTTTGCGTATTTTCAGTACAGAAAAAAATTCCGTAGGCTTCTTGCGTTGTACGCAAATTCTTTATCTTGGTATGTAACACAAAGCCAATTACTTATGAATTTCCTTGTCATAAACATGCCTCTGATAAATTAAACTTTATTTAGAATTAGTTCACTATCAACTCGACTTACGGCTTGTATTGCGTAGGCAACACATTACATCCTACAAGGATATTAATAATAATCCTGTAAATACAATTAAAGGAATGGAATAATAGCATCACGCTTCAACTCTTAATCACAATAATATTATTTCCAAAATCGAGATGATTCAATATGTCATAACGCTATTCAAAGCAAACATTTCAGCAGATTATAATATTAGCCGGATACTTAAAGAGTTGCTTAAGTACATTTTTCAAAATAAGCATTTTTTAAATTAAATTTTTACTCTAATTTTTCTTTCCTTAATTATAATTCTGCTCTCATTAATGTCTATAGTACATAGATTTATGATATACGATATCGATCGATTATAATATATGATATCGATCGAAAATGTCTCTAAGCGGAATGGTTCGTGAATCTGCTAATCAAGAATGACACTTGTTTCTACTATGACCCATCATCAACCAGAAATCCAGCTTCCAAAGGACAGTTTCCCGGTTCGTCCCAATCCCAGTCGGAAATCTTATCTATGAAAATGAACTAAAAAAATGTCGAAATGCAAATGGAGTCGTGCGTGTGACAAACACAATTTAGCAAACTCAATATTAAACAAGCAAAGCTATTATTAGTTTAAACAAAAGTATTTGCTATGCCTAAACACGAGCCTGTCAGTCAGTCTGTACCTATGCTTCTTTTGTTACATTTTCATTGCCCGACAGGCCTTGTAAAAGATAAATTTCCATAAGAAGGAAATCAAAAGTCGATGCAATCGGATGTGGACTTAATTTCAGATGAAAATTTTCGAGATTTAAAAAAATTTCTTCATAGTTAGTGCTTGAAGTATTAAAGTCTTTTTTTTTTTTTAATTCTAAACACTTTCCTTCCAATAAGCAAAATGTGGAATATATTTAAATACGATAAAGAAAGCAGGCGATGCCCTCTTTCAACAACAATGGTAAGGAAGACTTGTAATCATCTGCATATGTATCACACATATGTATGATATATGCACATACATATATACAATACACATAAAAACAATGTAACTAACTTTTAAGTTTGACATAATGGTGTTGAAAAGACTTTGACACAGACCTTGGGCGTATATAGAAAAGATACATCAACTTTATAATTCAAAAAAAGAAGACAACAACAGCTCAAACAATCTAAACAAGGATAATATAATAACAACAAAAAAGTTTACAAGCAACATAAAATATTGCATAAAAGTTTAAAGAAAAAAGCAAAAAAAAAAAAGAAAGAAGAAATATTTTGAAAGTATTTCTTAACTCGAATATCATTTTAATAACACACAGTAACAAAAACTGTCATCAGAAGGCATCAACATCTACATGACATGTAGATGTAGATAGATAGATATAGGCATATACAAGCATCGAAACATACAGATGTACAGGCAAATAAACACATCTATACATTTTCATTTGTATTCACGCATACGTAAACGTTTTTCCAACTCTTAACACTATTGGCTGTACACAACAACACCAAGCGCTACACACATTATGTACTACTAATAATAGCTAAGCTAAGCAAAGCAAGGGAAAGCAAAGCAAAGCAAAACAGTGTTAGGCAAACATTTTAAACAGACACGCACGCACATTTGTTATATACATTCATAAAGATGTTATTATGTAGCCTAAGGGAGGTATACACACTCATATCCTGTATGTGTTACTTTTTGTGTGCATGTACGTGCGTAAATTTTGATGCAAACTCGTTTAGACAGTAAACGATTTACGCTATGATGCGTTATTAAATCAGAATTAGCAAAATTTTATTTAGCTTATCCCTACAGAATTTAAGACTTGGATGCATGGCAGCAGCTCAATGGCAACAAAAACGAGCAAAAACGTGATAGCAAAAAGCAAGAATATTTAGTTTGTTTGTTTCATTTTGCAATTGTTGTTGTTATTATTATTGTTTTTATTATTATTATTATTATTACAATTAATATGGTTGTTGTTGTTGTTGCTGTTGCTGTTGTTGTTATACAATATTTTGCCTTTTTGTAAATTCGGTTTTATGCGCTGTCAACATAACTCCGCAAAACACACATTATCGGTATTACAACTACCACCACGACCATCAACGTATTACCACCCGCGGCAGTTGTTTTATGCTAACAAACCATTAGCACGTGTGAGGAAATTTTGTTATTACACTTATTATGGAAATATTTAATACCAAACACATGAGCATATGAGCGCACATCTACGTTCAAACTTATAGAAACAATTTCAATTACTAAGTGTTGTACGCGTATATATATGTGCGATGTAATTCAGTATACGGCAGTCTTACCTATTTTCGACTAAATCAATGAAATTTTATAACAAACTTTTTGTTTGTATGCATAAGAGTAACATCGTCATCAAGGTGAAATTCATTTTATTATTAAGTAACTTAAGCAGATTTTCGCTGTCTCTGTAATTAAAACTCGGAACACCTTCACAATTCCCCCTGCCTTAGCAAAAAAAACAAAAAGAAAAAAAAAGAAGAAAGTAAACGGAAACGGAAACGGAAACAACCCCAAGTTACGCAACTCAAAAAACAAGGCGTAAAGTGATCTCTATACCAAAAAAACATATACAAATTTTGTAAAGAGGCAGACAAAAAATTTACACCGACAAACTTTTTGTTGCGAGTTATGCGAGGCGCGTTAAAAAGTTTCCCGGTGTGTCTTGTATATAAGTTAATGAAATTATTCCGTGTTACTTACACTTAATATTTCGCTCCGAGTTTGTCTACGCTTTTTCATGCATTCTCCTCACTCCCCATGAACGTTAAGCAATTTGTCTTCATTTTAATGAAAAATGTAACAGAAAGCAATAAATATTCTAATAGAGCACAAAAATAAGATAGGAAAAGAAAAAAAAAAAAGATATATATATATATGTACATATATATACATGTATATATATACACAAAAGTGTTAATTGAAAAAATGTAAATTTTGTTTCTCTCAAATCTCTTAACTTTTAATGGCATAATTAAATGATGTCTTGAAAAACTTTTTAAGCTGCTAGAATACGAAAGAAGAACTTCTATGGAAAATTATGAACAACAACAACAACAACGCAAAAGGAAAAAAACATATATAATTCAGAAATTAGGAAAACGTAGCCGCAACTTTTTAACATGAAAGCACATAACAAAGTTATTTCCATTTTTATTTATTTATTTTTTGACGCTTATGTAACCTCGAAACCATTCAGGCCTATTAAAATAGATTACAATATCTACCGTATGTGTGCTATAATAAACTACAATAATACAAAATGTTGTTAAACCGTTCAAAGGAGAAGAAAAGAAAATTGCAGGTAAAGAGAAATAAAAAAATTAAAAAGAAGGTAACTAATAAACACATACCGCACCCACACTTTCGGCGAAGGTTAAAAGCCTACATTTGCAAGTGAGACCAAAGCCTCTAACTCGGTCCCAACTTCCCAAGCAGGGAATTATAAGCGACTATCTGAAAGGATTTGGCCAAAGTGCATGTAACTCAAGAAATCATCTGGTGATTATTGCGAACTGACCTACTAAAAAGAAAGAGATTAAGAAGCTCCTTCTGGTCCTGACGTAGGATAGTGCTGTAAGGATTCAGGAGAAGTCTACCTTACATAAAATTAACAAAGGAATAACCTAGAAAACGTAGAACATAACCTGAGATATGGTCATCTATGGTCATATATTCATTATGTTCTTCTATTCGTAACTGTTAGAGCGATCGCCTGAGTTGCAAACTATTTTTGCCAGTGTAATGTATTGGAAGACGGTAAACCGGTAAAAATGAAGATGATGGCAACGCTAAAATAATGAACTCTTGCTTTATCTTTCTCTTGTCTGTTCTTTGCTTCTGATCACACGTGTGCCGATGCCATAGTTTTACCTAAACAAATATAGATTATAAAGTCAACTGAGAATTGAATTTGTATAACACAAAACACAAAATGAAATAAATTGCATCTGTATTATTCCAATATGTCACCAAAAACAACATGAACTCCTCGTTAAGCAGCATGTTGTTTAAGTGTTCGAATCGCGGTTCGTTTCGAATTTATTTAAATCCAAGTCATGAGCTACCTTTTCTCAGCGCTTCATTATACAAGATTTCTCATAATTCGTATGCACATGTGTACAATGTGTGGCTGCGCATGATCTGAAGTGTACGTGCAGCGTTAACCTTCTTTGTCAAACAGCGTTCGTTTATTCGCCATTTTGCATTGAAATATTCCTCGCTATTTGAAACAGCAACAACCTTTCTATTTGCTGCTCGAAGATTTTGAGTGATGTCAGGCGATGTAAGGCGACATCGAGCAATACAGTACGAACATTTTTCCCAAGACAAAGGTATTTAGGATGGTTAAGCAACGTCGTCCAACATGGGAGATGCAATCCCGATTTTAGAGCAGTCTTTGTTATTTGAGTTTATGCTGCGCAGGAAAAAAGATTTAAAGTTCATACTAGGTATCATCGGTTGCTGTCCATTCATGTTTATCGAACTGTAAAATTGTAAATAAGCATAATTTTTGAACTTTTAATGTTAAATTTACTTGAGTGTTGTGCGGCCGCGTTTGATCCAAACAAAAAAGAAAATCCATGAAAATAAAGCTAACAAATTTCGATTTTCACAAATGAATGAATGAATCCTGATACGTGTTTTTCATTTAACCGAATTTACTATTGCTTTCGTGTAGAAGGAAGCAAAATGAGAAACTTGTGAAAAGGGGCAGTGAAAACAAAATTTTTATTAATTAATTTGTTCTTTTACCATGAGAACTCTTCGTACGACCTTCGTGAAATTCTTTACCTGAATCTTTATTATTATTAATTAATATATATATATATATATAAATATATATATAAATATATATATATATATACTTATATATATGTATATGTGTACTCAAAGGAAATTGTGACTGAAGCAACTTCTGCGTCCAAAGGTAGTAAGGATTCAGGTACAGAATTTCGCGAAGGTCGTACGAAGAGCTCTCATGGTAAATTAATTAATAAAAATTTTGTGTTCACTTCCTCTCTTTACAAGTTTTTTATTTTACTTCCTTCTACACGAAAGCAATAGTAAATTCGACTAAATGAAAAACACGTATCTGGATTCATTATATATATATTACATGTCTGTCAATAGTTCTTCGTTCACAAATCTCTTTAGATGTGATAGTGTCATGTAGAAGAAGACGTAGTGTCGTAAAAAAGCTCCATTCCTTCTTTAGGAAGGCTGCGGTGCTCTCTCTTAAGTGCTTTAGAGTTCTAAGTCTATTGGCAAAGCTAGTCTTTAAATTTTAGGAACAAATTTCAGTTGTCACTTAATGGAATTTTACCTGGAAACGGCATCACTTGGAATTAATCACACACGCGTGTATCAGCAGTAAAGTATGTCACTTATTCTGAACTCGAAGTTTACCAATCGTTCTAACCTAATCTTCCTTTTTGAAATCACTATCGCTTATCTATATATTGGAAAATGTCTCCTTTGTTTTTTAAAGATATAACAAAGTCGCTAACCGACATAGAGAACCGACAAGTGCCACTAAACTTTTTGACCACTTTGGTGAAGATTTCTTTTCACTATTCTTCGATTTACATATCAATGGGAAATATTGCACTCAGATTTTGCCGTTCTTGTATCCAGTTGCAGAGAAATAAATTATGTTATGTAAAACTGACTTACTTGTAAATTTTTAGCCTTATTCTTAGCGGAACTAATGCGAAACTTTTGTAAGACGAGGGAAACATCTTCAACAAAATCTCACTATGCCAATGGCTATAATTTGTTTTTACTTCTTTTTTTTTTTTTTTACTTTGCAATAGCGTCTATGTGGGTTAGGTAGCGTAGCGCAACTATGTAAAAGTTTCGTTTAATTTCATGCAAATAAAATAGGAGCACATTTCAGGTTGGAAGGAATCGTTTGGTGGTTTAGTTGGAATTTTTAATCAAAATGTTGCAAACAAGAGTTTGGCAACCAAATGTCACGTTAATGCTGTGACATTTTCAGATGAAAAAGCTACTTTCCCAATACCGCAGCGCACATGACCTAACTCAAACGTAGAAAAAGCCACACGCACAAACGAACACCCTGTTGTAAACACATGCAAATGACGTGTTGATGGATAATTGAAGAGAACGTGTTTGCGAATGAATACGTTAACTAAACCGAATCCAACCAAACCTAGAGTAAAATAAAAAAAAAAAAACACAACAAAAAAAGCAGATAAGAAAGAAAAACGAACAAGTAAATCAACTAGAAATTGTTACAAGACGTTGACATGAAAGGAAGAAGAAGAAATCGTAAACCTTAATTTGAAACTTACAATTCAATTTCTCAAAGTTTATTATTGTTGCTGCTGTTGCTGCTGTTGCTTTTGCTTCTTCTCTCACACACACTTTTTTTCATTTGTATTGCTTTTGCAGAATTTTTTTTTTATAAATTTAAACTTATCAAGTAACATAACTAGGTATCAGGCAAATATATCTTGTGTAAGGTGTAAACAAAAAAATGATCGCGTATAGGCAAAGGGCCTTTTTTCTCAAACTTTTGAAAAATTTGCTTAAAATGGTGAAAACACCCACAAACACATGTAAGCAGATGATGCAAACTTTGGCATATTGGTGAACGTTCATGTTCTTATCACATTGCTTTTACACTTTTTACCAATTTTCTCAATCATTACCGCAAACATGGTCGTTATCTTCATCATCATAACAATTTTTTTTCTTCAACGTAAAATTAGTTTTGTAAAACTAATCTTATCATCATCATTATCATCATCATCAGCATCACCATAATCGTAATCATCATCATCATCATCACTATTAACTTATTTTTCTCTTGATATTGACTTAGAAAAAGCCTGAGTTTAGTTGTATGTGTAAGCACTGGACGAAAATCTCTAGTCTTTTTGCAGCCTGCGTAAACTATGCATCATTTTTGAGTTGTAAAGTTTTCCTTAGTTTTCGACACAAAGCACGTTTCACTGCCATTATTGTCATTACTTACGGACACACGCCAACAAACTGTGGCTTTCTACCTGTTTGCCTTCCGTTTCAAATCCGTGCCTTGCACAAAGCCATAAAAATGTGTTAATAATGAAATGAAAATAGAATTTGCATTCGCCCTCGCACTTATTTATTTTTTCTAATTTATTATTATTTATAAATTATTATTTATTATATCCCGCACCACTTGTGGAACAAGATTATATTAATTTTGTATGAAAGTGCGCAACACCGAGAGGAACTTGAGTTGAATTCGCTTTTTATTCTTGCTTGTCTGCCTGCCTGTCTGTCTGCTCAATCTTCTTGTGTGCTTGGAAGCAAGGGCGAACGCTCTTAAAAATGTTTCGGATCGCATCGTTCTAACCTCACATCCCGAATAACTGTCAGGTGATGTGAGGGATTTAATGGTGGGCCGTTTTTATTTGTTTTTTTTTTTGATATTGAAAAGTGATTTTTTTTTGATATCCCTTAAAAGGTTAATAAACCGTGTATAGATGTAAAAAAGTCGAGCAGATTTTAAGTGAAAACGCCTTCCAATTTATTTATTTTTCAAACTTCGGTAAACGTATATTGACATGAGTTCCCTTACCTCCTACATTAGGAGAAAAACTTAAAACACAACACTAAAAAACTAAAGCAATCCTATTGTTAGAATGAGCTGAATGTTGACGCGTTCTGCCTTAGTTGGTGGATACTTTGGGATGTTTTTCATCCAATTTACATTTACCCAACAGAAAAGTTGCTACTTAATACTCATTGATCATAAAAATTGATTTTTTTATTGAAAACTACTTTAAGAGTTTCTTAAGAAGTTTTCCGTAGCCAATCAGGTTCCTACAGAAAGATAAGATAAAAAGAAAGAAACACATCGACCGAAAAGATCCTTTTTTTCGAAAATATCAATCCATTCTACCCCATGATAGATGTGCTATTTTGCAAACTATGGCTATGCTCTACACCAGCTACGGTAAGGGCATATTATTAGTCTCACCTTTCATTACCAATCGGTTCAGGGAGTGATGTATCGTTGTCAATATCGAGTAAGCGCGATTGTAATTTGAATATGTTATTCGACATCAATATTGCGATCAAAAGATGCGAAGAAAAAAAAACGCGTAACTTAATTGACAGCTGTGAACTCTCTATCTGTCGCAATGAGTCCATAAATGAGTCCACGTCTATTTACTTAACTCGTATAGAGAACTATAAACCAGCCGCAGAATTATTTTTCGATTTAATGTAAGTACGTCTGTCCATGTTCCCACGCGTCTACGCCTGAATTTAATGTCTACCCTTCTTTTTATTTAACGGGTCGAAGTATTCCAGACATCTTGATCAAATTTTGTAGACTAACATGATATACTTTGTTAATATGATAAAAATCTACCAGTAAAAGCCGTTTGCTTGTTGGAATTGGAACAATTTTTTAAACACTCCCCACCTAGGTTTAGTTTTCGTATTCCTCAAAGTGTAGTTGCTACTATTTTAGGATGGAAATATGCGAAGGCTAATAAAAATAATCAGCTTTACTAAATCTGAGCTGTTTCGGTTCACGTTTTCGACAGAATGGTATTAAGCGAAGCGGTGTAAGCTGTTTAGAGATCGATCTTACATTTCAAATTTTTCTTTCATTAATTACTTAACTAAGAAGGTAGACTCCGAACAGAAACAGATCGTTATTTACTAAATCAGAGTTTTGCTGCGGATATAAAATTTTTGTGTACTCAACATGTCACTACGATTGGCACGTTTGCATGGCTCTGTGATATCGTGCATTTCCATGTCACATGTTCACCCAATTGTTTTGATCACTCAGGTTGGACGTGAACCTTCTAAAGTCGCTGCTCTTATATAAACAAATTTTTTTGATACAACATGAATTGATTGATTTAATGTAGGTAAAGAATACATAGGGTGCAAAGTTCGTAAATATAATTTTTAATTATTTTCAAAAATAAGCTTAAGAATGCTAAGCGGTAAGAACTACGTAAATGTATCTTGCAGCGCTAGCATTGAATTTGTAGAGCATTTATCTTCAACTAAATACACGAACTTTTGCTTTTTAAACAACTGCCCGCTTACGTGGGATGCAGAAAGCAGACAATTTTCTAACCCTGGATATTGAAAATGTAATCAAAATATACTGAATGTTTACTTACGAGAATGTTTGCGTAGAATGTTTAACTCCCACGATATTCTCGTACTATGTCCCTCTGTAAATTCATCTCCTAGCGGACTACAAACAGAAAAAATTTTGCTACGAAAAAATGAGCAAAGTACTACTGTCTGGAACTAATGTTTAGCGATTCACTGTACTGTGCGAGTTATCATGTTTGTAGAGTTCATATCACTCAAAGAAATGATCAAAAGTAGTGTTTGCACATATCCCATAACACTTGGAATTAAATGCAAACACAATTGCATAATAAATGTTAATGTTATGAAAATATGTTGATTGCAGTACAAGCAAAAAAACTTTACACACCTGGATTTAATACAAAGTCTGTGATGCAATGCAATCACTGGACGATTGGACGATTTCCGTCAAGTTATTTGTCCGAAACTATTACAGTGCCAACTTCAATTTCTGTTTGTTAAATATAAATAATTCATATAAACGGCTGTCCGTTCAATCCTTAGCAAGTACGATTTTCAATGGAGAGAAAAATTTCTAGTAAGCGAAGCTGGATGAAATGGTCGTAGGTGCGATGAATAGCCCTAACCTATGACACAAGCATTGAATGCTCTGCTTGCTAACGGTGCCCCTCTAGCATCTTTAAATTCATCCGCCAGCAAGCTACAACCACAACTGTATCTCTTAAATTGAAGAACGCATGGAACTTGATAACCGAAAAATCCATAAAAAATTTGCAATTAATACCTTTTTTGATCGAGAGAAGAATTTCGAAGAAGTGAAACTGAAAGCCATATGAAACGTTCTGTGACTACGTACGCAACAAAAAGGTTATTATGTTTGCAATAAAAATGCTAGATTGCGTCACACATTGTATACATGTGTAGGTGCTTTTGCTCGTCCGGCCGTACGGGCAGCTTAAGTTTAAAAACTACTGGTTTGTATCGCTGTCGACCATGAACAACTCTACTCGGGCTTATTTTCTATATTGTTTCCAATCTTCGGTCAGTCAGGTTTTGTCATCTGTTTGCCTAATTATACTTTTTCTCCGTTTTACATTTATTTGCATCAACATATCAATCTTACGCGAATGACCCCAATCAACCCATTAATTTTTTCTCTTCTTTGTTGTTTTCTCTTTTTGAAAACCAAATTATTTAGAAACACAAAAGGTTCCTTAAACGTATTTAGTATTGAACGTCCTTGAAGGGAAGTGAAGCAAGCGCGATGAGAAAATCAATTAGTGTAGGGGTCCGCAACTTGTTATATTAGCCAAGTCAACTAATTATAAAACTTTGGGATTTATTATATGTAACAAATATTTAAGTTGAAAACAAATAAGCCATTTAAAGACTCCCTTTTGCCGTCATTGATATTTAATTTAAGCCGATTTGAACGTGTGTGTGAACGTTCATTTTAAGTTCATTAAAACTTTGTAAACTGTTTCCCATACCCGCGGGTACTTGTAGATGCTTATATAAGCACGCTTGCTATTGTAAATATTTTTGTATAAATACATACACTTTCTGTCAACAAAGTACCGAGAATTATCTGCTCAAGACTTCTACCCACATCCGTGTGATGGAAGAAATTAAGTCAGTGCAGAGAATAATCGCCCACTTGCAAATAACTTTTTTTGCAGTTCGTATTTGTGGTACCTGAATTCCTTTTGTTATTTGCTTCTTCTATGCTTTGAAGAACAAAATCGCATAAACAGTTTGCTTCAAGCTCAGCATTTCTAATAGAATTTTGTTCGGAAATCACTGATGACATGTCATTAAAAAAGCACGCATAAGAGCCGTGCAAAGCAAAAAACGCATACCGAAGCTTACGAACTGGAGAAGAAGGGAAGAAGAAGTGAAGAAAAACTCAAGACCTCTTAGAAAACTAATTTAATAAAAATATCTGCAGATATCAATGCATCTTTTGAGCCCATTAGCGAAATTTGTCTTATAGCTGATCTCCTGGTTTCTTCACAATAGAGAACAAAGTTCTCTTCTATGTAGGAAACTACAAGATAGGTTAATATGATTTTAAAACTGTGTGCGGAAATTCTTTTGAACTAGAGAACTAGCAGTGAAGCCAAGAGCGTGGGATTGCTGTGTCTGGTATTTATCCTTACACTTTGGAAACCTATGGAGAAAATCTGAGTGGAACGCCGAAAGGCAGGAAGATATCAAACGCAGCGCAGAACTCCGACAATCAGGTACGCAAAAAGAGAATTTTTCCCGCAGAAAAATTTCTTGCGCAGGATAACTGAACGAAAATCTAGTCGCCTATATCTCCTGGCAGCTGGGAAGGCTTGGCGGCCGGCAGGATCTTCCCAATGACCTATTTAGTTACTAATTTCGGCACTCTAGGTGTAGAGAGACTCTTTCCCCGTCAAGGCTTGCCCACTTTCTGGGACAGCGCAGTCATCATTCGAGTTTAATCGGTTAGCACTAGAACACTATGTTAGTAGGCACATACACGTAAATGTCCATGTAACATAAACTCATTTTGTGCCGGAATTCGACTAATGGCATTGCCTAAGCCGTGCTTTCGCCAGGTTTCTCTTATTCTGATAATTATCTTTCCCCAATTTACCCAACTATCCTCACATGCATACTAGTCTGGGACGGATTAATGTTATAAAAGGAAAGAAGAAATTCGAAAAAACCCATCAAATCAATGCTACAAACCTTCGATCTGTGATTGAAATATGAACATAAGCGCATTCTTTCATTTAGAGCTTATTCGCGAGTGGTTCGAGTATGACTGAGTTAAGCTAAGTGGTTTGCTAATAGTTTCTGGTACTTTGTTGACTGTATGCATATATTATATGCGTTTCTGAAAAAAGTTATGCGTTTATTCATACCACAACTTTTCATTAGGTTATCGTTGTTAATGTTATTGCTCTTCTTCTTGAAATTAAACAAATACAAAATGTTTAATAATTAAATTGTTTAATAAACAACAAAACGTTACATTGTAGTTGGGCACGTGTTTTGCGAGTGTGCTCTTTGCGAAAAGGGTATACGTAATATAATGTAATACAAATAGTGAGATGCATACAAATGTAAATTATGCACAAATACACAGTCAAGCGTACAGGGTCACACATATAGCACATAGCACAGTGTTAACAGTGTTTATTGATGATGAAACTGTTGCAGATGCTATTGCCACAAATACGTGCCTCAACTCGACTGGCAACGGATCTTAGGGGATTGCAAAATTAAATCCTTTCTCATATAAACGCACACACCAATCACATGCATAGATATTTACAAACGGGTACCTATGTAAACGTTAAGTGAGCGAAAGAGAGACTTTGGCGGAATGTTAAAACTTAAATAAAATACATAAAAAAATTATAAAAAAAAAAAAGGAAAAAGAATGAAAATGGCAGAAACAAACCAGAAGGGGATGCAGTTAATTTAGCAGCTAAAAAAAAAAAAAAAAAAAAACATTGCTGCCGACGGTATTAAAAGAGTCAAGGGAATGATTGTTTGTGCGATGGGGGAAAAAGCTGCAAAAGAAAAAATAGCAAAAAACTCATTCAAGGTATGCAAGTATTTGTTTTACTGTCATTCTTTAACACATATATAGTGCATATATATGTATATATATATATATATATATGTATGAATGGTCAATGTCAGGGCAGAGAGAAGTTTATAAAGTTACATAAAGACCAAGGCTTGACGCAGTAAAATAGGGTAGAATACTAGCGATAGTGTATAATAATGTTGTTATTGTTTTCGTAGTCTGTGATATTGTGCGGACGATGACATGTTGAATCAACATGGTGAGCACACAAGTAAACAGACTGTCATTGCAATTGAGCACGTTTTCGGGATGTCGTGTAATGAACTGTACTCAAATTACAAACACCCATCATTGTCATCATCATCATCATCATCGTCATCATCGTCATCATTGTTAGCCCTTTACATAACGTCAACGGTTAGTCTAAACGAAAGTCTTGTGCACCAAACAGTAGTGCCAGCAACAGCAGCAGCAGGAGCAGTAGCAATAGGCTTTCAAGTATTTAAACAGACACATTACAAACACTGCTTGAACCGTATTTCAACGTGTTCTCACCGTGTAGAGCCAAGCCGGTCTATACTAAAATAAAGGCAAAAAACTTTACGTACATAAATCTCTGCTTTAAATGGTATAATTTGTTCATTTCCTGATGAAAAGCTGTTCGCTTCATTTAGTAATTCTCCATATGTCTTGCTCACATACATACATACATACCTATATACATAGCTTAGATAATGTGTACGCTTCTCCATATTTGTTCAGCTCAACAGGAATACCAATAACCATCAAATTGCATCAAAAAGCACAAAATGTGTGAAATATTTTGCCATTTAATAACTCTTGCAGATGCGCAAATTATTGTTTGTTTGCATGTCTCGTTCCGGAGACGGGTTGGAGAGAAAGCTCACAAACTGTATAATGCCGACTGTAATTAAGATTTTTTTACCCCTCTCTCTACGGTCTAAACAGACACAATAAGTCATTGTTATCATATTAAATGACAAATAAAATCGCATTTCATTTGTTATCTGACATTGACATGATGTTTAAAGAATGATTTATATCAGATCTTTGTAATAATTTTCAAAAAATTACCACAGAAATGTTGCAAATCGATTATTAGTATAATTTTAGGTAAATCCATAGTCTTAGATAGAACCAAGTGGTTACGAAGGATTATTTATTATTTATATATAGATATCACATTATAACGATATTACACTTTCTCGACGATAAATGAGAATTCGTCGACTAAATTCCTTAAGAGTTGTGTAAAACAAGAAAATAAATAAATGAAAACTACAAGAATAGAGCTAAATGAACAGATTGTGGAATGAAAGTCTCGATATGATTTTAAGAACTTCTTCCCTTAGCTTTTCCCTATTGAAAACAAGCTCACTACTTCGTTTTGGCCCCACACTTGGTTTGCTTGCTCTGTATTCAACATTTGAAGTATAGAAAGGCGACATGGGTACCAAATAAAGGAACTTGGGAAGTAGAATGCGAAAAGCGTAGTGATGGATGTGCGAGATTCGGTCGCCGCTGAATATAACTTTTTTACTTGTTTTTATTCTATCAGCGCAACATACAGTTATCCTGCCAATCTTTTCACCTTAACGCTATTCAAACATTAATTTTTTTTTTCATTTTCGTTTTCATTTGATTTTCAATTTTCGTTTTTCTTTTTTTTTTTTCAGTTTAGTTAATCAATCGATGACTGATGCTGGACAAGTTCGCCTAATATTACGTAAAGCTTTGAGTGTATGGGAACGTAGCTCTAAATTGACATTTCGTGAAGTGTATAGCGATCAAGCGGATATACAAGTGCTCTTTGCCAGGTAAGCTTTAAATAAGAATATAAGAAAGCAATGCACGCGTTTATTCTTATCATAAACTTTTCCACAAAATGGAACTTAAATATTGAACAATAAAATACCTCTATAAAGAAAATGTTTAAAGTAGAAAAAGCAAAAACGAAAAAAGAAAAAATAACATACGTTCATAAAATGCGAGAAAAAGACGTACGCCAAAATTCCAACGATTTAATGGTTTGCACAAGTAATGCAAACAGCACAACAGTCATACGCTACTTGGAAAGATAAAAAAAGGAGAAATGTTAATAATGCATACACACGCACAAAAAGTCACAATAATAGTAAAACTATTACTTGAGCTATAAACTAAATAAGATTTTATAAAAAGAAGAGGAAGCTTTTGCTTGGCTTACATCGAATATTTTCACATCTATCGCTATGTTTTTCAGCGCTTTATAAAAATACGAAAATACATTGATATCATGAAAAATCATGTAAAATTCGCGAAAAGTAACATAAAGAGAAAGAAAGAAAACCAGGATAAAAGAGATATGTCCACCCATTAAATCTTTCAACAGGAGTAGAAATCTTTGTCAGCGTTCCCATCACCTCCCCAAGTTATCTGTGCACTCCACAACGTACTAGCGCGACTCGTCGTCCTTTCAGCGCACTGCCCGCCTTTGAAACAATCTACCAGCGGTGCTCTTTCCTACCGTACCTGATATCTCAATTTTCAAGTCGAACATTCACGTACACGACTCCCTTTCTTCATTTTACTTATTATAAAACCCTTCCTGATCACTACCGCGCACGTACAGAAGATATCGCCTGACTGACCCGTTATAGAAGAAGAAAAAAAATTGAATAGTGGATTAGGCGTAAAGTTAATCGGAAATCAATAAAAATTTTATTTCTTAGTTTTTATGAACTGTACGCGAACCGGTTTAACTGATTTGTAGGCTTAGTGTGATCAATGTAAAAAAAAACTCAATTTAAAAGGCGGTGCTATCTTGTTAACTTCTTCTTTCTAAACTTCAGCATTTTCGACGCGATGAAAGATTCCCTTTTCCACATACAATTAGAAGGCTACAATCAGCTATTTCTGCTTGTCGAAGGTGCTGCGCACAAAGCAAAAAAAAGATTCTCCTAATAGTAGCATAGTAGGTAAGAATTACGATTACCAAGTTAGTCTTCGCGGGTTCAAATCTCATGTGCGGTAGAAAAGGATGATAAAAAACAGGCCCATACCACACGAAAAACCGAGAACGCGAGATCGCACCTGAAAGAGGTCTGCAGTTGTTCTTACCCTGGTGCCAATGTGATAGCACTTTAACGCACCACATCAGAATGAAATAGAAAATGACTCTTCTTAAGAAATTTCCGAAATAAATTTTACTTGACAGTTAAGTTAAAAATACTATGAACAATGGCAAAATCGCTAAATAAATTAGAAAGTGACTATAAGGTTTTTGTTACTCTAATGCTTTTGCGCAGGTGGTCTTAAGAATTATTTGGAAAAATATTCAACAGCCCCAACTAGTGTATAAAACCGATTAAAACCTTTGTTTCACTAAAGGGTTTGACCTTTCGTAAAGAAATTCAAGAAAACAACGGCTAAAGTAGTTTTCACGACATGGCATCACTTTGTACAGACGACGTTTGATATTCTCACCAAAATTTTAAAGTCGTCATCATAATTTCGGCGGACAGGAAGACGAAACGGGGCAAAAATCGATATGGTTGAACAAAAATTTCCTTCGGACTGTTCAAGGATGCTTACAACAGCGGGCATCGCGACAAATCCCATATTTGACATCGTTTTCCCACGGCATAAATACCTGAAGTGCTTATTATAACAAATGCGAAAAACTCTTATGCAAACAGTGTAACGATTCAGGCCCAGAACTCTCCGACTTTTGCTAATTGTGGAACAAGCATGATCTTCTATATAAAAGTGACATCTGTGGGTGGAATCCGACGACTGTAAAAGGCATAACTTTGACGACAAGTGGACTTTCCAAACAATCCTTTGAACTCATGTTCATGATACATTAGCCTACTTGCAAAATTCATTCCCCTACTTATGCCGATTACAAAGATGTAGGCACTGGTGGATTGTAAGAATTTGAGAAGTCTAGCGGAAGGATAGAGAGCAAGATTAAAGTTATATTCGAGCATCTTTTACTGTGCATAGGCAGCATTCATTTCTAAAGCGAGCACTTTTGAAATATGATCGAACTAATTTTGCCGGAACAACATTGCAGGACCCACAAGACATGGCAAGCTAACATATGCTTTACAATATTTCTATTTGCCGAGTGTTTCAAAAGAGTTGAATAACCAGATATATTCCCCTATAACGATTGCAACGAACATCAACTATTTTATTTCTACATTTCTCTTGCAAAAAACTCTTGTGTCGATTATCTGCTTGAACACGCGCTATACTTGCGTTCGCTGTATATGTTATTTTCAGCATAGCTTATGTGTACGGGATAAATGCAATTTATTGTGCATTCAACCCCGTTTAGATTGTGTGCTTTGAAAATTCTTACGTGTAATCTCTCCATGCACAACACATAATTCAAGTCTGTCTTTTTCTGCTTAAATGCTTTTTCTAGGTTTTTAGTTTTAAACGCATATATATATATATATATATATATATATATAATTTTTTATTTTTTTTTTCGCCATAAACCTTTCACAAGGCAATGTAATTATAAACTATTGAAGCATTCAAAATTGATTTGAATTTTTCACAAATTATTTTTCAAAATTGTAAATTAAATGAAAAATTTTTAAATTACTTCACATTGATAATCTGTCCTTTCATAAGGGTTGCGTTCGCCGCCGGATATTAACAGCATTTTAAAATCATTCCTTCGGGAGCTGTGTAAATTGAATTAAATCTTAATAATGTACATGAGATTTAACTTTTTTCGGCCTTATAAGGGTATGAAACAAGCCCGCCCGTTTGCTGTCTTCATTTTTTGCAAAGTGAATAACATTGCTTTGCTTTCAGGAAGGGATAATAAGAAGAGATTATTAACAGTTCTACATAAACTTTCACATTTTTATGATTTTGAGAGATTCGCAATTTAAAGTTGGAACCGCCCTTCTTTTGCTCCAATTGTATTAGCCAGGGAAATACAAAGCGTTGCAGTAAAGCAACCTTAAACCACTTAAAGTAACCTTTAAAATGCAACAAAAGGTTCAGAGTCAGCTAAGTATTAGAATTCCATTTTTTTTTTTAAGAACTAAATTTCTTTCAAAGAATTTATTCGCTTCAGTGTTTAAAGGCTTAAGCCTTCGAAATTTTTGTATGCATTCATATTAGTTAATTAGTTATGATTCGTACTTAGCAGAACGAAGAACACTTTAGAAAGTTTCAAAATTATCGGAACCTGTAATGTTTTATACCAAACTGAAGAGAACAAGATATTATTGAGGGCAAAAAATCTCAAGTGAAAAATTTAAAGTCAGAAAATTGTAAATATTATTCCTCACAACGTGAAAGCATGAAGTGATCTCGACGAAGACGAATAATATTTGATGCTTGCATTTAACAAAGACTTTAATGATTCTTTGCCTCTTATAAGACACTTGATAATAGCTATGATATCATATAACAGTCAACTCTTGGTGAATATAACTTTCTAAAATATCTTTAGATAACCTTGATCTCAGTACTATCCGTATGAGCCGCCGAATAGGTAAAAATCAGAGCTACCAAGTTCAGCGGGCTGAACTCTCATATGCCATAGTATTTGCTTTGATCGTAGATATAGTGAGTGTTCATTCGGTAAAGGCTTAACACTTACCAATTGGGCATACACCCATCTTCCCATCCCTTTCTTTTTCTTCGCTTCTTTTTGGCCATTCACGTATTGGGGAAACACTCCGAGTGATCGGTTATATTAAAAAAAGTTACTGGCTGCAATATTATCTGCAGTTACTACAAACACTTTGTGGAAATTTTTGCGTTCTTTTTTAACATTTTCTTCAACCTTTAAGTTGGATGTATCTATCACATCCACACTCAAATGTTATCCATAAAATTGAATTGATAGCATGTGTGTGTGTGTGTCCAACATTAGATTTCTATATCAGGCCTCGTGATCTCTGTATCTGACGTAACGTTACCTGCTGCAAACAGAAGATTATCGGGTTTACAAAGTCACGCTTATCCATCGGTCATCATCATATGGAAGTCGTGTCCGCTCGGGTATGCAGCAGACGAAAGATAAAGATTTAAAAATATCTTACACATGAAAGAGCAATAAAACCAGTAGGGTAAACTGATCGTCCTTAGAAGGTTAAGAAATCAACTACTCAGTGCTCTACTTGTCAATTTCGTTAGCAGCACTTGCTCGGATGTCACGAAGATATTGCGTATTAAGGAGTCATAATTAGATTTTATGCATGTGAAACCATAAGAACAACAATTTTTCAAAGTCAAACAATGTGTGTGTAACCACAGTATCTAATAATAACGAATAATAAATAATGAATAAATAGTAATAAATAAAATGTAAATAACAATAATTAATGATAACCAAAATAATAAATAATTGATAATAAACAAAAAATAGGAAATAGTAAATAATGAATAAAAATTTTTCATAGAATATTTAAGTGCATTAGAAAAAGCAAAAAGTTGTTAATTGAATGAACTTTTCATTTTAATAGACGTGATCATGGCGATGGCTATAAATTTGACGGTCCTGGACAAATTTTAGCACATGCCTTCTATCCGGGCGTTGGACGAGGAGGTGATGCTCATTTCGATGACGACGAGAATTGGTCGTTCGGTGCCAGCAATACAGAAGAGGGTAAGTGATAACAAAAAGCCAACAACCAAAAGAAAAATAAAACTAAAAGGAAACAATTCGGGGTTACGGGGCCATATGGGAAACAATGTTTTACCAGAAATAAATTAGGAGAACAAAACGAAACAAAAAGATTTCGTAAATAAATTAAACAAAGTGGTTAAAGCCAAAAGGAGAAAATATTTTTTAGCTCAAATAGTAATAACTGATGGTGAAAAATATGCAATATTTGCAGAATTTCACACAAAACATTATTGTGACAAATAGATTTTTCTTTTGAATTCAAAACGTGTAAAAAAAACTATAATCGGTCCCGGTCCGAGTAGTCTACGTCACTTCGTTTAATACAGTCATTCACACAACGAATTTTCAAAGTAAGGCCTTATTTTGAAAACGGGTGAACCAATGGCCCGATCCGAACCATTTTCAATAGCGATCGTCCTCGGGCCTCAGTTATCAGTGTGGCAATTTTATTTCATTAAACACCTTAAGTTTTCCTACCTACGGGTTGAACACAACAATGCAAAGCGAATAGAAAGGCAGAAAAGCATAGAATCGCTTTCTGAATCGATCGGTATAATAATATGTTTGTCCATCTCAAATCCTTCGGGGTGTTGCGTATATCCATATAAACTTAATGTTTTCTTGGAATGAAGAGTCAATAGTTTTAGGATTTGTTCTAGAAGCAAATACGAAAATATATATGAACTAAGGTGTATAGGAAATTTAGTAGCGTCGTGATAAAATCGAAAAAACACGTAACACTTGTTACCCATTCTCAGTGCGTAGATGAAATGGTCGGAACTCATGTCTGCAAAGGTCGTAGACGTTCTTCACATTTATGTGACTGCAAACTGTTAAGAGCAATTTTTTGATTTTGGATTCGTTTTTTACATTTCTTAAATTGATTTCCAACCGTTACCTAAGAAATCTTCATTTTCAAATTTTAATGGCGACGTAGAGGCAAAATAATGAACGCAAGAGCGGATAGAACAGTAATAAAAGTGAATAGAGAGATGAGTCGACTAGTTGGGGCATGGACATAGGGACGGTCTAATTCAAAATATACAACTGTATGTAAGATATATTTCTAGCAATTTTCAAGTGACAATTCGTTGATTCCCGAAACACTTAAATTTTCTTTTTTATCAATTACTTCCTACATCCTAAGTTTATTTATTTTTCTATGTTGGACTAAAATAAGCCAAATATTTACCACATCTTCATTTAGGCTGTAAACGGAAAGCCTTGTACGTTACGAAAATCGAAGTGGAGAGAAGATAAGAATAAAATAAAATGAAAGAAATAAGTGAGAACGTTATAGTCAGGCTAGGCCGGTTAACCTACACCACATTATCTAACACGATTATTACTTTCGCCATAACACACAAGAATTAAACTCCGGTTTTTATATGAACTTACAATAACGGAACTGCATATTAAAAATTAGACGTCTTTACAAACAAAGGCTTACTTTCCGTAAGAGTCTTCAAAAATTGGGGTACGTGTTCAAAATTCAGCAGAGTTAATTTTTATATCAAACTGCTATTATGGATCAATCTTCATCATAAAATATTAAAACTTAGACTTTCCTCGTGAAAATCCTTATGTAAGGTAAGATTCAAAAATAGGCCGAGATGGTTCAAATGTCAAATTACTGTTAGGATCTGATTTTCGTCATGAATCCTTGAAAATAAGACCTTTTTGTCATATGAACTTCACTTTTTGTTCCATTACAGGAAGTTAAAAAAATTGCGCCAGCCGGTCCAAAGTTTTCACACCAATTGCAATATGGGAATGACCGAAAACGGGGACCGATCCAAACTATTTTCGTCCTTGGGTCGCAACATGTCAGTGTACAAAATTTCATCAAAATGTCTCAAAAATGTGACCCGTAGCTTGAACGCAAATTTACATGGACAGACATCAGACGGACAGACAGACTTAGATAGATTCACAAAATGGTTCTGAGTCGATTGATGTGATGAAAGTTGGGTCTATCTTAAGCCCTTCTGCATGTTACATACGACCGCGCAAACTTAATATACCCGTACAACATATGTTGTAGGGTACAAAAATGGAAAACTCAACTAAAAGCAGAGATAACGTCTTACCATTGCTCTAATATTAAGAAGGTTTTGCTCTTAAAGCCTTTAAGAAAAGAAAAACCAAAAAAAACCTTTCAAGTCCTTTAAAACCCGCTTTCAAAGAGGTTATGTACATGTTAATTACTCCTTCCATTATTTGTTGTTGTGGCAATTTAATTGACTTCTACTCTCTCAACTCATAGTTATTGCCGCCTTATTTTGCTGTTTGATTTCTTTAAATCAACATTAATTGTTTGTCTTTCTACACTAGGTTTCTTTCTCCCCTTTGTTTCTCGTTTTTTTCCCTCAGCATTTATCCTCTTTATTGAAATATTGTTAACCTTCTTTAGAAGGATTTTTCTATGCTACATAATACTACGTCGTTCTCTCTTTCTTTTCCCCTTCTGTTCTTCAGTGACAATAACTTAATGCAAGTGTTGTTTGTGGATTTTGTGGTACAACAAGTTTGTGTTTAATCTGGTGTTTATTTACAATTCGTTTGTTCATTTGGAAGAAAGCAAGGAGACAAAGAATGCTTTGAGGCATTTTAATACCTACAAAACCCTGAGTATGGGTATCATTACAAAAAAAAAAAAGGAAGACAAGAATATCTTCTGCAGTGCATCTCGCAATCTGCATCTTTTTAAATCACTTAAGTTTTGTTGTCAAAACCCTTAGAATTTTTCATTCAGTTGAACAAAACTGTTCTTCAATTATGTTGTAAATCTAACGGTAGATTAAATAAATTATGAAAATTGTTTTGCTTTACGTTACAGTAAAAATTCGGAAATTCATTTCACTGCTCATCAACGAGAAACATTGTATAAAATTTATAAGAATACACTTTTTAATTGGAATCTATGCAAAATTAAACCCTACTTTCCAAATTCATTTTCCAAGTAAGTCAGCCTCGGTTTCTTACAACTACATACGAAATAGAAGCTAGAAAGACCATTTCTCATTTCCAAGTCTTCTAAAACTCTTAAAGAACAACTGGTTCCACGGAATAACTTTCTATAAGCGCGAAAGTTACATGTAGTCGCTTAGTAATTTAATTTCATCCCTTTAGATTGTAGGATTTGTAAGGATGAAGTATTTCTAGAAAATAGAAAGCTCCCAGCTTATCTCTTTTGGAGGATGTAAGTAATTGCTTGGTATACTTATTACGATTAATTGATAGAAATCCTCGTTTTCTTATATGTAAGTTCTAATATTGTTAATATAATTGATAGCAACTCTGTTAACCTACCTGCACATTGAAAATATTTTGTTCAGTTACACGGAAAAATGGACTGCGACTGCCGCTGAAGTTGCTACTATAGCAGATTTCGCTAATAACGACATTCACGTACCAGCAGCTACCAACTGCATCTGAAAAATGTCTAGCAAAACAGTAAGGAAAAGCGGTGTGACTGAGTACTGCAGCAGCTGCGAATTTTAAAAATTCGTTATTAAAAGATACGAAATAGATACTATTACAGCTACGACTTCAATCAACACTGCAACATTGTGCTTACTAGAGTAACGGCAGATCCGTTTTCCTTATCATTCAACAACGCATTGTCGAGGAGTCGGCACCAGCTGCTCACTTTAATATAAACAAATGGGTAAACCTCGCCGTCTTATGTACAGCTTCTTAGGTACCAGAAACTGTAGTGACAGTCGCTTTCTTGTGGTATCCTTTCAGTGCTTTATGAAAGTGAGAAAAGCTCCCAGCTTACCTCTTTTGGGTTTAATTGGAATTTCTCTTTTGTAAAAAATATCGCAATCTGGCGGGTACAGGAAATCTCTCTCTCTCTCTCTCTTCCCAGCTTACCTCTTTTGGGTTTAATTGGAATTTCCGTTTTGTAAAAAATCTCGTAATCGGCGGGTAGAGGAATAGGTATAGGAAATCTCTCTCTCTCTCTCTCTCTCTCTCTCTCTCTCTCTCTCTCTCTCTCTCTCTCTCTCTCTCTCTCTCTCTTTCTTTCTCTCTTTCTCTCTCTTTTGTCTCCTTTTCTCCCTTTCTCTCTTCTCCTTCCCAATCTTTGCCATTCTTCCAGTTATAACTATACTTGCTATTTACTTCCGAAGGTGTCTGTTCCTATCTTCCTTTTCCCCCCGACACATGTTCGCTTCCAATTCTAGGAATCTCCGAACCTGTCCCTTTGTCCTCCAATTTACCCAACTCTATTAACTCCCTTCTCGCCCTTGTGCTTAGTGATTTAAGTTCGTTAACTATCTCTTTTTCCCTTATCTCTTATGCTTAAGCATCGTATGAAAACTTCTTTACATAAGCACTAAATAAAGAGAAGAGTGTTAAAAGTGTCTCTGCACATCCATCAATATATTCCTTTTAAACCGAAAATACTAACTTCTCGACGTATGTACAATGTAGGAAATAATAAGTTGGAATTTTGTAGAGCAAATTTTTTTTTTCTTCTTTTGCTCCTGGAGAAGAATCAAATATCAGCTAAATATAATATAAAAAGACAGTAATATACGAAAGTTTGTAAGTTTATATAAACGAAACTGTAAAACACATTAGAAAAGCAGAATTGTAAGCAACGAAACAGCGCTGAATGACTGAAATGGCGTCATCGCAATGGCAATTTTATTGACATTAAAAACGTAAGAAGCTTCAGATGCGCTTTTATCTTGCGATCTTACTACAGAAATATAGCTACAATGTCACTTACACACATATACAGACACACACACACTGCGTATGCAATTGCATTAGTTGCTTAAGTAACAAAATAGTCAACAATGAATGCATGCAGTCTTTTCGTTTAGCTTCCTTCACTCCGTCTAACTTACACAACGAATCCCTACTTAATCGTGCGATTCAACAAAAATCTCAATCAAAACGGATTTCTTTTTTAATGTTCATGCGTACAGTAGCGTTTACAAATGTACATGTGCGTGTGTGCGTAAAATATTCCAACAAAAATTTACACAAACAATTTCGTTTTAGCACTTAAAGCTCTTTAAAGTTTTTTTTTTCTGCTTTTTTTTTTTTTATGACCCTACTAAAGAGTTATATTGATAGCAACAAGACTTAGTTGCTGCTTCCAACTCTGTTGCACGTTTTTGATTGCCGACTTAACTATCATATAAATGCAAATGAGATGATCAGGTTCTCTATATTTTCAACAGATTTCAAATTTGTATCTTTCAAGCAATAAAAGAACAAAAAAAAAAAAGAGAAATCAAAACTCTGCCGCACACACAGCGAGTAGCAAAGAAATGTAAAGTAGTTTTATATAAAATTTTTATATAATTTAATGCAAGAAACTTTACTTTGTCGTCTCCAAAGTGTTATATAAACAATAATTACCTTCTATTGGCCGCAGAACTCTTGATAAGCACTTTGGAAGACCGCAATTGTCATAAGTGTATGCATATGTAATGTGCCTGTAATGAACAACATTACATCCATATATACATATTTATATGTATAAGTAGGTATGTGTGTGTGTGTGTGGGGGGGGGGGGGGGTATATTTATTAAACTGACCATTTTCGCTAATTAATTACATTAGAAACAATTTGCAATTTGATAACGCGGTTTCTGTGTAATGAACTGTGGTTCTCCCTATTGTGTACATGCGTATGCCTAACAATAGTGCGTATATGCATCGTATTACTTATGCAAACAAGGACATGACCTCAACATCTATTTTAATTGTAATTGCAACACATTTAGCTAAATGCGCACACAAGCGATTCGGACAGAGGTCCATGTACATGTGTATATGAAATTGCTTATGCTTTCCTAGTCAATAAAGAAATAAGAAAGAAACCTTCCATCTCGTTCTAACGATGGAAGATATTTTTTAAGATTTAAGAAATCAGATTTGATGAAATTTATGCTATTGTGAAAAGTTTCCACGATAATGGTACGCCCATCACTGAAGGACAGGAAAGCACTCATTTTGTCATGATGCTGGCAAGACCCTAAGGAATGGAACCTATAGAGACCCTATAAAGCATATGTATTCTTAATCAGCATGAAACTCTTAAGTTTTGTCTTTCCGTCTGCGTGTCTTTGCGGATATGTGTTACATTTATATGCTTCGGGTCGCAAAAGTTAAGATATAAACTTCAACTTTTGCAGCAAATATTAAGAGGTTCTTTCACGTGGGGTTGTTTTCTTGATTTTGTAAACGTGCCAAATCGGTTAAAGGACAGGCTCACATTAGAGCATAAACTGGCAGCATCGCCGTTTCCGAGGTGAGAAAAAAGGGAAGTAGGAAAAGTATATTCGTCTGTGACCAATGACATTTTTCTTAGAAAAAAAAAACACAGAAATATGAAATTTCAATATTGCTCACTATGAGATGGGCGTGGTCGATTTCTTCAGTTGTTGCACAGATACTATAGAATACCCCATAAAGTGTACATGACAACTTTTACCGATATATCAATTTTGGGATATGAATTTCTTCTGCTTTTGAAAGCGGAGGTATTCTAAGTTTAGATTGTAATGTGGGTATGTGCTATGACTAATTTTGCAAATTTTCAATAGCAACCTACCTGCAATAACTTTGCAAGTTTTTCCAAATTAAATTCGCCGGCTTCGTTTCTATGGCTAGGAGAATATTTACCATAGGCACTACACAGATGGACGGACAGACCAACATTTTGGAGACACCGTCTAATGAACACAAAAAATATATATAATTTATGGTATCCGTCAAACTTCCATCAAAAGGAACATAACCCCATTCTGCAGTGATGGACATAAAAAAAAACAAATTATGGCGATGCCAAATAAACGCAGACTTTTCATGAGCGCACCTCATACGATGTGAGATCCAAGAAATAGACCTACATAACCCAAATTTATATTAAGCTCCTATTATGGAAGAATCTTCCACACAAAATACTAAAAGTAAAACGCTTTTGCTATATTCCGACTTAATTTTTTCTGTCGAGAAATTTTCAAAGTTGTAATTACCTCGTCAAAATGAAGCTCAGAGAGGAATAGGTAGGCGAACGGAAATAATGATTCTTAATAGATTGGTATAATAAGAGCTGAATCTACCTTAAACCCTTCCGGATCCACCTCAAACCCTTCTGAGTGTTGCAGATATCTGCTAAAACTTATTACAACCTTGTTGTGATCTGTTGGCATAACTACAGGAATATGAAAGAATACAAAAGGGTTACTGTGCAAGTACTGTTTGTTTAAGCTTACTAATGCCGTAAACCTTCGTAAATATCTTAGCAAAAAGGTATCTTTCAAACTCTAATCGTCCGGTCGAAGACCAAATGAAGCCATCAATTCCCACAACAATGCAGAGGATAGTTGAGTTTGTTTTTTTTGACGAAGTAGAATAGAAGGAAGAGAGCGTACTTTGTATAAATGTAATTTGATGATTGTGGAGTAAAGAAAATATTTTGATTGCAGAAAGGAAGTCATCGTTTTAATCAGACAAAGGAAAAGAGAAAGTTAGAGGGCTCTGCGTTCGCCTTTGCTTGCTTGCTTGAATTTATTGAACTGTCAAGGTTTCTTATTTAACAAATTTAAGTAAAAGTAAAACGTAAGAAAAAGAATTTGATTCATATCTAGTCTGTCTTACGGCATTGAATTAAATTATTTGATAATATTTTAAAATTTTTAAATTAAGTTCCAATCGTCGAAATCAGTTTTTCGCTACTACTACTAGACGACGGAAGTATACTATTGTTGCGATACAGACTGTAACACATTTCAGAATAATTGCCATCAGGGTTTACTTTTATTTTGAATAGTCCTTCTAAAAGGCGAGAATTTGGACAATTGCTATTTGGCAGACGTGGACCAAATTCGTCCATAGGTTATTACAAAATATTTCAGAAAACATATGGAATCAAAAGCTTAATGAAAGTATTTGAAAATGAAGACTTACAGCCGCAAATCCCTCAAGCTCGGGCTATGTGCAAGTAATAGATCAGGGCACAAAAACTCTTCTGATTTAGGAAATATTCAACAGGGCTTCAGGCAATAGCTGGGTGGCAGCTGGATTAACGTTTGCTTTGAAATTCGATATATCATAGAATCATTTATTGAGTATGCACTACATAAGGCAATGGGACTATGCACACTATTCTGGAATATATTAAAGGTTCTTTGTGCATAGCCTCTATGTACATTAATGATTATGCTTATCTCTATTCAGGCGTTTCCAACCAATCAACTGTCTGCATATTAAGAGAACTAGGAAAAGCATTAAAAAACGAATGTCGAAAATACACTCAGCTTGGCTTCTCTTACCATCTTACCGTTTTAAAGAAAACAAAATTCAAACTTTTCACTTATGAAGCGTCTTAAACGAACAGTTGATCCATTCTGTTTATTTATCTCCTTTGGACAAAGAGCCAACATAAACTTGAATATAATCCAAAATATTGAAAGGAAAAGGTAAAAGAACACTACGGCTATATATATACTACTATGTATAATTTATTAGCTCCTTTAGACTATCGTTGCCTGTTCGTCTGTCTAAGTAAAGTGCGCGAAGATCAGTTGAGGAGCTGGAAAACTAAAATTGATAACTGATAAATGCCTGGCCCATAATAATAACACAATCCTAATCAATCCACTAACAATGGATGATATGAAAAGTCTCCGCGGTTTTTTGAAACTAAATGGTGTTGATGCTGAAGCAACACTTACCTGATCGTCTCAAACGAACATATGCTTAAAGATGAGCTGTTAGCTTACATTTTTCGTGAAGATAGTTTTCTATTTCTTTGCTTGTATAAAAAGTTATATTAATTTGAAATATCTGAAGAAATATACTATGTGTGTCTGTGTGTGTGTGTTTTTTACTATAAAAAAGGTAAAAAAACATGCAAGAACATGTCAAAAAGTTGGCCAAGTGTACGTTAAGAATGCTGTGAGTAAGCGGAGAAACAAGGAGTGGTTTGCTCGATTCGATGTCAGAAACACACCTCGCTGTGTCAGTCTAGCTAGTCACTGAAAAAGGTGATGAAAGTTTGCAACAGGTGGTGCAAGACCGGCACGGAAGCCGTCAGCTAATAGCGGAGGGATTAAACCCTCCTGGGCTGGGACCTTTTATAGCACCCATTCTCTTGAAAGATAATCGCATTTAAAGTGAAGGCATTCAAAGTTCGACTTAAAGCGAATATATAGTTTCTTGTTTATTTTTGCTATTTTTTCTTTCTTTTTTTTTTTATCAAATTTCCAACACAAACTGTTCTCCAAAGGAAATATTTACAAATTTCAATTTGTATTTATGTTCTTCTCTTATAACTTCGCCCCCTTTGCATTATATCAAATGGCATCCGTTGATGATGACCAGCATCATACATCTCGTTGCATATATATACATATATATATTCGTCATCGTCATCGGAGAGACAGGCCAAAAATTAAAAAAAGGTGGGGGCAAAAAAAAAATAAAAAAAAAAAATAACAAGAAAAAGCAGCTATATCAGCATCATTATCACCATGAGGTCGGTCATGTGGCGGTATGAACATTTATGTCTGATTAGCACCGTGTGATAATTGAATTTTTGGTCTATTTGCTCAGTCAACTCTAACCAAACACGGCGACGACGATGACGAACAACCATTGAAACATATGGTAGACAATCTGCCACATTCACTAGCTGATGATGGATAAATGAGTTTTACCAGACATACATCTACCCCCAAAAAACCGTAGCTATTAACAAATGCATGCACAAACGTACATATATATATATATATATATATATATATATATATATGTGTGTGTATGTGTGTGTGTATGTGTATAGATAGATGTAGAAAAATAAATTAAAATGAAATATTTCAACGGATTTTCATATGTGTAGAAAGAGTGAAAATTCCAATTTTATGGTTTTAAAAAAAATCTATATATAAATAAATAAATAACGTTGTTATATATGTGTATAGATATGTATACAAAAACACTATTTATATTTTTTTTTTTTTTTTTTTTTTTGATAAAATATCAAATAAATGCACAAATCAATGGCATATGGTGTCGCCTGCACAATCCGCACTTAAAGGGGGGCAAAAAATCATTAAATAAACGAAAATACTTATAATTCAAATAAACAACGAGTAATGACATTAAATTATGATGGCATTGCCTTTTTTCTTCTTCTTCTTCTCTTCTATTTATTTACATGAAACAACAGTTTATTAAATTCTTTCTAATCTAAAAAACAAACAATAATTGTTGTATGCGGTTTGGCAGCACATTTACAACATTAACCAAACAATAATCCACAGAGTAGAGAGTGTTGTGGATACAAATGCTGCATACAGCAGCATATGTCGGCGATTACAAATAATATGTATGTAGTGGTTTCTGAATAGCTAGTTAATCAGTTTGAAATTGCAACGATTTGAAATAAAACAGGTGAGAGATAACCATGTTCGCACTCAGAGTCGATCGAGTCTTATTTGCTTACCCAAACAATTTCGCATTATTTAATAAAATTACAAAACGTATGAGTGTGAGTGCTTGTGAGTAGCATGTGTGTGATTAAAGTAAAAATATTTATTTATGTATAATACAATACATTACATACGAATAAATCTACAGGATATGATTTTAAACAACAACGTACTGACCAGAGGACCACATTATGCGCATATTTACACGCACATTACAATATTTTTATTAATTTAAAATATTAAAATATCTAAAGAATATTATATACGCATGTGATATATGTATGTATACATAGATTGGTTTAGATTTTATTTTGCTTATTTACTTTTTGCTATGCGCTACATCACTTCTGGTACGTGGGTATATTAAGTTTGTGCCGAAGTATGCAGCACCCAGAAGGATTTGAGATAGAACCACCTATTATTATACCGATCGATCCAGAAAGTGATTCTGAACCGATCGATTCAATAATAAAAGATCAGTCTATCTTATCTGTCCATCTGTCCGCCTTGTTTTCTTATGTTTAACCTACAAAGCACAAGTTTTTAGATAGATATTTCAATGAAATTCGGTACACTAATGTGCCTTAGTCCAAGGAGGAACTCTTTTGGAAATGGTTCGCTTCGGACCACTTTTTCACCTACTTTCCACGCAAGGCCTTATTTTGAAAAGTGAATAATTATGGACTGGTATAAAGTATTTAATGGTAAACCGTGACACTCTATACTGTTTGCACTTGTTATGCCCATCACCGTAGGATGATGGGTATATTCATTTGGTATTTCATTTTCAGAACATTTGCAACGCCCAGAAGGAAGCAGCAGAGATTCAATAAGGTATATTGAATATGATATATAGACCAACATAAAATCCCAAATCGATTTAAGCATGTCCGTAAGTCCGTCTTCGTAATGTCAGTTGTAAGCACTCTCCCAGCCGCTAAAATTAAGCAATCGTCTTCGAATTTGGCAGAGACAATGAAAATTCTTGCATGCGGGTTGGTACTGAAAATGGGCCAAAACGATTGAAGGATACGCCCACAGCACCAAGTAAACTGAGAACACCTCTGTTTTTCAAAAGGAATAAAGTATTGGTTTTTTGCTCATTACCCATAAACTATAGCAAATAAATGTACAAAAATTTTACCACATATTCAATGGACGAGTGGTACCTGTAGAAAAATGAGAGAGATCGACCGCAGCCACCCAATATTATATATTAGCTAAGTCTAATTTTTTTTCAGTACGTTTACAACTCACAGAAGCGAGCCTCAAAAGCCCCATAAAGTCTATAAATTCTTGGTCAGTTTTAAAATCGAAACGGACCTAAGCATGTTCGTCTGTTGGTCTGCCATCTGCCTAACATTCTCCCGTTTGTAAAAATGAAGATATCGTTTACAAATTTGGAAAAGAATTGGAACAACTTTGCTTTCCACGTTTTTGTTTGTTACTCGTAAAGTACAACACATGTAACATAAAAGTTTCCACTTTTGCTCTGTAAATAGAAAATGCCAGCTGCGCCCACCCAATATCGTAGAGTATGAAAACCATCAAATATAATTTTCTTACTTGTTTTACATAATTTATTTCGCACGGCACAGCCCACTCTGCTCTGCAAATCCTTTTATTTTGAACTTCAGCGCAAGAGATTTTTTAAGAAAATGTTAATCCATCACATCTTGGCTTCAGTTAAATTTAATTTAAAGTTAACACACTTAGCTTGCAGGATTATGTGCCGTAAAACCTTTTATTTGATATTCATATCAAGGAGGTTATTACGAAAAAGATAATGCGTCATTTTGTGGCGCCCGCCATACTTAATGTAGAATACGGCATACATAAATTGTCGCATTGTGTTCCCTTAGCTCTTTTATTTGGCATCAATTTCAAGCGCATTGTTAAGAAAAGGGTACCATACAACATCGGTTCATTTGCCATATTGCATGTAAAAGCCTAGCTTGTCTTTTGCTGCTCTCCAAACCCTTTTATTTGATACGCTTATGAAAATAATCGTTAACCCGCCACCTTATAGTCGCCGCTATTTACATTATACAGAAAATGCGATTGTCACACATTGCATTGTTATAGCAAAGAAAGGTGTGTGCACAATTTCAGTAGCGGAAGTGCCCAAAATATTGATTGACAGCTGCCTTTCTAACGTACCTTTTCGCGACTGTGCGTAAAATTGCATTCTCGTTCTAACTAAAGGTGCGTGAGAAATTTCAGCTCGATTGGATATATACCAGCGCACGAAATATCGATTGGAAATTTCTATGCCGACGGGAAAGCGAGTTAAAGAAAAGCTTATGGAGAGCTAATTAAATATTTGGGAAGCTTCGACTGATTCTCCATCAATTTTGGAAGAAATGCCTGGTGGATGAATAAGGTAGAATTTTGCAAAAATTCTCTCTCTCTCTGTCTCTCTCTCACCTATTAAAGAATCTTATTTTGAAAGTGCAATGAAAATTTCAAGCCAATCAAATAAAAGAGGTATCAGTCCCTTGTACGCTAAGCTTGGAAAATATGGTTTCAAAAAAGAGGCTTTCAAAGTTTCAGTTTTCAATTGTAGAGAAAGGTTTCTCTTCTTCGGCGCTACACTTATACATTGATTTTTTTAATTTTGAATAGATCTCTGAGCGAGGGACATTTTACCGACTTACTTTTAAATTGTCCATTGCATCAGAAGCTATTTATGATATAACTCTGCTTCTTTGGAAACCTGACTTTCTGGTTCATTTAACATTTCTCCGGTAGATGTACATACAATCAACTTCTTATAACACTTTTGTATAGTCTAACGAATCTTTAGGTCAATAAATGAAAATGCGAAAAAAATCGACAAATATTAAAATGTAAAAGCAACTTAACGGATTATATTCATCGAATGTCTGTGAACATGTGATGCATGCACGGTGTGGAGTCATTGTCGGTTTTATTATTTGTTGTCCTTATTAGTTGTTTAAGTTATGTCCGTAAACTTTCAGGTTACAAATTTTTCTTTTTAAATTTTTGCTTAGTTGAGTTAGGGCTTAGTCTTGGGTGCTTGCATTTATAAGATACTTATTGTACACTGTACATTAATCAAGATATTCTGCATCATTTCCTACAACTTTTTCCCATCGTTCTGGCAACCGTGTCGTAAGAACGATGTTGGTTTGCCAGCGATCCTTCTTCAGCACTTCAAAAGCGCGTGCCAGCCAAGCCATGTACACTGGGTGCGATAGAACTTCCAATTCGAGCTGCAACAATGTGCCCTTAACAACTCTTGCAACGTGTGGCCGAGCGATGTCATACAAGAAGATGGCTTTGCAGCTGTTCGTAGCTATTGTTGGTCTTTTTTGCAACAAAACATCCTTCAAATTGTTCAGTTGAAGCCGGTGGACATCTGCAGTAAGTTTAAGCAGTTGGTAATATACTACGTTGATCCCTCCATATGCCTAGCCTTCGAAAGGTGTTCTTTGGCAGTTTGGGTTGGATTTTCGTCCAATAAGTCTTGCACTTCATTCGAACTTCGAACTTTTTTGCTTCTCCAGGCTATTGTTTGTCATTGACAATAAAATCATCAACATTTTTAAATCCTTGAAACCAAAACCAACAATTGGGATATGGCGTATCTTCGTAAACTTTTAAAAGTGTTTGACGAGCTTCAGCAGCAGACCTCTTCAAATGAAACAACAAAAGTAATGAAAGTCAAAAATGTAATTTTGCGACTTTCATGGTTAGCGTCTACGTGCACTGCACTGAATAAGTCAGTGATACTAAGTGGAATAATGTTATTTTTTGTATAGAAAATCATCGAATTTAATCGTTGTGTCCATCGGTACTTCACATTCCTTCATTATTTTCACCAATAGGTGTCGCCGATCAAAATATATCTGTTATAAGCTGAAGTTGCTTGTGTTTGCTCCAACGATAACGTAAAAACACAAAAGGTTATTTACATTGAATAGTGTGGTCGCAATAACATATCTCTAAGAGAGAAACCTTGACAACATTTGTCTAATCCTGCTATAGGGAATTTCAATCTTTCTAATTATTTGGTGTCTATTGAACTATCATGACTTGTATAAACTTACTCAAGCGTAATTATTGCTTATGAAAACAATGTTTTATTTATCCATTTCACAAGAAGTGACAGAATTTTATCTGAAGCTTAATATCAATGACTCTGAATTCAATCTATTCAGTTTAATTGAACTTTATAAGAGACAGAGAGAGAGAGAGAGAGAGAGAGATGAAAATTTTGATTTCATTGTTTATCATCAATATTTCTCTAAATCGTCCATAATTAATATATAATTGTTTGATTATATAAATGATGAATCATTTCCTTATGAAGCAGCGAAACGTGCGATTGAACCAGCAAAACTATAGTAAATAATACTATGCGATGCCGAAATAATACGCTCTCGAATTGCAAACGTTACCAGCTTGCAACAGATGAACGCAATTGCACTCACATGATCGAATATGTTGTGCATATATATATATATATATATATATATATAAACTAATCTTGTCTCGTTTATAACGGACATGACACATGCATAATGGCAGTTGACAAATGCATATGACCTTCTCTACGTTAGGCATATATATGTACCTAACTGTGCATGCATGTATATGAGTTGCAAACGTTTGCATCGACCGGCACAGGCATATGCAATTCATTCATTTAAAACAATAATAAAGAGTAAAGGCGTTATTTGTCGTGTTCTATGCATACGCGAAAATTAACGATAATAACAAATTTCTAACATTTTCAGCAAATATTTGATAGCTAATTAGATCAAAGCTTTCACGTAGAGGGGCAATGTTGAAAAAGAAGTCAATACTAATGACTCTAAACAAAGAATCGAGAAAAATGTACGCGGTATTCGAAATAAATTGCTTCGAAACAAATTAATGGGTGAACGTAATATGAACGCGTGATAGTGTTAATTATTGCATTGTATATATATATGAACAAATAGCAATTGAGGTGACGACTGAAATCAGTTGAAGGTGCGAAATAATTAAAATGCATTGAATAGTTCAAGTCATTAGTGTATGCCAGAATAGTATAAATCGAAATTTTCGAATTTCAGAAATATTTTTTTTTTAATTTTTTATAATTTATTTTGTTATATATATATATATATTTTTTTTTTTTTCAGGCACAAACTTTATGGGTGTAGCTGTTCATGAGTTTGGTCATTCTTTAGGTTTGGGCCATTCATCCGATCAAAATGCTATCATGTATCCTTGGTATCAGGGCTATGAGGTAGATGTTAATTTACCCGATGATGATCGTTTGGCGATACAAGAACTGTACGGTTCAAAAGTAAAAGCTTGGGGTCCTTATAAGCCACAGCCAAGACCAACTACTACTACGACTACAACGACAACGACAACAACGACGACGACTACAACCACTACGCGTCCTTTGGTATACTATCCGCAACAACGTCAGTATCCCGATTATCGTCACAATTATCCACAATATCCATCATATCCGAATGATCCCTACGATCCAAGACGCACTGGATCTCGTCATCATCATCATCAGCAGCAACATCAAACGCAAAGGCCATATTATCCGGAAGCACCTGTCGCCACCAGTACCACAAGACGGCCAAGGCCACGCACTGAAGCACCACAACGTAACCCCTATAGGCCTACCAAAACCTGGCAACATCATTACAATACATATCCAACCAAACCACGTAAACTGAAACCGGATAATTGTCTAACTACATACGACGCCATCTCCATGATAAGAAGAGAACTATTCATATTTCGCGGACAGGTAAGGGTGAGAAGAGCATCTTCTAATATCTCTGATTTTTTAATATGACGTTATTATAGTTCCTGTGGCGTATTGGTGAACGTGGTCTATATCCTGGATATCCTACAGAGACTCGCCGTTTGTGGACATCGTTGCCTGAAAACTTTGTAAAAATTGATGCTGTTTTTGAAAATCGTGAACGGAAAATTGTATTTTTCATAGGCAAGTACAGTTTTAAGAACATATATACTTTAGCTAAAAGGAGGCAATGCAGGGCAAGGTCGCAAGCTTATCTATAACGTAAAACGTTTTATTGAAACGCATTAAAATCCTTTAATTATTTTATTAAAGGCAGTAAGTACTTGCTAAAGGAATTCAGAGAAAAACTATTCGCGAAGATTAGATTATAAAATTACTTAGAGAATCTGAAGAATTATTGTCCAAGAGTAAAAAACGATCCTTTATAATGCTCTCCCTGCATCAGCGGCAGGAAGACATTAACCGAAAGAAGCATATGGGAATGTACTTTTAAAAACTTCTTCTTCTTCTTCTGTTATTCAGCAAATCAACAACTGAACAGTCGCTGGGATGGGTAAAAAAGGCCCAATGACTTTTAAAAACTAAAGTAGGAATAAACTTCAATGACTTTAACCCTTCTTCAAGAAATTTCATATTCCCAAAGCTTGACCAATGGGGACTTTTAACCCGTTTGGGGTCCTTTGTAAACATTTAAATGACTTTGTAAAATTTAATCCCAATATCGGTTTCGTTAAAGAACATCAAACTAGTGCTCCTTAATAACGACAACCTGACGATAGCGTACTTGACTGAAGTTAACCAATCAGCTTAGAGAACTTTTTGTTTTGCAAACTGAACCAGCTATGTCTAGTATTGTGTGCCAAGTGGCTACTGAAAAGTTCTGCCCTAGCAGTTTAGTATAAGACTTTTTTTGGGTTTTTATTGCTTGAATTATATTCTAGTATTTTGCATAACTCTTTATGCACAATGAAGGTATTATTAGGTGTTTGCAAAAACATTGATAATTTTATCACTTGAAGACGGCATTTATTGTGTAAAATTGGTGCAACATTTATTAACCAAAATCATTTCCTACAACATTTTACAATATTTTTGGCGACATGGCGATATCAAGTCGAAAGAACTTATATTGGTTTGGCAGCGATCCACCCACCGACCCATTTTCGCACTTCTCCAATTTTGCGGACCCGCGTGCCAGTCAAGTCGTGCTGCACCAATCTGAACAAGTGGTAATCAAGAGGCGCCATGTCCAGTGAATACCTTGAAGCCAAAACCGACAATTGGGATATAATGGAGCAGAGTCACCATAAGCCTCTGAACGTGACTGATGGTCTGGTTTTACAAACACCTAATAAAATTTCTAAATACAATTTCTTTCTTGTTGTGAAAAGTCGCTTCTGTTCTCGGATGTTTTGCGCTAATTAAAGCTGGTAACCACGAACAGAAGAAGAACAAAAACACTGAATATCTTAGAACAAAGGGTGAACAAAAAAAAGTCACATCGGCGTGAACATCACGCTTCATATCCGCTGAAGGCACGGTTAGCTCTTATTATGCTCTGATTATTATTATTATCACGCGTACCTTATGGACGGCGCTCGCATATTCAGATTCATGAAGTTGGTCACTTGTTCGCTTATCGGGATAGTCGTAGCAGCAAGCTTATCATTAAATAGGCAACGGCAGCAGAAATTAGACGCAAGTTCTTCTCCATAAACTTCAACTAACGCAAACCAAAAAAATATATTTTCTTTTTTTCTTCTAAATTCCAAGACGCTAAAGCTACCAGAATTAGGTTAAATCATTTCGTTTCGATCATCGATAAGCGTCATGCGTTTCTTTCCACATGCCTATCTGGCTGGACTGTTCTCTCGTTCATCAACCAAATCATGGAGAAAATGCCCTCTCGAACCTACACAGAGGATTTTTTACGACTTGAAAGGGGCAAAAATTGAATGGATTATTAAGAAACATTTCGAATTTCTCCGATTTTCTCTGAAACTTACAAAATAGATTGTCAAGAGGAATGAAAATCATCTTGCTATCCCTCTAGTACTCTCTGCCCTTCACTTATTTCTTCTTCTACCTATTTACTAACACCAAGTATTCTTTTCTTGTATTTATGTATTATCACTCAGTTTTCATAAGTCAGGTAGCGTTTGCCACCCGAATTATTACTCCATTAAAACACTTTTTTTGTATTGCGCGTTATTGTTTTCGCGAAAAAGCTTTACTTTATTCACGTTTTTTTTTCTCTTTTGCAGGACGTTTATATTACGTTTTCGATTCGGTAACTTTGGTAAGAGGTTATCCACAACCTCTTACATCGCTTGGTTTGCCGCATAGTCTGACTTCGATTGATGCTGCTTTCGTATGGGGCCACAATAACCGTACTTATCTATTTAGTGGGACTTTGTATTGGCGTCTAGATGACGATACCGGCCGCGTTGAATTGGATTATCCTCGAGATCTTTCAATATGGGCTGGCATTGGCTATAATATTGATGCCGCCTTCCAGTACACAAATCGCAAAACGTACTTCTTTAAAGGTCTGGGCTATTGGGAATTCAACGATGACTTTATGCGTGTAGCTCATACCAAACCTAAGTTGTCGGCTCGCAAATGGATGAATTGTCCGCGTCGGGCCAATGATGTAGATGAAGAACAAACATGGACAGCACCATTAATATCAGAACATAATGACACCGACACGAACACAACGGCGCTGGCTTCAAAGCAAGCTTCATCAACATTTTTAATCTTAATAAGTTGTTTTATTGTATTATTACAAGAGTTTTACGGTGGTTGTGCAATACGAAGATAAGTTTAATATTTTGTACGCAATATAAAAAAATAAGGAGAAATCTTTAGCTATATAAATTATAATATACATATATATATGTACACAAAAAAATGAATGAAATCACAAACAACTCATTTATATGTAAATTCAAAAAACGAAATTATTTTTGTTATTTTCAATATAATCATTTTTAATTTTTTTTTTTCCTTTTTAAAATGATTATAATTTAAATATTAAGGAGTAAACCAAGTATAGTCTTAGAAAAAAAAAATCAAATACTTATTAATATTTTTAAGTAAATATTTCGAAGAAATTTATAGAAAATGCAACAACAACAAAAAGAATATAAATAATAAAATACTGCCGAACTGTACTGTACTCTATCGAATAAATTATATATAAATATTTTTTCTTTCTTTAAACAGCAAAATATTAAACATCATATAATAATGTGATATTATGTTAAATATAATTATTATTAATTTTTTTATATATAATTTTTTTTTTTTTTAAAGTACACCAAAAATGGTACGAAAAATAAAAATATTTTTGTAAAAATTCCAAAAAAACTTTATTGCTTTAAGAGAAAAGCAGAGATAAGATCTTGAAGAGGGAAAAAGAAGAAGAAAAGGCATTCATTCATTCATTGGTTTCAAGAGAGGAAGACCTCTTAAAAAAAGGAATTGCATTAACAAGCAAAACATAAGAAATTTGCTCTCATCAAAGAGAATCAGTTTTTATACTCACTACCGAAGAATGGGGGTATACTTTGTCATAATGTTTGCAGCATCCAAAAGCAGCCTTCAGAGACCCTATAAAATGCATATATTCTTGATCAGCTCTTGAAATCCTTAATCAATTAAGCCACATCTGTCCGTCTGTATGAAGTGTGTTGTCGACACCTTCCTGGTTACAAAAACAAAGATGTCGACTTTAAATGCAGTAGACATGTTGGAAGTTTCTGCACGCCGGTTGGTACTGAAAATGAGCCAAATTGCTCAGAGCATACGACCGCAGCCAAGCGTAAAGTGAACGCAACTCCTTTTCTCATTACTCACAAATTATGCATTTCCTCTACGCAGCACTCTACCATTTATGCAAGTGTCCATGCCCATACGAAGCTGTAAGTGACTACATTTTCTTTTTTTCACTATTTTAAGGGTTTATGCTTTGTAATCATAAGATGAACTAACTAACTAACCAACTCTAAATTAAATATGGCCACGTGATGAATCGCTTTTTTCTTAATAACACCATCGATATGGGTATCAAATGAAAGGACTTGGAGAGTGGAATGCGACAAGCCAAGTGTGCTAGTTGTAAATTAATTGTTGTGAGCACTACGACGTAGCGGATCAATTTTGTTAACAATACCTTTTAAAGCGGAGAGATAATCTTTTTTCCATACACTTTTTTATGACCATGAGTAAAAGCATGGGTCGTTAAAGATTTTAATGTCGATGGATATGCAGAGTTCGGGCCCAGCAGAACATAACCATCTTACTTGTTTTTTTACATATTTTTTTCTGTTAATTTCTTATAATTGTAACAAAAATGTTCATACGCCTGCTTGTCTTTGCCATCACAGAGCATAAATATATAAGCCTTGCCTCGCTGAGAGCAAGAAGGTTTATTGAAGCAACGTTTAGAAGGCGCTTTGCATACTTAAGTCTTTCGTCGAAAGCATTTACATTTAACCTGAAATATCTTTTGATTTTGAGAATGTAATATAAAATTTTCTTCCCCTTCTGTTGTAATTGCCTGTCATTCGGTTTCATTGCAAAGTATATGTTTATTTTGCGATTAAGCATATTTTACTAAAGAGAAGAATTTCAATCACTTTGCGTAACTCTGATTACAAAAATGTAGTAAATTATTCGACTCCACTTGTGCATAACATATTTACTGAAACGATGGGAGCAAGGGTGAAGTGTTCATAAGTTATTGTTAGTGCATTAATTGTGGCACAAGAATTATCCGCATGAGTAGCCGAATAGGTAAGAATCCACATTCCCAGGTGAGTGTTCGCCACTCACTCATATCTCAGTAGAGTTCAATTCAGCCGCAGTTATAACGAGTACTGAGTCAGTAAAGGCACAATACTTGGCGATTGGGCGCACATAGGTTTGCGGCCACCACCTCCTTATTTCTTTCTTTCCCTTTCCTTACTTGTTTCTGACCATCATCGCCTTACGCGAATAGAGACTGACCTCTGAATAAATAGTCACATGAAAAAAGAAAAAAAATTTGCTGATCTTCTCGACTATTGGAAAGTACTTCAATCTCAATCCCATTCAAGGATTGTTTCTGTCTCTTTTAATATTTCAATATTTTTAATATTTATTTTAGAAATTGTGCTTAGAGTTTTTTTAAATTTTATATTAAATAAATTAATAAATTATATTTTTTAGTTTCCAATATTTTCATAAGTTTTTCTTTCTTTTTTTTTCTCTTTTGTAGTCTTCGAAAAAGCGTCAAAAGTCTCCACGCAACAAATATCCAAAACTGCCTTCATAATGTGCAAAAATGATACAAGTTGCAAGATAGTGGCGAGCAAGCCACACTTAATATAATTTACTCTATATATGAATATATGTATGTACGTTTATAGTTAACTAATTTAACTTAATTAATTAATAAATATAAATATAATCTTATTGTAATATTTAATTTGTTTGTTTAAATAATTTGAAATAAAATTCAACTACAAATTTATGTACACACATAATAAATTATCCATGCCTTTGAATACACTTTTTTTTTATTCGATTGCAAACTTACTTTAACTTTAAGTCGAGAATTGTCGCTCGGTTAAACAAAAGATCTCCGCTCGTGCATTACTTCAGTCGGGGCAGAGATTGTCCCAACGACACGCCCACTATCAAAAACAGTTTTTTTTATCATCATTTCCGTGTCAAGGTGTGGCCGTGTAGCGAAAAGCAACTTGCTATAAAAATCTACATCTTTTGCTCTACGATTAACAAAAACAAATTCGATCTAAGTCGGAACATCTCTTTGGGAGCTATAAACATTTGAAAAAACAATAAAAATAAAATGCACTCACTGCTGGGTTCCTGATGGATGCCTCAGAAAATATTTCAAAAAAGAATTTTGCCAAAAATATAGGAAAGGAAACTGGTTCGATATATTAACTCGACAACTGATGCGCAGGTTTTGCTCAAACTTTTTTTAAACGATAGAATTACGACCATAGATTACTATAACCGGGGTAATTCTGCCATACAGCCAAGCCCACTCTCAAAGACAAACTTTTTTATCTTTAAGTCATGTCTTCCATATTAAGGCATGGCTTTTTTGCAAAACAAAGTGTACCATACAAATGTGTAATCTTTGCTCTACAATCTGCTACGATTTCGAGCTAAATCTGAGTAGTCTTTGAACGAATTCGCTTATTATTCAATGATGTGTGCATTTCACACTTTTGTTTCAAAAGGTTTTGTTTGCTGCTTCACAAAATTATACATTTCTACGTAAGCGGGGCAATATCAATTGTAGAGTGATGTCAAATGATACCACGATAGCCTAAGTGCCAAAGTCGCTTTAATGCGTCAACTTGGGCAAGATTGTTTCCCTTCCCAAACTCCTGAGCCGGATCAGAAGATCTTGGTGACACAGTTTACCCAAGTACCGCATGAAATTCTTGAATTAACAAAATCTTTTCCGCAACATATTGATGTTCCAGGTTATTCTATGACTTACGTTACACTCAAGGCTCATTTACAAACAATACAATGAATTTCGAACACCGAGGATTTGTTTTGTAAGACAAGATATCGCTTAGAAGGTTTATCTTTGAACACTTTTCAAAACTTTCGATACATTGACGCCATTTCCTGAGAATAAAGTGAGCCTCATCAAAGAATGTTATTTTTAATGAGAAGAGTCAAACCATGAACATATTTGACAATGTATTGGACAAATAGTTCAAAGGTTTGACTTCTCACTTAACTATCCATAAGCATTACAGAAGAATGCGCGCAGAACACCAAATTTCATCACAATATCTCAAAAATTACGATCTGTGGGTTAAAAAAGGTTAAAAACCATATGAGTCCAATAAGCTACTGAACGCGCCGTGCACTGAAAAATGTGTTTTACGAAAATGCGGCAGTAGACGAAGTGGAGCAAAAGAAAATGATAAAAATGCACTTGTAAAAATGCAATTACCTTATTTTAAGGTACACTTTCTTATACTTACATTCAAGTTTTGTTAATACATTTTTTAAACTTTTTTCACTTATAAAATATTGTATATCCTAACAAAATATATTTTTTCAATACTTTTAGAATACACAAAATTGTTTTTTACAATTTTGTAATTTATATTTTAATATTTTTATAAATTATTTCCCTTCTTCTTCTAATTTTTTAACTTTTTAATAATTTTTTTAATTTTTTTTTTCGAAATTTTGCATTTGATCAAACCTTCTCTTTGCAGTTGTGAAATGATTTTCATTTTTCGCTAAAAGCCGTTAGCTAGCTTTTTCTTTTACTCCGTTTATAATGGAGAATGGAGAGAACACAGAGTCGCTTCGAATAAGTATGAATAATGTTCAAAATAAAAATGTTTAAAATAAAAAATTTAATAAAATATGATAAAAAATGTTTGAAATCCTGCGCGAAAAATGCGCAGCAAGTCCACGCGATGACTTTAAAAAAAAATAAACCAATCTGTCATAATAAATTATGAATGCATAATGCATGTAAATTACTAATTTTTCCTTGTTTTTTACTACTTTGATTTGCATCTCTTGCGAATTTGACGGCATACAACAACAACAAATGTGCGACCCCACATATAATTTGCTGTTCGGCATGCATATTGTGTGCAGAAAAATGAAAAGCAATAATGGATTGAAAAGGAAAAAAAACAAACTAAATAGCATAGATATACGATTTCTAATTTGTCCTAAAATAATGTATTATTTTAAAGACATCTAAAATTGCTTTATCCATTTTCTAATTTTTCTAATTTCTAAAATGTTTAAATAAAATTCTTAGCAATAAAAGTAGAAAAATACCAATAACCAATTAAGAGTCTTTATTAATTCAAGCAAGTTGTCGTTTCTGGATTGTATTTGATCATAACTTGTGCAAGGTAACTTTTCTGGATTGTATTTGATCATAACTAATGTAAGGTAACGCTTCTGGATCGTATTTTGGTCATAACTCATGCAAGGTAACGTTTCTGGATTGTATTTGATCATAACTCATACAAGGTTACGTTTCTGGATTGTATTTTAATCTGTATAATATTGTTGACCGGGTAACCATTTCTTATAATGTTCTACGTATCTGCAAATAATGTTTATGCAAGCGAATAAATAAAATAAGCGAAATAATAAAATCATTCCACCCATTCTATATGATGTTTTGCCAGATGGCCCTTTCTCGCAACTTAGATCATATTAAGCTTCGAAAATATTGTGAGAGGAGTTTGGAATACTTCTTACTTGAATGGTGTTTCAAAGACAAAGAAAATATTAAAGGGTACGAATTTCTGAAATTGTAGAAAAGCTTATTAGTTCAAAAAATATGTTAATTTGATTAAAATATAAAAAAAAATCCATCATCATCATCATGGGAGAGGAGGTGTATTCATTTCGTCAAAGTGTTTTCAATGTCCACAAGAAAGCATCACGGAGAGATTCTTTATCAGCAACAAATTGTAAATCAATTTGAGCCTGTCTGTCTGCCCGTCTGTGTAATATCTTCAAATTTGGCAGAAACATTCTAAGTTCTTGCATGCAGGTTGGTATTGAAAATGGGCCAAATCGGTCGAAGGACACGCCTACAGCACCACTGAGCACATCACTGTTTTTCAAAAGAATTAAAAATTTGCTTTTTAGATCATTACTCATAAACTATAGCAGGTAAATGCACACGTGCTGTAACAACTGCACAAAAGTAGAAAAATTTGACCATGCCTACCCAATGTTAAAGCGTATCAAAACTTAATTTTTCCTTTCTATACTTTTATAAGGCTTCAAGAACCCTAGTAAATAAATCCCCAGTTTCAAATTTGAGATGCACCTAAATATATCTTTTCGTCTATCTCTCCGCCTGTGCACTGTGTAGTATTCGTGGTATATATTCTTCCATTACCGAAAATAAAGATATCGCCGATAAATTTACCCAAGGATTTGGAATTGACCTAGATTTTTCAAAAGACACGCCTGCAACGCCCATATGCCTCTACAACAGAAACGTTTGAACTGCGCCCGTTCCATATTGTAGAGAATGAGAATTTTGTTCTTTCACTTCTTTTGTCTTTTTTTCGGGTAAACAGCGATGGGTATAAAAGATTCGGTCGCGATCAAATTTAATTTTCTTACTTGTCTTACTTGTTTTTTTACGTTTCATATTAAATTGTTACTTACGTTTAAAGCAAACCAAGCATCCCTCCAAGTAAATGTGTTGAGGCGTCTCCCACGTACTTCGTGCAAAAGCAAACTGCTCTGTTACTGTCAAAAGCCTCCATGCGAGCGCATACATTGGTACAACATTGGTACATATGCAAGGCCATTATTTATAATGCATACTTAAAGAGTTGAAAAAATACCGAAAATTCAAGAGGAACTACCTGTTATTTACTATCAAGAATCTTTATTTATTCATTAAAAATCAGTACAATCAGTTATTTTATTACGGCTACCGTCAGCAAATATATGTTTTTTCTTTAATATTCAGATTTTCAGATCATAAGAAACTTAATTAGCGCCTGGAAACTCAACTATTGGACTATTAGCGACTATTTAAAGTAAAATATCTTTTTAAAATATTGCGGTTCAAAGAAGTTGCATTATAATTTTAAATTTTTCATTTTATTTTTATCGAAAAAGAAAATGAACAATCTATTACAAATTATATTCCAATTTACTTCGAAAATAAAAGTTATAATATAAGTGTATAGTACTTAATTAATTTACGCAAAAGAAAAAAATTAATTGTAGATTAAATAAAATAGAAAAGAAGGAAGCAAGACAAAGCTGATGCTGTAATCTTTCCATATCATCGATTTCTACGCACTAAGATATTAATTCAAAACAAATATTAAAGTCGAAAGGATCGCTTCACGCGCATGTATATAAAAAAAGTTTTGTTTTTTTTTTCTCATTTTAATAATATAAAAGAAATTTTCGTTCACCAACAGTTATCGCACAAGAAAACCTTTTTAGGGTAAAGTATACCTAACGTAGGGTACTTCGACGTCTTCGCCATCTTCATCGTTACAACAGATTTCGAATACCAACGAGCGTTCATGAGGTTCTATACGTTTTTTGGAGACACGTCTTACTACTTCGCTCATCGGTAGTGGTAGACGTTCCGCGCACTTGGCCTTAGGCATAAAGAATGAGTAGAGCATGGAAATGCCTTGCGACAGCATGGTAATCTTAAGTTTCTCTTTCTTTTCGAAATAGTCGAGAAATTCTTGCAAAGTCATTTCACCGGGCACCTCAAACCGATCCCATAAGGTCCAGTTTTTATCGTAATACGTATTGCTTTCTGCACGTTTCGGCTCCGAGAAGGTAACAAATGGCAAAGCTAAGTTAGCAAAACCGTTCTTGAACTTTGACAGATCTTTATGGCTGCGAGTCATGATAGGGTTTGAATATTTGCATACTTTTTGTTTAAAAGACATTTAACTCACCCCATAATAAGTTTGATAACTTCAAGTACAACCCAACCGGAAACCAATGAAGTAGTGGTAGCAATGGCTGGTATAATTTTGCCAGCAATCAATTTTGATTTGTGACGGTCGGCTGGTGGTATCTTATAGTTGGCGGCTCGCAAATTTGATGCGGCTACAATGAAATCCATGTGCAGATTAGTGTCGTCATCTTTTTCAAATTGCAAAGGTGTAATCGAAAAATTTAATTTTCCCAATGCTTGCAGTTCATTGAGTATTTTATTGACACGATCTTGATCGACCTCGGAGCCATCGTGATTGTTAGCTTCAGCAGCTGCTGCAGCTTCATTAGTTTCAATTTTAACACCCGAACGAGGCTGAAATTCTGGCACCTAAAACCGCAAAACTTAAATGGGTTAATTTCTTATGATTTTTTTGAGAACAACTACCTGGACAGATTGTAATTTACAAGCAATGAATTCACGATCGCGCATTTGAGGAATGCCGTAGACTTGAGCCATTAAATTTGAAGCCGCGTAAACAAAGTCCAAATGTAAGGAATTTTTGACATCGAAAACCAAGGGTTCTGGGCAGCGTTTTGGGCCAGACCAGAAAGGCTGGCCACTTGAGGTAACCTGATCGGGAGGAAAGTTGTATAACAATTGTTTTATTTGATTTGCATATTGTTCCTCCCAGTACAAGCGAGCCCACTCTATACAATCAGCAAAATCTTTTGGTTTGTTATCAATCAAGGCTTTCTGTGAAATGAAAATGGCGTTAAACAGTGGCTTCGATTAATTTTAGTTGGTTTACTCACTTTGACCGATTCTAATATTTCCAAAGGTTGAATACCGGTAAGTTTAAGAGTGCGTTCTATGAAGTTGGGATCGGTTATGTAGAGGGCAGCATTTTCGGCGGTTTGACTAAAAACACCTTCAAAGCAATCTCTCGCCCATTGCAATGTATGTTCAATGGCATTCGGGAAATTCTTTAAAGTACATATAGGAATACTCTTTTCGGGTGGGTCTTGCGAAGAACTATAGGATTCGGTTAAGAAGGGCACAATGACCTGCACATTGCCCATAGTGCCTAGAGTGCCGGACTCCACTAGAGGTATACGATTGAAAACACATTTGCGATCCATATAAATACGGGCATCTACGTTATCCAAAGCATTAGTAACGCCATCTAATTTCCCAAAAAATTCCTCCGAGAAGACCCTCTCTGTTTCGGAACCTACGCGCAATTCATATGCCGTGACTTTAGCTTCGGGATTCATCATACGAATCGCCGCTGCGGCTGTTTGAGCCTTTGGCTTTTGCACATCTTTTGGCCGAAACAGGAACTGACGATTTAGATTCGATTTTTCAATGAGATCCATATCGGTAATGAACAATTGGCCATTGCGGGTGCCTGCACCAATCATGGCAAAATTCTTAATCAGTTCACAACCAATGGCACCTGCTCCAACGACGAAGTATCTTCGAAGTAAAATGAGAAACTTTAAATTATTTGCAGAAACAAACATTCTAAGAACTTACTTCACATCACTCAATTTCTCTTGGAATTTTTTACCAAAAATGGCTATCTGAGCATCGTAACGAGACCCAATTGGCTCAGCATCGCTCTCTTCAACCTCATAGTCCGGTAAACATTCAATAGCATCATAATACAACCACTGATAGACTGGAGTAAATTTGCCACTACAGGCTTTAAGCACCTCCTGAGCAACAAATCCACCCATCGCAGCATCTATTGGGCAAGTATTGCCCGCACAAATTTTGGCGAAAGTTAGCACCAAACTTTCCAATACGTTGTTATCCATATCCTTGCACATATTCAAAAACTTTTGGGCATCTTGCGAATTCCAAGGACGTGGCATTCTGTCATTTTCTTTAATATACTTATGCAGTGCTTTAAACGCCACATGTAATGTGCCCGGATGTTCGATTTTAACAAAATCGGAAATCAAGAATTCTGGCTCCTTCTCAGCCACTTCCAACGGTTTAAAACTAATTGTCTTGGACATTTTTACCTGAGTAGCTATACCGCCAGAAACGTATTCACCAAATTTACTGGTATCTCCAATGCTGAAGGTATATGGTCCCAAAACACTAATTTTCATTGGAGCACATCCATTCAATTCGTTCATGCCTTGCACCTCAGAGAAAGTTACGTAATCGCCGTCACTAAGGCCATGACGAGTTTCATCTAAACAAGTAATAACGCCTTGCGAGTCCCGTGTAATGCTCGCGATCATGGTGGAAATGGGTTGAGCACCATCTTGATCATAGATGGTGAAATTCTCTCCAAAGTCACAAAATACTTTGGCAAATAAGCCACGAGTCTCGGCAATAATCAAAGCAATATTATTATTATGAGCAAACGCTGCAATACGATGCTGTTCGGCATCAGTGCTCGTGGCCAAAACAATAACACGGAAGTTCTTAAGAAAATCTTCAGTCAATTCTCCCGTATAGGAAGTGGTACGCACATAATTATTCAACTCAGCCAATTTGTCACGAGTGGCCTCCGCACGATTTTTACCAACGTCAGCATCGGACAAATAAAATTGAGAAGATAAGTCATAAATCTGGAAAGACAGAACAGAATGTTTTCACAATTGCAAAAGCACGCAAGCAAACAAATGATGACATTCTGATATAGTCAAGATTATCGCATAATGCAATGACAACATTGAATACATTAATAGTGGTGGCGCAAAAATAACTTATGGCAATCAGATACAAAGTAACGGGGGGTGGGAGAGTAAGCGACATAAGATAACTCATCGTGTAAGAAAAATCAATGACTTGGAATTTTATTTACAATATGAATAAATACAACACCGACCCATTAATGTTTGTTTTCATTGAGGATATGGCATAAAAACAAGAGCCAAACGTTGATTTTTGGCGGGCGAAACGATTGCGAATACAGTGAATGAATGGCTCGCAGATTCTTGCAACAAAAAGCAATCGATAGACAGAGAATAAGAGGGAGTTAGAAGTACACAAACAAAAACGTTTATTGTAAACAGGGTTCCCCTGCAATGTTACATTTTTTATTGTCCAGTTTACAGCTGTACGATGGCGATATGTACGCACAAAGTGCATCAGAACACAGAAATTAATCTCATTTTTTTCATGCAGTAACAAGATTTCAGAAAACCGCGCTACTTTACTTCATAAAAGAAGAGAAAAGCATCAACCGATCACTACTATACTTTATACAAGAACAGTAAAAACATCAACTAAGTGAACGTAATCATAATTCAAAGTACCTTTTCTAAATTGTCTCTATTTCTCTTCCGCAAAATTTCGAATCACATACAGCATTTGGAATTATTCAAATTTCAGAAGATGTTAAAAGAGGAAACTTTTCATAATAAGGGCAGTTAAAAAAGCTTAAAATCATTTGCCAGAACGCTGTTTTAAAGGTAAGTCTAACGGCAACACTGCACAAAACGAAAGCAAGAAATAAATAATTTTCTTCTTTTCACGCAACGACCACTAAATAGATCTTTAATTCAAATAAATGCCATTATTAAACACATTAAGCCTTGTTAACCAAAATGACTTTTGTGAACAACTTTCCTGCAAGAACAACTTTTCTAAATTTATTCGTTGATGTCAATGCTTTTTTAACTCAGATGACTCAGAAGTATCTACTTTGTTGTAATTTTGGAAAAATATAAAAAAAAAGAGAGGAAAATTATATCGATTAAGTCGAATTATAATTGCCTTCCTAAAAAAAACATCGCTTCCATTTTAAAAGGGCTATCAACGATACTTTTATTGCAATAGATTCAGAATGTCATAGGCAAAAGTTTCATACATATATCAGGCCTCCATTATAGAAAAATTAATTCATGATATCTGCTCTATCTGAGAAGTACTATCTTCTTCTAAACTTATTCTCAATTATTTTTATCTCTTTTTACATTTTGAGAACCGAACGAAAGCAAATTTTTGCTAATAAATTTTTAAATGGCAGTGCTGCGTTATATGTATGTACAATTTTGTACGAATTTCATGGAAAAAGCACCAATTTTCTTTAGAGAAAAAATAAACCGAAAAAATAGTTTGCACACATAAATATACGTACATACACACACACACACGAAGATATTTGTGAAGGAAATGAAGATACTTTATAACAATGGTTAGCTTTTCTATCTGAAAACATATATAATTATCTCCGATATGAACTCAATTTTACACAGAAAACAAAATTTTCACACTCACAGAGACGACGATTGAACACAAGCATTAAGCAAACAATCAATTATTACAAGAAGAGAGGGGGAAATTCTAACCACAAAAACACAAATTTTTACTTGAAATGAAAAATCGATTTTTTTTCTAATGAGCAAAACACGAAAACAAAGCCAAGGGGATTAATTTTCTTCTTTCTTTTTACCAATTTTTATGGGAAGAATTTATTACTCACCCTACAATTTTGAGTATCATGAAGAGTTATGGATTTGACACCACCCAAAATAACATTTTTTGCTATTTCCAAACCCAGGCCATTTAAACCGGACAATAATATATCTGAGTTGGCCATGCGACGCATAGCATCATGACCAAGCACATATAATTGTCGTGAGTACAGAGACTCATCAATATCGCCAGTGGCTCCATCACTCTGGGAATTCGTATCCATTGGTGTTGCCGAGTTGTTGGCGCTGCTGTTATTGCTAGTGCTTGTTTTCGTTGTAGGGTTAGGATTTATTATTGAGCTGTTGCTATTGGCGCTTATTTTGCAGTTGGAACCCACAACACTAGTTTTTTCTTGTTCTTTAGTGCACGAGGAGCTTTGCTGGTCGCTGTTATTAATATTCCTGCTTTCTTTATTCACTGCTGACGATGTACTAATGCCGCCGCCGCTGTTCTCGCTCGTTGTACTTTTCGAAACGAGTGAGCCGGCTGCGTTTTTGCAACTTGACGAAGCTAACGAGCAGGATGACAATACTAACGATGCTGCTGCTTTACCAGCAGTTGTCTCGCTCTTAACGCTTTTGTCAATTTCGTCGCCTGCTGCGCCGCTACCGTTATTGTTGTTTTTGTGGGAACTCGTGGAGGTTGGTGACGAGTTAGGTGCGAGCTTCCGTTTCTTAGCTACTGGTGGCTCAGCGGTGGTGGAAGCTGCCTGCTCGGCTAACTGGGAGCTAGAAGACATCGGTGGTCAAGCAGTAAGACTCTGTGGGCATCAAACTCTCAGTCTCGTACAACGAAACAACCGGTCTGCCTTATGTCTCTCTCCTCCACTATTACTATTTCGCAATTAATAGTGCTCAACTCACAGTCTCTTATAGTTTTTGTCTTTGCAAACCACAATTAATTTCTTTCGTTTGAAATTATTCTACCGACACAACACAAATTCTAAAAAATCAGGAAAAAATTAAGTCCACATAAAAAGACACGAATTCCTTATAAGATTATTCAAATTGAATTTTTTTCTATTTTTATTCTATTAAATCATCCACGATTCTTTACACTAAATGCGACTTTTTCTTTTGTGTTCATTTGACAGCTGCGTCTCTTCTAACGGCACAAACACACATACCGCAAACAGTAAAAGTTTTTGCTGACTGTGTCTGGTTCAGAGATTCTTTATGCACATTATATTAAATTATAGTATTACTTATAAACATACAATCATCTATTAGCAGTTCATTAATTCATTGCCACTATTTACCTGCTATTCTAAATCATTGAACATAAACTTATTCGTTATATTGCGAATTTATACACAAGAAAAGCACATTATACCGTTTGACAAATGCGAATCACTGCAAAATTCAAAAAGAGTGTTGTTCTTGCCTCGTGAAATGTCGCCATCGGTAGCGTTGCCGTAAACAAGCATTTCAACACAGTTCGCAATCAATATGTTACAGCACTTTGCTGCTGTGAGATTGAAATTGCAAAATTCTTTCAAAGGAATTTCTATAACTAAACTGTCTATTCATCTCTCTTTAAATAAAGCCAGACCATTGCTTGGTTTAAGTAAGTGGTAATTTGAGGAGCTTGACGATTCTTAAGTTAGAAAAAGACTATATATGAGCTTAGTAAAACCAATAATTGAATATGCGTCTGTTCTATGGTCCACTTTCTATAGACGTTAGGTAAATTCAATAGTTGCCCTTTGGAATTTGAAATGGAGCCTGCTTTTCTCTTTGCTTCCTTATGAAAATAGATTGCTTCTGTTATCCTTATCGTCACTTGAGAAACATACATTTATCCTCGGTACTTCCTCCTTAATTAAGTTAATAAATGATACTATCGATTCGCTTACGTTACTTGGAGAGATGAACTTCAATGTCCCGAACCGGTTCTCTACAAACTTTACTTTCATAAGTCTTACTCAATGTAGATATTATTACGAACTTTTGAATCCTTTTAGACCCTTTGCAAAAATCTAAATGATATCTATACTTTAATCTCAATATTGGATTCATTAAAATTTATCAAATCAACTCTCTTAAATACGCGCGCTGTCCCTGTGTCGCATCTAAATTAGCCTCTAATCTCGATATCTTCATAGGATTCGAAAATTGCATTACAGTTTTTCACTATAATCGGTTGCCAACGTTTTACATGTTTGCCATGGCTTGGCATCTCTAGAAAGGATTTACGCCGGTCATGGGCGTGCCTCTGTGCTAGTTGTGTACCTGTTTATTTTTCTGTGTTTATTTATACACGAATTTCGTTCTTTTTATTTTTCTTAAATACTTTTTAATCGTTATTAATAAGGGTTAGCAAAGGATTTATTTCTAAGAGCCAATTAATTTCGGCTGTTAACGAGCTACGAGACGGGCTCCGATATATAAAGTACTAAAATGCAAAAGTTTAAAAATATTCAGTGTAGAAGCGATTAAAACTGAATATTAAACTAAGATAAATCAACTGTCACATGTGGTTTCAATTATTACTCGATATTACCCACATTAAAATTAAGTTGTTGACAAAAAAAAGAAGAAGAATATAATGACTTTTTAATTGTTTATGGAGGCGCAAGTTCGTTAACTTAAGAAGTGCGTGGATATACTTAATTCTTTAAGTAAATAATTACAATCGTATGCTAAAGACGGTCAATAAGAAAACATAAATACGTAACAGTACTCATCTGGCAGCTTTTATTAGTTAATGGTATAGGAAGAAGTCTGTCTGTTGAGGCGAGAATGCGATAATTACGTTATTCTCAGCTTAAGTTAATGAATTTCTTAGGTAAATTTTTATATTAAATTTGCATATCGATGCTTCATAAAACTTCCAAACTTCATTCAGACACTTTTACAGGTCTGCGATGCGAGGATCATCGTGGTCATGGTGATGATGATATTTGCAAAGGCCAAGAGTATGTAAGTACTTCTGGACGAGTTTTAATAGAATTTAAAAGAACCTAAAATAGACACAACGTCGCAACTATCCAATAACTCCAAGAGTTAACGACAATGTTCAACAAACAAATGAACAGAAATCGAAGAACACATACAAATGCTGTACAACGCCCTGTTTGCGTCTAGGTACTTTATCGATTGTCTCAGAACAAATATTACAAATTAAATTACTTGTACTTTAAACACTTAGTTTTACATATATAGCATAACTACAACTTTTTATAATAAACCTCTAAATAGTCGAAATTTCCAACATATATAGCTATTAAGCATTTACTTTTGATATTCTGTGATAATTATCCAACTTGTTTATTCCGCGAATCTGAAGAAATGAGCAAACATCATTTGTACTTAATTTATCAACGGTTGATGATAAATTGCAAAATTTTGGATCTCAGTGGCATTAGCTGTACGCATTATAGCAATATTTAAAAAGGCATATAAAAAATGCTAATAGACAAATAAAAACGAAAGAGCTTGCTAAGTAATTGAAATTAGTTGAAAAGCTAGCTGATGAAGAGAGTCAGAGGGACAGGGGGTCAAACTTTTCATTTCAAAGCCAATTATAATCGGCTAAGAAATATTTTCTTTTTATACTGTACACAACATTTGGCACAAAGGTTTGCGCGAAAGTGTCCTCATCTATGAGGACGTCATATTAAATCTTTGCCGTGTAACGTTTGTTAAATAACAACCTTATAGCGGTTTGTTAAATTCAGTGACGGCTTTTAGTGGTTGGATGGAAGAAAATTGGTAAGCATGAGAGATCGCATTGTCTGAGAGAAAAAAGAAAGAAAACGAACAGAAAGCAACGTGTACGAAGTGAGGAGAGGACAACGAAAAAGTATTTGTGCATTATTACAGATTACAAAAAGATATTATTTTTTTGATGTTAACATATTACGGAAAATTAACATGTACTTGAGTTGAAGGTTTCAAGTTTCTTTTGTGATATAATAACGCTCGGAAATCTTCGATAATTCCATTGTATAAAATGCCTGAAAACGGCTTATAAAAGTGACGAAATAGTCAAATATTTTTTATTGATAAAATGTTAAGTAAATGAAAATCTGCGTTTACAACACTGCGTTGCCATTAAAAATACTTTCGTTGTCTAATCTATTGTTAATTGACTACATTTTTTTATATGTAATAATCAGTAAATTATTAAACGCATTGACTCCGTAAAAATGTGCGTACCCACATATATACAAACATTTCTATATAAATGATAACGTTAAAAATAATAAAAAAAAAATACAATCGCCAAGCTATTATTAGTTGTTCTTAGCATGAACGAGATAGAAAATTCGTCACAAGTTAACTATAGTACCGATAATGGAGAAAGCCAAGAATGTGGAACCGTTTCTGTGCATGCTACATGTTCATTAATATCATAGTGACAGAGGAGTTCTATGTTTATTCGTTTACGAGACAAAATAAAAACTAAGTAAAATAGATTTGATATGTATTCTTAACTAAAATAATGATCCAGAAACAAAAATGATGGTGCAGTGTAAAGAATGTTTGCATAGAATAAGAATTTTGAAATGCAACAAATTTATACAAAAAAGTAAGGAAAAAAAGTTAAAAACTATGCCAAAATATAGCAAAATTTACATGAGAATCCCGTGATCACTTACGTTTTCTTGCTAATTTTATGCTCACCGTAATTTTAACATTTTCGCGAATATCAGCAAGAGAAACAATAACAGCAACAGCAAAATCTGTGACAAGTATAATGGCAACATCGTTTCTAACAACAGCTGCAGTAAATCATCATTATTCCCGTTTTCATCATCATCAGAAAATTTGCCAGCACCAGCATGTAGGCGGGGTCTCTGGATTCTTTTTGACGTTGCGTAAACTAAATCGAATAAACTCAAGTCCAAGCTAAACTGTAATATTTCACATTATCACCTAAATATATACATTCTTAAGTAATACCTAATTAAATTGAAAATTCCCAGCATTTCCTTGTAGATGATTTCCAATCCCCTTATCGTTCCCAGCATTTCCTTGTAGATGATTTCCAATCCCCTTATCGATCTCTCTCTCTCTCTCTCTATCTATCTATCTATCTATCTATCTATCTCTTTTTCACCCACTATCTCCCTTTATATTGTTTCACATGAGCAATAAATATATTTATCCACCCAAGCATATACATTTATATAAATTGAAACATATATACATTACAAATAAATATGAATAAAAAGCAAATTTAAATCATATTGGTGTTAAAAAATTATAATTTTCAAATATAAGCCGGAAATAAATTAAAATAGAGGCCGTTGGAATCAAATTCGGGATGCCATATATAAAATGATGGGCCGATGGAGACCATGGGTAGAATAGGCTGTAGAGTGGCTCTGAGCATAAGACCTGTCCGTTCGGTAAGTAAGTTTCGTCCGCCCGTTTGTCCTTATAAGGGTTTAAAGTATCTGTGGGATACAAATTGAAACCCTGCGTTACTTCCCAGCGAGCTAGCTTATCAACGACACGTCCATCCATTCGTTTACAGCCTCTGATCGTTTATATTACGCGGGAGCGGACGGAAGATACGATTTTAGATGGTAGGCATCATACTTTACAAGAATCCACCTTTTATTATATTAATCGATTTAGAATCACTTTCTGAGTCGACTTAGGCTTACCTGTCCGTCTGTCCATCGTTTTTTTTTGTGTTCAACTTATAGATCGTATTGTTTTTGCATATTTCGATTTGGTAAATCGGCATCTTTTGGCCCAAAAGAAATGGTTCGGATCGCACCGGTTTGTCGACCACATTCCATATTTTAATAAAGGAGTTATAGAAAAGCCGTCGCATGTAATGTCTATTATTGTTTATTACTACTAGTATCACTAGGAGCTTTTTCGGGTGTGTATATGTGCGTGCACATGGCGGTTTACTCCAACTGCGCAATCGGCTCATTTGGCAACTCAGCAGGTTGTGATGTTACTTCGTGGCATCGTATAAACTTTTCCGAAGCAGTCAAATTCTCAAGATTCTCTGTAGTAACTGAAATTTGTGTATAAGGCCGATACGACGGGAAGTCTATCAACGGCGTTCTTTCATCTTTGGTTGTCCGTTCAATTCTTCATACGCATTGTTCATATAACTTCACATTCACTAAGGCGCTCTGAGGAGCAGTGTCAGTAGCTTTCAGTCATAAAATTCTTTTCCACAATGCTTTTAACGTAGCAGATTCATTTAATAAACTCCGCTTCAGTATTCTCTAATGGCACTCTTTATTTTTGCATCTTCGAATATGTGTATCACATACTCTGCAAATAGGTTTTTATTATCTTGCGCCACGAAAAAGATAAAGAATTATCAGAAAAATAATATAAATGCTATCGGCCTTAAAGCGGTTTCCTAACAATCAATTAAACGAAGAGCACAAGAAGCTTTTCCTTTATTTATTTTGGCGTTAAATGTTTAAAACAATTACAATTCTTGTACGGCTACAACTCTTACTGATTTAATGCTTCTTTTTATTTTACAATTTAAAGCAGTACGGAAACGATTTGAACAAGTTATTAATGCATTTCAAGATAAAAGGCTTGTTCCCAAGAGTATGCAAACTATTTTAATATCGTATGAAATCAATGTTTGTAGCTGCGTGCCACATTTGAAGAAAGAGACAATTGGAACGTTGCGCATGGATTTACAAAAATCTTATTTCTTCTTCTTCATTTCTTGTAATTGCAAGCTCGTCGTCAAGGGAAACGCGGGAGCTCTGTAATTGCAATCATTAGTCAAGGAGGCTGATATCATTTGCACCAAATGCGACGGAATTTCTGTTAAACAAAGCGAAATTGTTCCAAGCAGTTGTGCTTAGACGTGTCTTTAGGCAAGTCCACCTCGAGTATGTCTGCGAAGAATATGCAGATTTTGGATGAATCTAAGCAGCGTTTCCACAACTTCATGGCAGACATACGTCATAAAATATTGGTTGATATCAAGGAAAGTCGAAAACAATCAGCGTTTACGCGAATTGCTCTTGCACAGTGAAAATTTTAGTACATTTCAGATGCAATTTTTATTAAAATGTAGATATGTCCAAGTAACTCTAAAAAAAGCTAAAAACAAGAAGCGAATAGGCTTATTGGGAGTTAAGCAAACTTTCCACTCAAGAAGGTATCGATTACAATTAAAGATTCACAACAACTCTGTCCAGATGAGCATACGCGTTTACAGCTTTTCAGGAATTTGAAAGAAAAACTTTCTGAAGGTCAGGGTCAGGTCAGGTCATAAAAAGTGTTCATTACACCTTACATTGTAGCCGAAGGAAAAACATTGCCAACTACGAAGATAAGCTTATAATTTCTTGGGTACCAAGTCATATTGGCCTCTTGGGAAATGAGTGAGCAGAGCTTGCAGCCAATTCGTAGCTTCTGCATCTTTAATTATGGGCGACACAACAGAACATTTTTAAAGTCTCAAAGGTATATAGGAAAATTATTAAAGAGTAAACTGACAGAAAGAGTCGACGATACTACCAGCTACACTACGCGAATGTTAATCCTAACCTTGTTGCGTCTTTACATCCAACCAATTTCGCAAAAATCAAGATCAAAACATTTGCAAGAATCAGACTTACACCATTTCAACACATCAATGGATCCTTAAGAAATCCACTGCCTCTATCTGCCGCTGTGAATAAAATCTCACGGCCAAATATTTACTTTCTGAATGCCAAAGCCTTTCTGGTATTCGAAAATTACATGTTCGGAGCATCTAACGCTATAAATACCTTGAAAATGCCAGGAATGCTTAATAGAATTTTTATTAAAACTGTTAAACTAATCTTCTAATCTAGCTTTAAAAACAAGAAGAAGAACCGCTAGTCTTAGTTGCTTGTGCTCGTACTTTTACTTTTAGTCCTAAAATTTAAATCTTTGGTTTAAATAAATTATTCTAATAATGATAACAAAAATTTGCTTGTTTTTCCTGTTGCTTGGTTTGTCTTTCTCTTAAGGTTAACATTTTTCCGTTTCTCCTGTTTCCTGTTGGCCCCAGCCGTTGGATATTGACGATTCGGCCTATAACACTAATGTAACAACAAAAACTGTCATATTTGAGTTTAAAAATTACAACCTCTTTTTATAAGAATACACTATTATGGGATTGTAGTTGCGAAGGAAGTCTTGTTCCATTCGAATCGTTGTACCCAAGAGATACAAGAATCGAGATACTTTTTATATAATTTTTTATGTCAAATTAAATTAAATTAAATGAGTTAATTTTGATCATACTATATTAAAACATAGACTTTTCTGCTCTATAAAGGATCACTTTTCGTGAAGTCCTTACACGGGTTTGGATCCAAAAAATATAAACGATTTTTTGCAAACCTGGTACAGTTAAGGAGGGGATTAAATTATTATCCCACCCTGTCCAAGGTGTTGATAGTACTACTTAGCCACTTTTGGCGAGAAATTTTGAAAAGTGCTTTTTTTTTTCCATATAACGACTTTTCAGCATAGGCCGCTACGTGGGGAGTGGTGGAAAAAGTGGACCGATGCGAACCATTTTCAATAGCATTCGTCCTCGGGTCAAAAATTTGCAATCTATAGATTGAACACAAATTTACGTGGACAGACATCAGACGGACAGACAGGCTTAGATCAATTCGGATTATGGCTCTGAATCGATCGGTATAATAAAGGGTGGGCCCATCTTAAATTCTTCTGCGTGTTACATTCGTCTGCACTAATTTAATATATCCTGCACCACAAGTGGTGTAGGGTATAAGTATATATGAGACTGAATTTAATGACAAATTTGTAAACGTTATTTATTATGATTATCGAAGGTTTGCTTCGAATTTATTTGTGCATTAGCGCCACATAAAATGAGAGACTTATGTATAGCTTTTAGTAACTATTTTATTCCAATAACGAAACTAAAGAATACATTTGCATAGTGAACAATCCTTCAATTTGGATTAACATGCCGAAACGAATCTCATATAAATAATCGCAACATTAAAATGAAATTAAGAAAAATAATTCATATTTTTAATGAACTGATTGTGTCAATAAATCTTGATGCCTGCGGATTCCTATTCTGTCTTTCTAGTGAATAACAGTGTTATTGTTTAAAATATTTTCCATTCCTAAAATGTTACGAGCAATGCCATCGTTATGTTCTGATTGGTGAACAGTACTCGCCGGTCGTTCCGATTCCTTGAATTGAATAAAAAAATATGTAATCGGAAGAACTATTAAAACTCTGCAATATGTTATGAATCAAACCTCAGATTCTTCCGTATCCTGGGGATTTGTCCAGATTTCGGTACCAATGATTTCGCTACCCGAGGCTGAGGATAGCACTGGCCTGGCCGGTATAACAGGTGATCTTATGCAAACCCTTAGCACAGAAAAAAGCGAATTCAGCGAAATTCTTCTTATTGGTAAAATATTTCAAGATCCCTTACTTACTTGTTCACATCCTCTAATTTCTTAAGTAATCTCTCGTTTTCCCTACACACTATTTCCTGATCTCTGAGTATAGTTTCCCTAACTGTAAATAGATGATTGTTTTCCTGACGCAAAGCTTCGTTTTCTTGCATATACAGCTTAACTAACTCGGCCAATTCACTGCTATCCAACTCCGGCAAACGTTCTATATGTATTTTTGGTAAATTTGTACTCTCTCCGATCTGCTGCAAGTCAACTTCCTCGCCTTCCTGTGTTCGCTGACTATTTAGCTCATGATGAAGATGAAGCACAGTTTTTAAATGTTCATTTTCCATTTCGAAAGATTTTATATCTCGTTTTAAACTCAATATTAAAGCTTCGCGGGGGTCCATCATTATAACCGGTTTGGTGCGAATACGTTTAGCTCGCGAAGCGTAGCGTAATGTATTTAAAGTCTCAGCAAAGTTGTAACGTGCAGGTGAGACGCAGGCTATCATCAAGGTTACGCCATTGCCGGCCAAACTGTCAGCCAATAATTTGGTAAGTTGACTATCTCGATACGGTATATGACCAAAACGTTTCTTATTATCACTAAGCGAAGCAATGCAATATCCTATATATGGAACGTGCAATTACAAATACTTGTATCATTTGTTTGTTTGTGTCGCTTAAAAAAGCTTACCCAACACCATTAAACTTTTATTGATATTGTTGGCTTCCTCTAATGTTTTACCGGCGCTCATGGTTTTCTTCGTTAATTCGCTTCCAGCTAAATCAACAAAATTGATTTTACCGTGTTTCGATAGGAATACACCGCCATCTGTTTGTTGCTCTGATACAATATGTACCGTAAGTATGGTGTGAGATCGTGACGAATGATCGTTCATTGCGTGAGAACCTACGGCACGATTACGCATACCTAAGGAAAGAGGAAATAATAAAAAATTGGTCAAGAGATTTAATCAATACATTTCGATAGCCTTTGCGGAAAGGTATAGTCTGTTAATAGAGCGAAAGCAAAATTCATTTTGGAAAAAATTTCGTAATATGAAGACCTAAGGCAAATATTGATTTATGCAAATGTTTAACTCGGTTCCCCCACGACGGGTGTCATTTATTCATTTTTGGCCCCAATTTTGGTGTAACACGGTGAGCGTCAGAATGAGGTGAGAAAAGAGATAGGAACATTGCTAACCGCGCACTGGGTGTGGGTGCGGGATCAGTCGATAAGTGCGATATCTTCACCGAATGAGTACGCACTGCAGCTACATAAATCTTCTCGTAGGTTCGCTTGGAAAAAGTGTACGTACTTTTGTTCATCATCGAATATTTTTATGTGACTGTCTGGCGCTTTCACCGATCGTAAATTATTAGCTAAGTCAACCAAGCGGGAAAGTTATCTGTGATCTTAAATTAACGGCGTGCGTGATAATTTTTCGCTTAATGTCTCAATTCCTGTGATCGTGGAAGGACGGATGGACGTGGATATGATTCAGAAAGTGGTTGCTGGCCAAGTACATAAAGAGCTCATTTCCAATGAGTATGTATAAGAATATATTATTTTTTTTTTTTTGATGAGACTTTGTTTCCCCCTGTTTCCGTTTTGTTGAAGTATGCGTGTGCTTCCTAAAGGTTGCTGCAAAATGGTACTCGAATTACTTGCAGACCAAAGCAAAAATAAAGAAAAACGCTGTGCTAACATCAGCTTAGCATCGTTGCAATGAGTTGCCCTTAACAATTTATAATGTTCTCATAAAAATAAGCAACAGCATGTAAAATCATAAGAATGAATAAAAGTGTTATAACTAGTTTCAGGAATTGGTCAAACGGGTCCACTCAGGCAATATAACTAGATATTCTAGATAGCTGTCAGCAGGATTATATAACATGCCAAGCAAATGGGGTAGGAATCGAATTACTACAATTAAAATTTGATAAGAATTATTTTTGACAAGAAAAAAAAAAAAACAACAAGGAAAATACCACACTTTGCTGTTTGCATCTTTCAATGGTGAGTATACAAAAGTCTTTTATCTAAAAGCCTACGCATTGTGTGCAAACCTTTTTAATCTAAACTCAACAAAAGGCAACCACTACTCAACTCTAATCTCTATATGAGGTTTTATAATGTATCCGTCCGAACAGATTTCCGTATCTTGAACAAACAATCCAAACAATCTATGCATACACATAAACATTACACACAAACCATTTATTTATTCTTTGATTTCGATTTATGTAAAAATAAAAAATTCTTCAAAAATAAAGCACTTAAGAAAATCATGTTCGGCTGGGACCGAACTTTTTATATCCACTAACTTTATCCTAAATAAGTGAACACATTATACTCGGACTAAGTTCACTGTTAAATATCCCACACCACTTGTGATACAGGGTATATTAAGTTTGTGCGAACGTATGTAACACGCAGAACCGCTTATGATAGACCCGCTTTTTATTACACTGCCTAAGTTTGTCTGTCCATCTGATATCTGCCGATATAAATTTGTGTTCAAGCTACAGACGTGTAAATGATATTTGGTACACTGACGTCCTTCGACCCAAACGCGAACGCTATCGAAAATGCTTCGGGTGGGTTCACTTTTTCGACCACTATCCACATAATGTTCGATTCTGAAAAGTCGTTATATGGAAAAAATTATCACATTATCTGCTTCTTAATGTTGACCATTGACTATTTGTTAAGAAGATATGTGTCAACGTTTGTAACAACAGTTAACGGACGGACGAATGCCACTAAATTTAAGTTAAAGATCTCACGTCATATCACAAACAGCTAACTTTTTTTACACGATAGACACTTTCCTTACAAAGTAAAAAAATACATGCAACTTCCTTAAGATGGAAAAGCCCCCAAAATACTTTCCCGAAAAACCGCACAAAAAAAGTAATAATGAAAATCATATATATTTATAAAGCAAAACCAAATTTTTATTACAAACTAAATTAAAATTAGTGTACAGTATTCGCGTCCGTGTCCCGTCCAGAATTCCAACATAAGATTTAAATTGAAATTAGGAACAAAAATACACAGCGCTACTTGTTAACAAGCGTTCACGTTTATTACGGACGGGACCGAAATTGCTACCATTAGTAGATATGTCAAATACGTCTAGTACATGAAGTATTTCGCTTGTCATTAACGGCCTCTCTTGGTCTCTTTGTTGTTGTAAAGTCTGTTATTAACACCTGAGCATAAACAGACCAACTTCTGACCACGGTATTCCGCCAATTGTGTTTTGATGCTGTATAAATAAGTTTCCGTAAGACTGTCAAAATTAGAATTAAAAAAAATGCGTGTTAGAATAGAAAAGGCGTGTAAAAATGTGTATGTTCTTATTGGTCAACCGTGTTATTTTAAATTGGGGTAAGAAAGAGGTGGGTGTGTATACTTATTCTTATGAAAGACTCGACGACAAATGGTATGCACTTTCATCCTCCCATAGTAAGGGTAAAGAGTAAAAAGAACCGTGTAAAAAAAGAGTTTTGTGTATAAAATTATCCTTACGAAAGGCTCGACGACAAAAGTGGTTCACTTTCATCTTCCCGTAGTTTGTAAAAGGCGAAATAATGGCAATGCTTACGTTTTGAGGTACTTAGGTACTGATTACTGGACATTATATGTCCACGTGTACTTGTTTAATATACATTTGAGTTGTAAGCAGTTGATCGCTTAAAAACTATTACTTACCTTCTTCTAAAACTGCCAACAAATCATCTAATTCTTGACAGTCGACGTTGAAGAGATTTTCGACAAAGAAACCGCCCGATTTCTTAGACCAACGCACAGCCAATGATTGACGCACCGAACCAGGATTTAGTAAATCAATAACCTAAACGCGCATTATAAACATGAAACACAAAAAGTGAAAAAAAAAAAAATCTTTTGAAACTTGATTCAGTTGACCCCTTTAATGATTGGTGGTTATCGTTGGTTTAATTTTTGTTTACTTTTGTTGTTATTTAGTATTGTAGGCTCTATGAACATCGAGTATATATTAAAAATTGATGCAACCGCATAATATAATAAACGAACGCCTGTTTCAAATGGTGGAGGCGTTTATTTACTATAAAAGTAAACATAGCTGCGCATGGCTTTCCGTTGCAGCCAAGCAAATTTGAAAAGTGACACGCGATTTTTTATCAAAAAAAAAAAGAAAAAATGCCTTTTTGTTTTTGTTTTTACTTCTTCGAGCGATTTGGAAAACAAATTTTAATATTAAATGCAAACTTACCCGTTCATTGTAGATTTCTAAAAATGATGCCTTTAATATAAAATGAAATTCTTTGCGGTTCTTTATCAAACGGAAGAGGTATACGAATGAACGGAAGATTAGGCCATGACGGGGATCAGTTAAGTTAGGTTTTCCCAAAAACTTGAAATATGTTTTGCATAAATTAATTCGTAACGTAAGCTGAAAGTAAAGTGAAACCAAATACTTACCAAATCAGGCGGTCCGGTTAGGGTGTGAGTTTTACCTGAACCCGTTTGACCATAACAAAAAGCAGTGCAACTGAAACCCTCAATGGCCATTTCAATGATTCGCTTGATGCCCGAGTAGTCTAGAATATCGTCTTGAGTAGCTCCCGGCTCAAAAACCACATTGTAAGTGAACACTTTCACATTATCCCGATTGTTATTAGATTGCTGCTGATGGGCCAGATGGCGGCCATCGATCTGTATAGTTAGTTACGCGAAAGGAAAATATTTAAAATAAAACGAAAATCAATTTTAATAATCAAACTTACTATAATCTGTCCATTGCCTTAATGTATGAAAGAAGAAAGAATTAAATCAATATGAAGTTGAAGTCTTGTCCCGTCTTTAAGATAATTGATATGAAATCTCATTACATTACCGGGAAATTGTAGTATCGAAGCATTCCTATCCCGTCTCTCTTTGGCATTTAAGGGTCGTACTCGCACCACGACTTGAATGTTGTCATCAGGCGTGCACGGATCGCTGCTCGCCGACTTGGAGGCCACTACCTCTAAAGTGTCAGCGCTGCCAATCCTAAAATTGATTTAAGGCAAATTTTCAAAAATACATATTAAAAGTTAAACTTGACTTTGAACTTTTCAGGGCATTTTTGTCTTTTCTTTTTTTTTTCTTATTTTTATAAAAAGAAAAGCTAAGCAAGTAACTGAATTATTCATGTGTTAGTTTGTTAAATAGAAAAAATTGCATATATGCAAATTTTTGTTGATTTTTCTTTAGAAAAACACGGTCGCCCACTTTGCCACCTCTCTTTCTCTCTCCCTCGCATACATTCTATGGACATGCTCGCGTGTCCTTAGTCATCAATTGTCACAATGCATGCTTTTTAGTTAACAGAATTTACCAGTGACTTAATGTAGGTTTGCTTAATGTAAGCAAATGGTCAGTGAGGTCAGTGTCTCGTCCGGAAACGGTGGTGAATACCAAAACTCATTCTGTTGAACGTCCTATAGAGGCAATACATTCAACTTCACGTCTATATAAATAAATGATTAGAAATATTAACAAAAAAGGAATGTTTATATTGCATACATGTATATATATATATATATATATATATGTATGTATATAGATACAAAATTTTTATACAGGCTAACGTTTTACTGTTGCAAATTTAATTAAATCAAGTAATAACTAAAAAATATTTTTATTCCAGGTTTTTATCGTTATTTTCTCAGTTCATGATTTTTATTTATCCACCTTTGTTACTTCTGTTAAAAAAAACGCGATTAAGTGAATCAAAGGTCTATAAAGCATTGTTGGACTTTTCACATTCGCCAAACTTCAATTTATGTAGCAGCCCTACAACCTACCTGGCAGATCGAATATGAAAATATCTGGATTTCTTCACAAGCAAATCCACTGGAGTTAAAGACAACTTTGTTAATACCTAAGACCAAAGGAAAAATGTTCGATCAATACTGATTTCGACTGATGTCAAAAAACGTGGTTTTTCTCGTTTTCACATTACGAAATGGCCTTAAAGCATAAGCGGTCTCACTGTCAATATTCTCAACTTTCGCGTTAGTACGATTCATGAGTAACCCTAGAAATTAGATCTAGAACTAGACTCTTGTTTTTTAAAGACAAACTAGATGGTTAGCCCATCGCTTTAATAAAGTTTTATATTTTATTGATAATATGTTCTCCAGATACTTGCAAGATGTCCACAAAGTCGCTAGGTCTGCACGAACAGAAAACGAGTATCTTCGCATATTGCGCTATAGAAAATGATATTCTTATGGGAAAACCTGATATCTGAGAATCTGAAATCACTAATGGATTTTTCGCCAAGAAAATTCCATTTACTATCACTATTGTGCTTACAAAGTAGTCATTGCGAACTATAGCAGGCATGAATTTTTTCAATAACAGAAACGATTGTGAGCACTAATTACGCGAAGCAATTAATTTAATTGTAAAAAATAGAAGGTATAAAAACACTTAATGAATTTGTTAATTAAGTAAAACAGCTTCTTGTTGAAACGAATCATTTCTAATTATACTAAACATGAGGGCTTCAAACATTACAAGCTGTACATGCTAAACCTATAGTTCGACAATGTAATATAATACACTTAGAATACCTTATGCGTATAATTTTTAATAAACAAAATTTGAATAATCTTTCTATGCAGCGGGGTAATCACACGAGGTATAAAACGTGTAGCTTTCGTTTTCGTCAAGCGGCTGAGTACAAAAGCGAGAGCTGACTTTCAGCTGTGTGATTCCCCTCAGAGATAATGGATATATGGTCCTATAGATCAACTGAAGTCACTTTTTAATCAATAGTTTATAAAAAAGTCTTAAAGAGAACAAGAAGAAGAAAAAGACTTGTATTGCTTGTGTATATAAAATATGCAAGAACAGTTGTAAGTTTATAACAACTTTAGATGTTATTAAGTAACGTAAAGAATAAAATCTCACGATTAAACAAATACTTTGAAAGCGCCGAAGACCTCCCAATATTCGAAGTCTCGTTGGCGTCGCATCTAAGTTTATGGACTTCTTGAAAGTACCTGGAGAACACAAGATATCAATGGAACATATCACTTTATTAAAGTGAATATGCTACCTTTAACAAAAAGGAAGAGGCGATAGTCTTAGTTGCTAGTGCTCATCGTGCTCCTTCAGTTCTAGGATTTACACCTTCGGTCTAAATAAATTAGAACAAGTAAGAAAGTTATATTCAGCTTGGTCTGGATATCGCATACCCCCCACTATTGAAACGTCCACCATAAGTAAATTATAACTCACACACTTTATCGCATTTTACTCTCCAACTCCTTTCACTTGGTGTCTATGTCAAGGTATTTTTAAGAAAACATTTATCCACTAAGTTGTGTCGTCTACCACAATTAATTTAGAATTAACACACTTGGCTTCTCGCATCCTACTCTCCAAGTTCTTTTATTTCATACCCCCATCGCTGGTATTATTAGGAAAAAATTAATCCACCAAATCGTGGAGTTTACAATATTCATTTTGCAATTAATCCATGTTTAGGCAGACAATATATCTTCATTTGAGGAACGGACGATATAGTTTTAAGCATTCTCAAAAAAATTAGCATAAAATCTCAAAAAAGTGAGACAAATAAAATCGAATCATTTGTAACTTTGTGTGGGCATGGCCCATGTCCCAATTTTTGCACGTGTGGAAAATTTCAGCTTCCAACTTTTATAATTTCTGAGTAATGAGCAAAAATCCACAAAATTTTTGTTAAGAAAAATGAAGTTACGTTCAGTCTATGCTCCACTGCAGGCTTCTGTTCTGACCAATTTAGATCATTTTCAATAGCAGGCTGCTTGCAAAAACTTCCAATGTTTCTATAAAATTTTAAGTCGAGGTCTTCATGTTTGCGACCAGGAGAGTACCAACAACAAATATCACACAAACACACGGGCGGACAGACATGGTTCAATCAATTCAGAATTTCACGCTGATCAAGAATATATATACCTTATACTGTGTCTGAGGCTTTCTTTTGGGTGTTCCATACATTACGGAAAGAAACAAAATGACTGTACCCGTGATGATCGTGATCGGTGATGGCTATAGTAACAATATTAATAATAGTATCCCTTAAAAGAAATGTCTTGCAATTAAATGAGTTTTGAAAGAAAATTTCAGGTGGTCTCTTACAGCATTTTTTTCTGCCTTGCATAGAGGCACAAAAAGCACAATTACATCAAAATAAGGCGTTTTAAGGGGAGTGGTCGAGAAAATGGTCCGATCCAAATTATTTTCAATAGCGTTCGCCTCAAAGCCAGCATTCATCAAACTATTCCGAAAACACAAGAAATCGAGGCAGACGGACAGACAGATAAGATGAATTCAGATAGAAAAAATGATTGGTGTATCTGAAGTCCTTCTAGGTGTTGCATAAATCTGCACTAACTTAGTCTACCCTTGTACCATAAAACTGGGGCAGGGTATAAAAGCTTAACACAGTATACCATAATTTTCATATCGATTGCTTTTAATTGCTGGGTAAGAGCAGTGATTAATCTATTTCCGTTGTAATATATTTCATTTGTCAATATTTCATTCATCGAATTCATTTCTTATATGGTACTTCTCTCTGCGAGTTACGCGTTTGCTTTATTATATCGTTCTTATTATCATGAACATAAAGGCCGTAAAGGTCATGGAGTATCGTAAATTTGCTACTATCTTTATTGCATATAATCATTGAGTTTAGAGCTTTTACGCATCATAAGTGATGCAGCATGTTAGCCTGCCAATGAAGTCAAAGAAGAGTTATTTTATCAGGCAATGGGATTCATTAGAGTCGATTGGTTTTAAATTAAAGTTTATATTTAATTGCCTCAGTTAAAAGTCACTTAACGTTTAAGAGTTTCTTTCTTGTTTTCTTCAACTATGGTGCAAAGATCATGAACAGATTAAAAATCGATATAGAAGCCTAAGAACAAAAATTAAACTCATGCGAGTTAAAAATCTCATGCTAATAGCTTTCATTAGATGGATATATCAAGCTATTCCACGCTGAGTAATAAAACGTAGGTCATCATAGGGAAGGCATTGAATAATCGGTTTTAGTTGTGAAAAATTTTCTACCAAACCATATTGACGTGATGTCAATTTTCTCAGCATTTAGGAAGGTGTTTTGAGGTGAACTTATTAAAGCAATATGGGAATGACGTAGAAAAGGATAATACCTTTTCAAAATACACCCTGTATCTGTGTACTAAAATACATGAGTGAATGAATCGCGCGATAGACAAGTACGTGATACTTCCAACAAACAATCCATATATTATGTTTAGAAAGTGCCAACTTTCAGACACGATGACTGTCAAAATTTGATATCATTTTGATAAAATCCGCAAAATCGGAATTTCATGTCTTAATTAATTAAACATTACTTTTTAATGGGCGCAAGGGGCCTTCGAACCCAGTATTGACTTGAAAAGGGTTCTAGTAGCTCTTCCCCATCGATAACAAAAATTTATCGATGGTTTGCTGACATTGAATGACATCGCGCAGACATCGGTGAACGAAATGAACGCCAAAATATGGAGCGTACAGAAGGAAACAATGGAAAAATTCCAGAAACCATTCTCGGGAGCTGAACCATAATTATTATCCTAAAAACATCAGAAGGCAGTCCAAGGAAAAACATTTGAATCAAAGCTTGAGGGCATTGGGGAAACTAAAATGTCTATTGAGTGTCTTGGGAAGTCATTCTAAAAAAAAAAAAGTGGCTCCGTAATGCTGCAGAAGCGTTGAAGTGATTGCATCATTCTTAAAAGAGACATTGACTTTTATTCTTACTTTGCTCTTTTATGAAATGTTATAACTGACCGATGCATAGATCTCCTTTTCCAAAGGATGTGTAATTGTTCACGAATACATGTGTTCGCAAAATTGCTAAATTTAATGAACTTAAAGAAAAAATTTTTTAAAATCCGTCAGTGTTCGTGAAATGTATAGTTCGCCTTGATAAAGTGTTCACACTTTGTGAGTTCCCTGAAACATTTTTGTGGGCGTTGCGATCGTTTTGAGAAAACGCATCAACCTTCGGGGATGCTCATAAAAAGTAATCCCAAGAAAATGTATTAGGATATGTAATTAGATAATGTATGTAAAATATTCTATAGAATCCATAAATATGCCTATGTGTTTCTTTTGTCGAAATATTTTTTCATTCTTACAAATCCAATCGGAACATCGATCGAATCTTGCCATAAAAACGTTGCTTATTTTTTATTATCCGCCTGCGTGGTCGAGTAGGCAAAGGATCTCGCCTAACATCTCGATGCTCGTGAGTTGAAATCTCAAGTGCAATAAATTCGATACCTTCAGATGCTATGTGCTTTAACACTGTATTATTTATTTCTCTGGCTAAACTAATTGCAATAATAATAATAATAATATTTCTTTATTGACTACAAAAGAAGCAAGAGAGGGAAGATGCGACGACTTCTATGACAGGTTCCTCCTGCAAGTTATTCATACTTTAACTCGACTAAATGCCTTAGTCATACCTCAACTAGACGAAAAAGCGTTATTCATACCTTAAGTCGACGAAAGGAGTTATCAAAAGCGTTATTCATATCTTAAGTCGATGAAAGGAGTTTCTAAAGGCATTATTCATAGCTTAAGTTGACGAAAGGAGCTTGTAAAGACGTTAATCATACATCAAATTGTCGCTAGAAATTGGAGACCAAAAGAAAAAAGTATAAAATACGAACGAAAACGATAATTTACCTTCTAACTAAAACGCAGGCGATATTCTTCAAGCGGAAGATTGACAATTTTAGTAAGTATCAAAAATGGATTAGTATTAGGGTAACTTGGTTACGATTTTAAAAAAATTTCGTTTTTTTTTTTGGGCATCAGCTATTTGCAGGTAAATTTTCTAAATTAAAGCCAAGCAAGTTCGCAATAGATTGCGGTTGCTCGTGTTTCTAGAAAATTTATTTTATAAAATCGCATATTAAACTCGTGTTTCCATAATATGCATATCGTATTAATGCGTACAAGTCTTAAAAGATTGTGACATAGATTAAATAATTTCACAACTAATTGTCATCTATTATATGGAATTTAACTCTCGTTATCGAAAGTGAAAAGTAAAACACCTAATTGGCATAAGCAACGAGAGTTAAACTATTATTAGTTTAACTGCATGAATTAAACATTGAAGGAATATAAAATATATGAAGGGGGTTAATACACGTTTTACGCATTTAGTTGACAACTTACTCGTTTTCTCTAGAACGTAGAAAGACTGGTGTATTCCTAGAACTGGAAGTGTTTGCAGTTGACTTTTGTGAACCAAGACGTTGCATACCATTGTTGAGGCTACGTGAACGCGGTAACATTTGACCGTGACCGCATTGACGTTGTGTCGGTGTTATGGATTTACCAAGATTACGGCGTAGTTTAACATTTGAAGCACGGCCGCGACTTGTCATACCACCCCCACTTGAACCTTTGTAACTGCTACCACTACTGCCGCCACTACTATTTAATTGAGGTACACTCGAAGTACGATAAACCATTTTAACAATTTACTTACTATTTATTTATCATATGATTTTTTTGCTTTTGTTTTTATTATTATTATTATTATTATTTATCATTTGTGAATTGCAAAATAATATTTTAATATCTTTTAATATTTCATTCTTCCCTTTTTCAGCTGCGATTATAAGCTTCATAAAAAATTGTATATATTTCACTTTGTTACATACATATCATAGAGCCATGGTGTTTGACTATCGTGTAGTTCACTGTGTAATTTAAGTCACTCTTTCTTAACATTCAAATCACTTTCAACATTTAGCCGTTAATTTTCATATCCCTTCCGTTCATTATGAAATTTCGGCTCGCACTAATTTCCCGCTATACACGAGACTTCGTTTTTGTATTGCAATCGTGAATTAAACGAGTAAATGTTATCCTTTTTAAAAGAGAGATTTATGGTAATTGGTTTTTTCGCTTACATACGGTCAACTGAAATGGTTTTTTCTCTTAAGAGCTAAATATTGACCATCACTAATAACGGTAATAAAGTTTCATTAGTAATGAATTAAAATGAGAAATTCTTGATTACCTTAGTTAATAACGTAATAATCATATATGGAAAATATTTTTGATTTGCGTTCACCCCTGACGTGCCATATACAAAATGATATGAAAGACAAGTTAATAATAATAACACGTAGCGAAAGTTATGTCCGTCTGTCCGTCCTCTATTGCCTTAGTGCTGCACCATTAACAATCACAACCGTCCAAAAATGGAATAACAGTAACATTTAACTATTTAGAACTGCTGACGTATTGCATATATCTATTTCTACCAAAATGGGTTAATTTGATTCATAATCTCTGCAGAATCGCCACAATTGCAAAAATGAAGATGGAAAATTCAAATTTTGTGTAAACATTCCTTGATCATATAAAAATCCAAGGTGAAACAAGTAATGCTATAGTCGGACAGGGTCGACCGTTAGGTACTTTACACCACTTCGCATAGTTAATAATATCCCAAAAATTATACACTATTCTTATATAAACTCATAATTTTCATGAAGACTCTCATATTGGAGGATACTCAAACGTCGAAGGGGGCCAAAATTAGCAAACATAATTTACTTACTGCCATAACAAACCACAAATTAACCTTTATCCACATAGAAGAATTTGCTTTTGTTGATTGTTGTTTGTTTGTTTGTTTGTGTATTAGTCAAAAAAATAGATCTGTGTGATGCAGCTTTACTAAGCCCAATTCTCAGTCATAATTTATTAAAAAAATATATTTTTGCCACCTAAAGCCTTATTTTTCATTACCCGAAAATAGATCTACGTGATTCCTATCCAGTAAAGTTAATTTTTATATCAAATTAATATTATGAACAGATTTTCATCAACAAATATTGAGAATTAGTCCTAACTACCATATAAATATTGCTTTTCCACAGGAACGATTATATGGCAAGGAGCTCAAAAAATTACTTCAACCGATGCAAAGAATTCGTATTGATTTAGAATGCCAAAGTGTCATTACTGAGCTTTTTTTGTCGAAACTTAGCAAAATAAGTGCGGAGTGGAGGAAAAAGTGGTCGGGTTCGAATCATTTTCAGAAGCGTTCGTCCTTAGGCCAAAGCACGTCAGTGTATCAAATTTTATCAAAATATCTCGAAAATGGCCGCCTATTGATTGAACATGAAAATTCATGAACTGGACCATTTTCTAAACCGATCGACCTATTTTAAGCTCTTCTGGATGTTACATACGCCTGCACAAACCTACTTTATCCTGTACCACAAATGGTGCAGAGTATAAAAGATTGATTGTATTTAAACGCCTTTTCATAAAACTGAAAGTGGAAAAAATATGTCAACTCCAAATCAGCTTAAGACCATATGCTGGTTCAAAAGCGACAGCGTATTGTTCCCCAATCTAACTCAAAGTTAAAAAAAATTAAAAATTAGGGATCTTTCTAGGTACCCCATAAGTATTTTTTTTTAAGGTAATGATTTGAAAGAAATCAGATTGACTCAGGTGGTAATTGTAGGTGGTAGTAAGTAGACAAAAGAGATTGTGTTTATAGGCTAATTTCAATTGGATCGGTGAAATTTAAAGAACATGACATTTTGCAAATAACCAAAAATAGATCTTACCTTTCTTAGGTTATTGCCAAGAGATTCATATGTACGATATCATAAATAATTTGATAGCCCAAATGCAATCTTTTATGTATTTTCGCCTCAAGAAGAGTTGCTTAAAAGCCAAATTTTCTTTGAATTCTTCCTTTTTCTAGCTTGAGGATGAGACAACGAAGTGTTAAGGTTTTTCCTTCGGAGTTCACGATTTTTGGTCATTGCATGATATTTCACTCCGTAAACAAGGAAAATCACAACATTTGATGAACTCGTAGATCAGAAGCCATACAGCAACTTATGCCGATTATGTTTACATTGAATAAAATGTGTCTCTAAATTCAACTTAGCCAAATAAAATTGGCATTCACCAATACATAATTATAATCTCTCTCTATGGTAAAGCACTCTTCTGACCAAAGCGAATGTACGACACTCTAGCTGTCATCTGTGTAAGATAAAATTTGCATAACAGGTATAAGCAAAAAAAAAAAAAAAAAACAAGAAAAGAAACATGCCTCAATTATTGATGGGGTCCACCACCTCTTCAGAAAGTTTAGATTTACTTTTCATTTTAACCTCACGCCACGAACGGCAAATGGTTCCAACAACTTAATATCCAACTGAGAAGAATACATACGTTTTGCTATATTTCAATTGGGGGAAAGAGCAAAAATAGTGTGGCAGAGAGGACCGGAAATGACGGACAGGGATGGGTAAGTAATTAACTTCTTGCCAACTTAATAATGGATATGTTAACACAAAAAATCTCTAGTCATTGCTTTATTTCATATACACGAGACGTTAACGACCATGCATCAAGGTCATCGTCTAAACTAAATGAGAAAATGCAGCCATAAGAAAAACAATTCGATAGGTTTTATGAACAAACGATTATGCAAAATGTGTCTGCAGTTTTTTCTCGTTTTCTTTTTTCTCGTAGAATTTTATTACATAGGCGTACACGTATATACGTATATTTATATACTAAACGTCATAAGATTATTAGTTTTAAATTTAAATTAATTTAATTATTCTGCATAAGATATTCATACAACATACATAGTATCAGGAGAAATTAATAAAATTTTAAAAAATATTGAATTTTCCTTTATTAGTTTTATACATCATCAAGTAGTCATTGACATGTAGAAAATGAGTTTGTTTACTAAACATAAATTCTACATTTTATGTATCTTTTATATATAGATATATATATATATATATATATATTTGTTTACTATTTGCAGTGCAATTAAACTTTGATTTTTTTTTTTTTATAACCCTAATCGCAATGGCTTTATACACAAATATAAGTATTTAAAGTTTACTTCATGTTCATCGAAATACATTATTTACTCAGTTACTAAAATTAAAATAAAACTAAACGGAAGAGACAATTATAAGGCTATGAGCGAATTCCTTCATTTCTCCACTTCTTCCTACCTACATCTTCAACTTTTCACCGAAAACCAACGGAAAGGCAACAAATTGTTTAGCCCTCTAATGTCCCACCAAGTATTCCCTCTCGTGTAGCTTCATTATGTTAGCTTTTATAGAGGATGAATTCAAGACTGATGACCAATTCATATAATAAATGATTTCTAATGCAATGTAAATGAAAGAAAAGTCTGTAAACTGTAGTTGATATTTGTTTTATAATTAAATAAGCGTATTAGAGGCGTTTTTCTCACATACACTCATTGCTCTACCTCTTAGCGATTGTACAGTTTATTTATTATTCCTCATAAATTATACATAGAAGTAAAACTAATGTTCTAAACGAGCGATCATAAAAATGGGAGAAAACTATATACAATTAGTAAATTAATTCCTAAAGGAAAGTGTGCGATTTTCGAGAAGAACGTTTCCGAAATATTTACAATAAACACATCCTACTAAACATTAATATCGTTACCGAGTGTGGGATTTGTTGTGGGATATAATTCTTCGGAATATTTAGGTCGACATTCAGCACAAAACCATTTTCCTTGTGGCGCTACCATTATGCCCACACATTCGAAATGAAACCATTCAATAAGACAATTTTCTCCATCGCACGCTATCATTTCAGACACTTCATCGTAGGGGCAACGGCAATAACAGTAGACCGATTCACCCTCTCGCGGTTGCCTAGCACCGGCCGGCGGCCTTATAGGATAGCGTATGTTGTTGGCCTTGAAATACTGCAAGGTAGTAAAATCTGGATTTGGCAGCAGCGCTGGTGGTATTTTATGGTTAAACGCCTTGGTTTGCGGTGTAGGCGGTGGAGGTGGTGCTGAAGGTAATAAAGCGGAAGCAGGATTCGTTAAAGGAAGAGGTCCACAAAGACCATGATTGGGCTTAATAAAGTGAGCTAAAGTTGTACTTATGGCGTCGGTAGTTATACTGTCGTCGTCACTGCTGCTCTCTGACATATTATATTCACCTTGAGAGCTTGACTGTTTCACATTGTTATTCAAACCAATTTCTGACGGACGTATCTTCAACGTGGGTATAGGTGGCAAATTACTACCTGGATTTAAATCCTTCTTCTTAGATGGTCGTTTACGTATTGCTTTTTCGCTTGTACCAGTTAAACGTGGCTTTTTCTTGCTTGACAGGCTAGTAACGTTGCTTGAGGACGAATTAAACAGATTCCCTATTCCCGAAGTTTTGGGAGTTCTCGTAGCTTTGTTTCTATTGTTTAATATACTTTTTGATGGTGTCGGCAAATCCTCTTTGCGCCAAGTTAGTTGAGGTGGTGGCTGAGGTTTAAAAGCTCTCATGCCTATCATAAGGGGCTGGCCGAAAGAACCGCTAGTGATGTTTTCATCATCGCTTGTGTAACCATAAAATTTATTAGGTCTACGTGCTCGCTTTGAACGTTTCAAGGACCCGTCTGCATCCGAGCAACTGCTGCCTTCACTTATGCGACCAGTACCAATGCCATAAATGGCCGTGGCCATATTTAAAGGCCTAGAGAGAGACGATTGCTCATCAATGATTGCTGTTGCTGATGCATAAATATTACTCGCCGGATGAGCAATGGTTAGTGGTGGCGGGATTTGAGTTTCTGCAACTGACATTAAGGAGTGTTGTTGTAGCCCTGACGGATTTGTACTAGCTTGAGGCGACATTGATTGCATATTATTTGCATGATTGTTGTGCAGTCCTGCCGCTTTGCACGAAGTTTTCCGGTCACGTTTCTTTTTCTTCACTTTCACTTTAATTTTTTCACTGCCCGCCACTTCTTCTGGCAAAGATGGTGTTGATGGTCTACTGTTTTCAACAATATCGTAGTTGTGTGAGGGCGAAAGTCTTGTTTGAGCCATAAGTTGAGCTCGCTTTTGAGCCAGCAGCTCATTGGCTAACTTTTGAGGATGTTCATCGTAGAATTCCTCGTCAGTTTCAGATTCATTGGTCTCTAGATCACTTTCACAGAATGGAGGTTCCTTGGCTGGAGAAGTCGGAGCAAAATTTTCGTTAGCATCTTTTTCTCCATCCTGCCCTGCAACATCTTCCACATTAACAATGTCGCTTGTGCTAAGTTTACTAGAGTTTTTGACAGGCGACAAACTTTCACTTTTTTTCCGAAGGCGGTCTCTTTCTGATTTTTTGCGATGTTTTTTACGCATTGAAATATTAGAGGCCGCTGAAGTATCACTATCGTCAGAAGATGAACTCGATGAGCTGCTGTCACTTTCACTAGATGAACATGAGCAATTAGAGCCACAAGAGCAACTGGAATCCGAACTAGAACTTGACCCACTAGATGAAGAGGAGTTTTCTGATTTTTTCGAAGACAACTGGAGGGGCGATTTTTCACTTTCTTTTGTCGGTGGAGAACCTTTCGGCGCACTATCCTGTGGCGTTAACAATCTAACTGGGCTTTTGTTTTTATTCTCTAAGGCTGGTGGAGGAGTTTTCGGTTTATACATGGCACAGTAATCGTGGTCCGAATAAATTACATGCAACATATGTGGAGTTGGATAATTATCCTCTGTATAATCAGCTGTGGTTGTCAAACGTTTCAATTCTTCCGCATTGGTGCCTTGTTGCGTTTTAAGAAAATTTTTCCAAATTTCCAAAACTTGACCAGGATTTTGCTTCTCCGTTTCAGGAGACATCTCTTCTTCATTCTCAGCCTCCGAAGGGGGCGAGAGCATAACACGCGGCAAAGCGTCCAACTCACTCTTGGTTTTTGAGTCCGAATCGGAATCATCATCACTACTGTCAGATTCTGATAAGTTAGGCGCAGTTAAATTTAAATCATCCAGCAATTCTTTAGGGCGTTTATGCTTTTTGTTACGTCTTTTACGCGGTGTATCTTGCTCAAGCGGGTGGGATTTGCTTTCCTCCTTTTGTGATTCCTTCTCAGCAATTATATTGGATTTATCGTCGTTCTCTTCTTTTTTCAAAGTGTTTTCGAATTTCGTATTGGCATCCTCAACAGGTTCCTTCTTAACAAAAATTGATTCTTCCCTGAGTTGTACGAAACCCTTTTCTGGCTTTTCGTCTTCCTCCCCAAGGGCTTTCCCTGACTCCTCGGGTTTGTTCATTAGTGGCGTTACTGGCGTTGGCTCATGCACCGCAGCATGTTTGAGCAAAAGTCTCCTGGATATAAACTTTTCATCACAATTATCTTCGGCACAAGGATATCGTAAATCTCCAGTATGTAAACGTTTGTGTACTCTTAAGTGCATGGCTTTGGAGAAACACATATTACAAACCTCACATAAAAACGTTTGCGGAGGTATGCAAAAATGGTAAACATGACGCCAACGTTTCTGCAGACAACGCTTGCAAATTGTACTTTCCGTTCCATGTTTCCAAAACAGATGTTTAGTTATGTCCATTTTATTGCGATATGCTATACCGCACCGATAACACAAATGGTGGAGTTTATGTTTCCATACATGAGAACTGAGTCTACTTTGGTCTCGACAGTCTTCCAAACAAACATCACAAGCAAAATGACGTTTACGTAAATGAACCATCAAACGAAACGGTGATGGTATGTTGTCCACGTTGCATAAGCAACAACGGAATTTCATGTCAAATACGGAAACTTTGTTTGCTACTCCAGGGCATACATGGCACAGAATCTCACTGAAACTGAAGAAGTGAGCACGGCACATAAAGCAAAGGATAGCGGTTCGCAAGTGCATCTTCCGATTATGCAAATATAATTCTTTATGTGTAGAGGTGACGAATCGGCATTGAAAGCATTCAAATTGTCGTTCATCGAATGGCAGGGTAAATGTGCTCATGCCCATTGAACAATAGCTGGTCAGATTAAAGTGATGTTCTTCTAAATCCGATAAAAAACTCTTCAGTTTGGTCACTATAGTGTCAGAGTAAAGTTCCTCAGCTGTAATACTATCTACCGTGGCGACAAAACGATGGTGAGCAATGATGTGCAACACCAAACTCTTACCATTCACCGCTATACGACGAGCGTAATTGCAATACAAGCACAAAGGGTAGACAGCTTTTAAGCAGATTCGTACAAATTCAATAGTTTCATATTTGTCAATGGGACGGTCCAATTGTAATTCTGTTGTCAAAGTGTCTTCACTCGCAACTTCTATACCATCGGCTGGTAACTGTTTGTCTCGATCGGCTGCCGATGACAAAAAGTCATCGGATTCTTTATTAGAACCGCCGCACACATCGATTTCCTTATCCTCGTCTTCTCCAGTAGCTTCAGAATGTTCACTAATATCTTTGTGCTCCAAATCAGCATGCGGGAAAGTATCCATTGGACTTAAGTGCTCATCGCTAACTTTTATATCTACTTTCTCAGGAGGCTGTAAACGTTCATCAGAGTCATTTGTGTTTTCTGTCTTCTGAAAAACATCGGTTTGTAGATTTGGAGACATCTTGCCTTCTTCCATCTCGCTTTCTGCGCTATGATTAACATCCAACGTTTTCGTAAAATTGCTGTCTGTCGAAGTGCTCAGCGATTCGCTCGTGGACTGAGTCAGTTCATTCCTAAAAAACGCAATTATAAATCAAAAAAGGTCAATAGAATATAATAAGAAATATTGAAAATATACTGCTCGTAGTGTTAAGAATACATACCTTATAACTGTTGGAGTGGGTTGACCAGTAATAGTTTCATCAATATCCATTACATCACTGCCAATAGTGTCACGCCTTTCCAGCATTTTCAAAGTTGACGCATCGTCGTCATTCGAAGTAGTTGGCGGCGGTAGCAAACTAGGTTGTTGGTTTACATCCAAATTGCATTGATCTTGACTTTGCATAACAGCGTCTGCACGCGCCGGAAACCATCGCGAATTCGGTGAAGCCGGCGGAGTGGGCGACCAATTTTGCTCAGCACCACCCTGGCTGGATTGTGATGGAGTGGCGGACGATCTCGATAAAACATGCGGTTTTGTTGCGTGCCGTGAAACTTTCTTAGTCCGTTGTATATCTAGTTTAGTTCGTTCAATTTCCTGCATAATGCGCAGCAAATTTTTATTGGGCTCATCAAGTGAATCATCTTCATCCAAAGAGTTATTAGCATTTAAAAGTTTGTGATCAACAGTAACTTCACATGTTTCATTTTTCGTTGACGGCGTAGTGATATCGCTATTCTGGCTTACTGTTTCATTATAAGAAAAGGAAGGTGTTCCGGTTAAATTGGATTCATTTTGTTTCGATTCGTCAGCCAAATTCTCAGAATGTCCTATGTCGTTATCTCCATATTCGCCGTCATCACTCTCTGAAGTACTAAGAGCCGCATCAACAGATTTTTGGAACTCTTTCGGAACCCTAAGTTTAAATTTCGGCACAACCAATTTGGGCGGAGCGACAACAGCAGAATGTACGTCCTCCGGCCTATCCGGAGGTAGTTCAACTTCTGTCATTGCTCTGCATTGCTGCTCTTCCAAGCGTACGCGTTCGTCCAGCTCTTTAAAGGGATTTGTTTGCGTAACAGGATGGCTGGTTGTACACGATTCATCAATTACCATATTGCTACTACTATTGCTATCATCGGTATGCATATCGTTAAGCGCCAAAGGGGCCGAATTGGGCTTAATATCACAATTCAAAGTGGATGCCAACGACTCGGTACTAGTCGTTTCTGTAGTAAGCGTTTGATAATTGGTAAATGGTTGCATAGGTAACACCTCAGATGGCGCGACAATTATTTCCTTTGTTTGAGGCCTAAAACAAAACGATGGAATTAAAATTAAGAACAATTAATTGCGAGCTTACTTCTTCGCTAGTTGGGGTTTTTCTTTTTTCTTTTTAAGTTTGCTAAAGTGTTTGGCTTCTGAATGGGTCTTGCACTGATTCGTATGTCGTCCCTTCTGTCCACAAAGCGGACAGGGTGCAACATATTCCGAACAATCGTGATGTGAGAAAGATTCATCTTCGCCGAACATATGCTGGCAAGTACAACACATTAGAATCCTAGCTTCCAAAGGGTAGCTTCCCTTCAAAACTGTAGCACAGTTCCGTAGAGCCTCCTCGGAATGATAATGGTTCTGCTCGAGATCATGTTTGATTTCCAAATGCAAAGCTAACTTTTCAGCAGTTGGAAAAAAACGTGAACAATATAAACACATATGGCGGTTGTGTTTTTCTCGTACGTGCAGGAATAGATTCCAATTTTCATGGAATGTACCACAGCTAGAACATTTGTAGTAACGTTTCCTGCCAGTTAAAGGAATCATTGCAGCTATGGTTTTCTTGTGCTCCTTCGCAACCTCAGAAATTTTTGTGGAACTGTTTGCTAAACTGCTTCCCGGCAAGAGGCTGCTTGAGCTGCAGCATGAAGCCTGATGATCTGTTAAAGTGGAAAATGAATCAAATTTTCCGACTTTGCATTTAAAACAAAAATATTTAATTGGAGTTGTAGAGGACGTGGGTGTTGCGACCGATGTAGATGGTGAGGGAAATATTTTTGAGACGCCCACAGATGTTTCGGAAACAAGTGGCGGCTGCGTCGCTAAAACATTGTTACGACTTTGAAACGGTGGCTTAGAAATTGGCATCACTGGCGGTGGCATTAAAGGTTTTTCCAATTGTTGCAGGAGTAGAGATTTAGAAGTAACAGTCGCTTCAGGTAAAGCAACAGCAGCTTGGCAAGATTCCTGTAAATGTAAATAAAATTATTTCTTAATAAACATATAAATTTTTTTAATTGACGTTCGTACCGACGCTTGAAGTGAAGACATGGAGTCGTTATTCGTTTTGGAAAGTGCTGCCTTGTCATCATTGTTTAAACCCCGGGAACAAGGCTCTTCTTCTTTAATTTGTATGCAAATTGCTTTCCCTTTGGTTTCCTTAACTTGCAGGGATGATTCACAAGCCAGTTCCTTTTCACTTACGTGATCGTTTGTAATTTTCAAAGATATTTTCTCCACACTTTCTCCCATTTTCATATGTTCATCATTGACTACTATACTTTCTCTAACACGATCCGCGAAAGTGCAGGAGTTATCACTTTTGTCCGCTAAATTTATTTGTTTTTGCTGAGGTTCCGTACTCTCACTGGCACTACTATGAGAAAGCTTTCGCTTCAGATCAGTTTTGAACGCCCTTTCCTCCTTCATTAAATCGTCCATGGGGTCCATGGGGTGATCTATAACCAACTGTTGCGAAGAACTTGAAGTACTACTTGAATCGGAACTGCACGAATTTACTGATGAACGACTGGCGGCTTCATCCGCAAAAGATTGGGTCCAAGATGAAGTTTCATTTAGCCTTCCTTCTTCAATTTGCTGAGGGTTTCCAGGCTCGTCGCCTTCCTGTTTACTGTTAATACCAATACTTTCAGCGGATAACAATGAATCTGCGGAAACATTTTCCTTACTATTTGTTATAGACTCTCTAAAACTTGGTAAGTAATGACCCGTGGATGTATGTTCGCCGTTAAGTTGAGTTGATCTTGGGGGAGTTGTATTGCTGCTGTCGTCTGCATTTATCACATTCGTATCCCACTTCCCCAGTTGTTTATCACCTTCTCTAGTTTGCTTTTTATCCGCAAACACATTCTCAAAAGTTATTTGAGTTTCAGGTGAATTTCTTTCCATTGCAAATGGATTGTGGCCTTTGTTAGGTACTTTGTGATGCTCTTGTGACTGTCGTTGAACTAACAATGCATCTTCTTTCTCGTCCAAATCGTTAACGTCGGTTGTTGTTTCAAGCAAACTTTGCTGTGTCAATGATTCTATTGTTTGACTAGTATGGTCTTGACCACAATGATTTTCCAATCTGGGAGCTTTATCACTTGATTCGCTTCGAAATTCAACTATTTTTCCATTATTATTATAACTACTTGACCGACTACTGCTATCTTCTCTTTCTATATTGCGAACAATGCAGTGATCCTCTCCATTATTACCAGCGGAATCTACTTCTAAATTTTCTGCTTCCTCCTGCTTACGTATAATATCTGCTGCAGAAAATTGATGCTTATGCTCTGCACTTGAGAACCCTGCAGGTGTTTTCTCTGCCAGTTCATTTTGTGTCTCTTCTTCATCGTCGCTTCTGAGAAGCTGCTCTTCTTCTTCCTTTGATATATTATCAACACTTTTATTCTCCGCATTTTTACCATCAATGCCTTCACTGTCATCATAATCGTCATCATCACTTCTGAGCAATTCATCTTCATCATTATATAAGACTTTGCAGCAAGTTTTTGATACATGTTCACCTTCAATATCATTACCAATATCGTATTTGAACCTTTTTCTTTCTGGCGAATCTTCATCTTCTTCTTCCGTAACAAATGGAGATTTTACAATTTTATTTTCCACCATCGGTAGACTATCTGTCTGTGTTTCCACTTTCTTACTGTTTTGATGCTCAATGAAATTTCCATCTTCCTCCTCTTCATTCAACTGGATACGATCAGCATTACTAATGCAATTATTTGTAGTTGTTGCTTCTTGAGTTAAACTTCTTTTGGTGTTTGCATTAACTTGCTGTGAATTGTTTGCATTTTTCTGATTATCGTTATTCACTGGCGGTGGAAATTGTGTTGGTGTCGAATCTAAGGTGGAACTGATATTAACCGCTTCAGTTTGTGCTTGATTGATAGTTTCCATCATTTTATTAACTACCTTTAAGTTTTGACTGCAAATAGAATAAGACAGTTTGTTATTTACAGTTACCAGGGTTGATTACAATTTTAAAAGAGTACACCTTCATTATAACAAGTTTAGGATTAATTTTTCAAACACAAAAGCAAAACAAACAAAACATAAAAACAAAAGCAATTTGTAAACATAATTGATGAGAAAACCAATTGCGCTCTTTTACTTTTCTTTTCTTTTGCACCACACCACGTTTTCCTTTTTGTTTTAATTCTTTTACAAAAACGATTACAAGACCAATGAGCTGACTTTTTTCCTATTGTGACGATTTTATATTTGGTTTCATTTATATATATTTTCATTTTGTATTGATAAAATAAAAAAACACATTTGTTAATGTTAAAATATATGGATAATAAGCAGAACAGCGAACACGCGCCTTTTTTTTCTTTGATAATCTTACTCACACATACGCACCGCTGAATAACACTAGATAAACAATTGGAAAAGCCATTGACAAAATAAAAGCAGAATAATTATCGCACGACCTCGTATATCTATAACAATTGCTTGTACACACAACGCAATCACAAGTCTCAACTTACCTTGTTAGACTTTGTTTATAAAGCACCAATAAAGGACTACGGTCGCTTTAGTACACTTAAGCCAAGGGCTGCTCCATTTAGCTTAGCGTAATCAAAATGACATATGTAGATAAAGACTGTATCCGCTGTCCAAGAGTTTCATTCGCGGGGCCGGTAGTGATTGAACTTATTATTATTTTTATATGAGTCTGTGCACACTAACGTTCACAGAGCAACTGAATGCCACAAAACCATATATGAAACGAGTACGCGTCAACGAGCCCGAAAACTGTCTCGCCCAGCGGAGTGTCACAACGCGCGCTCTCTGCGACAGGCGGGGCGGCACGGAGCACCCTCTTATTCAATCACAAAAGTTTTAAAAATTTCTTGCTTTTCAATATCAGAATTTCACAATAAGATCTACAATCTTTTTAACAAAATATCGCATAAATTTCCTAAAGTTTATTGCGTGTTATTTTTTTTATACGCGACTAATAATCGTCGAAAATTTTTTCTGTAATATATTTAGCGTGATTTTCTGATGGCTGCTTTTACAAGAATTGGCAAAGCACACTATTTTTTTTCAGCACGCATACACCTTCATGCGCTTATTTTATATATCTCGTTTTGGGATTATCTTTTCTATTCTTTTGATATCTTTTTGTTTAAATATTTTATCGCCCATGAGAGCTTGAAAATTAAATTAGATAAATTTCGTATTACTGTTATTCCATGAGCATTTTAAATTTATTTAATTTATGAAAAACACACATTCGACAAACAAAAAAAATTGCTGAACTTTTGGCGTTCATCTTCGTTTACTAAATCATGTTCCGGGTTGCATATGAGCGTATGCTCGGTTGTACAATAAAGGTTCTAAAAAAAAACATAGCCTACACTGAGAGATTTTATCTTTTTTATATTACTTGTAGAATGATGTTATCAGAAAAATATTAAAAACTTAAACGAAAAATTAGGAGATGGCACAATCTGAAATCAAAAAATATACCTTACCATTATTTTGAATTTACAAGTACATCTAACTATTAATTCAATGCTTGCTATGCTCCAATTACGCAAAAGCGGTAACACTGGAGAAATTACGGTCGTTTTTATAGGCATAATTGTTAATTTACATAATTAAGTCCTGATGGCTACGTCGAATTCTTTTTTTTAAATTTTTTCTCGCACTTATTCACTTCTTGCAACTTCTTTGTGGACTTGCGAAATGGCTTTGTTGAAACTTATTTAATTGCAGTGAGTTGAATTTTCGCTAAAACGTCTAAAAGCCGTTATCTGATTTTTCTTTACAAGGTTTATAAAAACATGCCCTTTTGTTTAGAATGGAGAGAGCGTAGAGGTGCTTTTAATAAATGTAAATTTACTCGACATTGATTTTCTTGGTGTAAGCGGCTAATTCTTGGTGTAAGAGAGCTCTACTGAGCGCTAGTCAATTTGCCTTTCACTCTATGTTAGTTTCCCTTATTCTCTAAATATGTAATTTTTTGGAAATAATCTTCTCTCTCTTCTTCTTTTACTTCTACTCAGCGAACCAACAATCGAAACTATTGAAATAATCTAACTTGGTAGAATACGATTATATATATTTCACAAGTATACTTTGAAAAATTAAAAAATATTGCATTCACAAAATGCAATATTTTTAATTAACACTACTTTATCGACTGATTTTTAATGTGAGACATTTTGAAAAATAGTATCTTTCGTCAAAGTCAAAAGAAAATAAATGAACTAAATTAATAATATTTTTATTAATATTAATAAAATGAAATATGTACTAATATTACATATGTTTTTGTTTACTTTTCAAAAGTAGAATCATATGTATTTTGTTGTTGCAAAGAACAATATATTTGTGTAATATTATAATAAAAAATAATAACATCATTGTATAGATATTTATATAATAACGGATATTATCGCGGAAGTCTGGGAAATATCTCGGAAATATCAGAATTGGCTAGAAGATATATTCGGACTATATATTTTATTTTTCGCGTGGTCTAAGCTTTTTATTTGTTCGCTTAACTTCGTTTTCTATTACAAGATAATAATTCAGCAAGAAATAGAACAATATTTAAATGGACACATTTAACTGAGCCACAGAGTTCTCAACACTGTCGTTTTTTCCGGAAAGTCTAGCATAGTTTCTTTTTTTAATAAAAAAATATTTTGAAAAAAGCGGTTGACAGGATTGGCAGCGAGTAAAATTGCAGCGCGTATTTAGTGTTTTAAACAATTAGTTCATTCTCTTTATCAATTAGATTTCTGAAAATGTCCACTTTCGGTAAAATAAAAAGTGTATATTGCAAAGATTTCGTGACGTACTCAGAATGCACCTTCACACCATCAGAATATTTAAACGTTATTGTTGGCCCCAATGGCTCAGGTAAATCTACACTTGTATCAGCCACACTGTTGTGTTTGGGTGGTGAGCCCAAGTTGCTAGCGCGTTCAAATTTTATCAGGGATTATATTAAAAACGGTTGTTCATCGGCTAAAATACGGGTAGAAATGTGCGCCGAACAAAAGGACAAAGAAAACCTTTGTGATACGAAATCGGTGGAGTTCACACGCACCTTTGACAAAAACGATAAATCAGAATGTTTTATTGATGATCGTTCCTATTCACATCGCGACTGTCTAAAGGCGATATCAAAATTTAACATCCAAGTAAACAATCTATGCCAATTTTTACCCCAGGATCGTGTTCAAGATTTCGCTAAAATGAGTCCCCAGGAAATTCTTTCAAATACAATCAGTTCTGTTTGTAGTGTTGAAATATTGGAGAACTTTGAAAAATTAAAGGAATTGCAAAATAATCAGAAAAATAACCAAAGTACTCATCAGAAATTAGTACAAAAACTGGAGGAAAGTAAGAATCGAATTAACGGGCTAAGGGGAGAGTTAAATCGATTTAATGTTCGTCAAGAAACTGAAGAAAAACTGATTGCTTGCAATATTAAAAAGGTAAAAGTTGAAACCGATGAGCTGTCTGCAAATCTTGCTCAAGGTCAAGAAATGGAAAAAGATCCCTATACAACTGTGTGCATAAACAGGAGCAACTCTTTAAAAAATAACTGGCGGCTATCGGGCTTAAGACGTACTCGTCCTAGTTCAAAGAAATAATGACAATAAAGTGAATTGATGAAATACGCAATCGTTGTGTTTAATTTTTAAATATTTATTTTATTTACTATATAACATTGCAATAAATTATATTATTAATAAATAGACTGTAATGAAACTAATAAAATAAATAAATAAAACTTAGACTTATGTAAGAGTGTGGAATTTTGAAGTTTTGCGTGAAATAGTTGGTTTACTTGCTTAAATTTTTGCCTAAACACTACAAAAATTTCAAAAAAAAAAGAATAAATAAAATATTTTAATCAAATTAACTACGCGAATAAATAAATAAATATCTTCGCTTTGAAAGGTTTCTGTCAGGCTTTAAATCCTACGAAATGAAAATATTCATTTTTATTATTAAAGCAAAATGTGCAAACATGAATTTCTAAGCAAAAGCAAAATGTGCAAACCTGAATCTCTAAGCATGCACGTTAAGCAAAATGTGCAAAGCTGAGTCTCTAAGCAAAATTTCCCACTATCTGGAAATTCTGGAAATTGAATATAAAATATACTAAATCTGGAAATATACTGAAACTGGAAAGGAAATATCATGCCTTTGCTTCTTACCTTAAAATCTCCCACTATTAATGACCACAAAAATATGAACGCAAGTGGGGCCAAATTGAAAGCAATTACAATTTCGAAAAAACCATATTCATATTTTAATATTTTTTGACTTTCTTTTAATAAAAATGTATTCAATTTAATATGACACCCTTGGGATTGCTTATTTTTGAAAATAAGCACTGATGGCACTGATACTGTACTTTATGTACACAATACGAGTGTTATCGAATGAGTAAACAATAAAAAAGCAAAAAGGAAAAATCGTTATATTTTTATTAAAATAGGAATATAAAAGCGAAGCTAACACGAAAAGATACGTACGCCTTTGACTCCTTTGGAATTGAAATTTTAGTTCAGTATCGACAAAATGTGCCTTTACAGGCCCTCAATAGACATGTGCAGTCAGGAGGTGAACGCGCCGTGGCTATTGCTCCCTTTACATTGTCCATGCAACGCGTAAGTCATGTACGTTTTCGCTGTGTCGATGAAATTAATCAGGGAATGGACGCACGAAATGAAAGTACAAAAACCGGTTGTTCTCAGTACTTTTTTGTTACGCCGAAGCTCCTCTGCAATTTAAATTTTTTAAATAAAAAAAATTGTCGGTTCTTTGTGAACCGTTGTTAAACAAAATAAATATAAAAAATTACAAATGAAGCTTTGCCGCTGACGAGATGCAATAGCCAATAGCCTTTGCACAAGGTGGAAGAACTGATGCATATTTCTTAGTTAAGAGTACAAAATCTTTCCTTGCATCTTTTGCTCGTTATGTATATTTTAGTTTGGTGACTTATTTATTAAAATTTACCATAAGGTAAATTCATTCAGGTTCAGAAAAGTATTTCAAGCCTCAAAAGGTGCACGCTCGCTAACTATAACTCGCAATAAAAGCAGCCCTTTTCTATTGTAGTTATCTCTGCGGGCAACCAGTTTTTTTTCAGAAAAACGTGGAAGATAGCGATCAAAGCTTCTTAGACAGTAATTTTAATTATACGTTTCTGGTTTTGACTTTCCTTTAAGTCGTTTCTTCCTTATTTCTTGGGAAATAATCATCAAAATCCAGCAGGGCTGACATCGTCGTGCAATTTTCGCAAAAGTGTTTTTAAATTTTCTACTTTTTAGTTACGTTGCTTTCCTCTGCCGATGTTTTTTATAATTTTCTTTGATTTTCCTCTACCTTTTTTCTAGCACATTTCTTCTTTTCTGTGCGATGTATTCCAAATGTGGTGTGCCTATTCGAAATTTTGCAATCCGTTTACTTTTCCACAAATTTTAACTGAAAATTCTATAAACCGACCGCTACGTGTTTCTAAGCTCGATTTTTTATCGATTTTCTAAATAGGGGAAACGTTTATTTAGGGCGTCGATTTCCTGTAATCTCTTTTTCAATTTACCAAATTTCCATTTAATTCATAATTCTTTCCCTTTAGTTATTCGTTTTCTGCACTTGCAGCAAAACTTTTCTCAATTTTTCTTGTCTTCCAAAAATTTCGTTAACACGTGCAATGCCTTTTTTCATGAGGCAAATTAATTTCATTTTCGATGTTGTGCAAATTAGATTCCAATTTAATGTTAATAGATTGAGGATCCCTTGCCAAAATTTAAGTTCGCCTTCTAATTTCAAGACTTCTCCAGTTGTTTCACGATTCATAGGTTTTTGATTTCTGATTTCACTGAACCATAAATAAGTTTGAATTTTGTTGCGTAATTGCCACATGGCGTCCTTTTTCGTCTTTCTACTGTTTCATACAGCTGCCTTTCATCTAAAACGGTAGTACACATTACAGTATTTTTATTCTTTGCTTTCTTTGTGGACATGAGTAGTGGTAACTTATATGTAAAGGAAAAAATAAAAGAAAAATCTTAAGCGCGATGCACAAGATGGAGATGCGCAGGTTTAACTCGCTAAAGACTTAACAAATCAGTTAAAACTTATTTGGAGATTAAAAAATCTTTCCTAAATTAGGATTGAATTGGCAAATCAATTTACTGCTCAATTCGTTCTTGGATTAGCCACCTATCTTTCAATGATAAAGCGCTCATGTTCAGTATAATTCATAACGACATAGTCTAACTTGGCTGCACTATCGCAAAACATGTGATTTTCTTAATTTTAAAGTACCAACGCATAAAAATAATGTAAAAGATATTTTGATTTTAGTCCAACGCTACCCAACAAACCAAAAAAAAAAAAAAAAAAAAAAAGATATTTTGATTTTATCAACAAAAAAATTTAATATCTTACATAGATTTCTAATACAAATATTTTTTTTTTCATCTATTTTTTTGGCAAAACAAATTTTTTTTTAACTTGTTTTATATTTCTTTTCGTGAGTTTTTTTACGTCTTTTATGCATTTCTTTGGTTCTTTTTTTATATCCATCACCGAACGATGAGGGGTATATTCATTTCATCAGGGCGTTTGCAACGGTCAAGAGGAAGCTTCAGAGACCAAACAAAGTATATATACTTTTGATCAAATTGTGATACGATTTAAACGTCTGTTCCTTTTGTAATGGCTGCTATAAACATTCCCCAGGTCGCAAAATAAAGCTATGCATGCAATGTAGTTGCTCATGTAGTACAACAAGTACACTATATAAATTTTCACGTTCATTCTGAGAAGAGAAAAGTTCAGGCACGCCCACCCTATGTTATAGAGTATGAAAATTTGATCCTTTTCCTATTTTTTTAGGGTCACAGTGACGGCTATAAAAGATTTGGTCACGACCGAATATAATTTCCTTATGTGTTTTGATAATAAAATAATATCACTTTTTTGTTTACTATAATCTTCTTCGTTTTGTAACCATAAACCAAAAAGTGTAAGATGCTTGTTCTTGATTTTCTTGGTGTAAGATGCCTCTTCTTGATTTTCTTGATGTAACATGCTTGTTCTTGATTTTCTTGGTGTACGATGCCTCTTCTTGATTTTCTTGGTGTAAGATGCCTCTTCTTGATTTTCTTAGTGTAAGATGCCTTTTCTTGATTTTCTTGGTGTAAGATGCCAAAAAATTGTAGATTTTGGATAAGCTATATGCAACTGAATGTTTCTGGGAGTTGTATGTAGAAGACGTTAAAAAACAAATCGCGCGTAACCGTGAACTTTTATTCCTCCAAAGACTGCTCTAGCTAACAGGAATTTATTTGCGAATCTTACCCTTATCCCTCGAGCCATTGGGCGACATTACAAGTTGTCGTCAAGGCAACTGAAACAAAAGTAAGCAAGTCTTCTTTGTTATAAGCGCTAAACTCGAAAGGAGTTCCTATGATAACGTTTCATCCCCTTTCAACGTCTAGCTTGGTAGTTTACTTAGGTAAAACGACAATGTATCGTTTTACGTTTCCATGTTGAGAATATTTGTTGTTGTCTCGTGACTAAACTAAAATAAAAAAAGCAAAAGCACTAAGAACGCAAGCTATCGGCTCTATTTTGGAAACTAAAATCAGATATTAAATTGATATTGAGTTTTGTAACCGATTTCAGGATGTCCATGCGACTAGTAGTTCTGAATATGATTCTACTAATACAGCAAAAGTTTAGGCAGTCACAAGAAATGTGGTTTATTGCAAGAATTTGTTCACAATTGTGGATTCCAGAGCAAAAACATTGTCTTTTAAACAGAAAATGAGTTCGATGAACCCCAACAATGTTTACTAGATAAAATTTGCGAGGCATTAGTTAAACCTCTTATACCAATGAGCAATAATTAGAGGTGTTGTGTCCAGAGGAGAAGATTTGGACCATACCAGAACTTTCAATCTGGTACCCAGTGCTTAGAGTAGGCCCCCTCTCCTGGAGAATTACCTTGCAAGCCAATTGCCAATAGCTCTATGGAAGTCGTCCGATTAAGGCTTCACGCCAGGTGCAGACGGTAAACATCGATATAATAATAATTACAATAATGGTGAAATCTCTCTTATCGCACCTTGGACGAATGTCCTCTAGAACTTTGAGCAACGCCGCATTGCAACCACGCCCAGACATATAATCCGATTGATTAGTGCTAAGTAAGGTTTCAGTATTCAAATGCAGTCCAATCTGATCAGTTGTTAGGCGTTCAAAAACTTTTGAGAGAGCGGAAAGAATACTGATCGGGCGATAATTTTATAATTGTATGCTCAGTGAAGAGTATTTTTCGTACGATATTATGGCAGTAGTCCGTGTGGTTTGGTGATATTGAGCGAATAACGGATCTAGCGATTTTTCCTTTGTTTTTTTTATTACTACTTCACCATTACACATATCGATAAAGACATCAAAAAGTAAACACCAGAGGTGCATATTATCGTTATGAACGTTTGTAGCGGGAATTGTTTGTTTTCTTTTAACATTCATTATGCAGAAGAAAAATATTTATTAATGAAAAATATACCAAATTGTTATCTAAAATTATTTAGTTTTAAAAACATTTTGTTTAGTACGAGCTAACTAAGGTTTTTTACCATAACTTTCTCCGTATAATTATGACATTGTTAATTAATAATTACGACCCATAACACGATTTAAATCGTTCCAACTGCACGAGTAATCGATTTGCAATAGTCCTTTATTGCTCATCCCGAATTTATTACCGTAAATTCCATTGCAGAGCGTTGAAGACGATCGTCGGCCCAATGTGCTATAAATGCTGCTACAACCTCCATTTAAGCCACAGCCTAATGAACTGTAGCAACTAATGTTTGTACTGGTTGGTATAGAACCATAAATCGACTGAGCACCGTAGACTTGTTGGCTTTGTGATAGACATTCGTAGCAATCGGATACACTACAACAGGGTAATGTAGCATAAGGATTGCAATAGTCGTAAGTGGGCGGTAATGGTGGAGGTGCTGGGAATTCTAATTGGGGCGCTGGTTTTAAAGTACGGCGTTTTAAAGCACCATAACTGCTTAGGGAATGACGTTGTATAGTATTCGAGCCATAATCCTCACCAATTGAACTGTGCCGTTCGGACGATGAAGTTGTAGAGGAAAGTGCTAAAAAGAAAAATGACCTTGAGATTCAGTTTGGTTTTGTGGGACATATTTTTTTTTTACCTCCATAGCCCGTATAAACATTGGCTTCATCGTCATCCAAAGTAATATTATTTTCAAATCTTTGATTCATTTGCGTTATATAATCATCATAAGCATCGTTATTTTCTCTGATACGATTAAGACCGCTAGAGCGACGCACATGCACTGGATTGCAACATTCCAATCGGCATTGTTGATGAGCAGCAGAAGAAGAAGAAGAGCGTCTACGATTTCGTGGTAAGGTTGCTGGTGACGAGTGACGGGTTTTCTGATTCATCTCATTGTTACAATAATGTGAATTCATTGAATCTTCCATCGGACTGGAGGGCAACGATTCATCATAGTATTTTTGCATGTTTGAAGGCTGCTCAATTTTCCTTAAAAGCGAAAATGCATTTATCATGCCGTGGAAGACAAAAAGAAAATGAACTCACTTGCGTACGTAATCGTAATTTTCTAAATCCCAAGGATCGACATAACATCTCTGCGATGGCAGCAATGTGGTGCTATAAACATCTTCAGTATTATCGATAGTATAGTACGGTGATTCTTGCAAGTCTACGTCCTCATCATAGAGTACATCATGGGGCAACGGTTGTTTAGGACCACGTCTTCGCGGTGTAGTATTATAACTTTGTTCACGCATTTGTTACCTTATCCACGTTTATGTCTGAAAGAACCAAAACAAAAAATGTAGTGAATTTTGTGCCTATGATCATATGTGGAAATTAAATAAAGGATTATTCGTTGCGTCTATTAAATTCCTGGACCAATTATAGCCAGGTTATTAGGCTTAAAGTTTTCAAAGTGCGTATTATAAAATTAATATGGACGCAATCATTGTTGTCGCTCAGCAATATCCGCGTGTCAATAGAAATCGCTTTTTCTTCGCATTTTTGTTTATATTTCCGTTAATATCTTTCCCATCTTTGCATCTCTTTGGTAAAAAAAGTATTCCGCTCTTGCAGAAGATTTTGTGAGTAACCGGTGGTCCTTTGCAAACATGGCCAATAAAGAGCAGAAGCTTCGATATCGTTTTGATATATATGTATATATATATTCACTTTTTAGATGTGAGCGATATTGTCAACTGAATTTTAATTCACAAAGAGTGGAGTGCCACTTCCCAAACCTAGTTGAGTTTGACGAATTGTTATTAATAACTGCTTCCGGTTGGTTTTTCTTGACGTGCATTGAATAACAAATTTCATCGTTCTACTATTTCTATCTCAAATTTTTGACGAATAGTTTCTACAGATTCGCATATAAAAACTCATTGGGCAACCGAAAATTTTTTAATAAAGAATTCGCGCCTGTGTTCACTTCGGAGCACATTAAGCTCATCTGTTAATCAAAATAAAGTAAACGCAAATTCACCGCCTTGTGAAAGCAGTAACCCAAACTGTGTAGCTGGTGTACTCTTAAATCCAAAAAATCTTCACAATTTTTATATGGAAAATGTTTTTGAAACGATATAGAAAATGATAAGTAGTTAGTGTCAGATGGGAAATGTCAAAGGAGTTAAAGAAAGCGTGTTATAAATCTTGCTAATTACTTCTGTAGGAAACACGATTGCGGGCAGTGATACAGAAAGCAATTCGCGCTCCAACGTGACCGTTCGCAAATTCTCTGCAAACTTAGTTGTTGACATTAAAATTCATGTTGTAATGTAAAGTTGTACTTGCTGTGGTTCTCGCAATTCTGTAAATTGCAATAAGTTACAATAACCAAGACATTACAGATAATTAATAGTCAATAAGATAAAAATAGAAAAATGTGTGTAAAATAAAATTAAAGCAGTCGAACTACTCTTAATGACAGTTCTAAGAATGGAGCGAGCACTTTATAAGCTTGTCTACGACAAGTTCACACAGGCATTTAACATGATGTAAGTGAGTAGGTATATGTAGGTAGACTAGTCGTTATAAAACCATTTGCATTTTATACACTGAGACAGTTTCAAATTATCATCTCTCTACCATCATAAAATTAAGAAAAAATGGATGAGATAAGTTTTTAATGGAGGAGCACAAAATATCCCGTTGTGGTAATACCCATATTGATAAAAGCTGATTGTTGATTGACGAAACACTGTCGTGTTGCAGAGTGAAGACAAACGTCCCGTGGTCCATTTAGAAACTCCGCTTTGTAACTCACAAGAAAAAGAAGAAGAAGAAGAAGAAGAAGAAGTAGAATTAAAGAAAATTGATTAACATTACAAAGAAGATGCGGTCTTTTGGCAAGGAATATTCCATGCCGGAATGGCGTTGTCCTTCGTTTCGTATTGGGGGCATTACATCAAATGTGGGTGAAAGAAAATGGCATAAAGGATTTCGCAAATTTGGGAAACAGTTGTAGAAGCGTACTTCCCTAAAGCCTCAAGAAATCAGTTGAAACTTGCTTGAAGATAACAAAATGTCGCCCAAAAACACATTGTATTGATAAATCGTTTTGTTGTTCAATTCGCTTTGGGATTAACCAATGGGGGCAATCACCTAATTGAAAGTTTCCTTTCTTTCTTTCAATGATAAAGCCACGTTATTCATGTACTAATTCCATTCGCATTTATTTCTTTTTTTCTGATTTTCGAAAAGTCGTTACTTGACGATTTTCGTTTATACATAATGGTGGTCTTTTTCTCATATTCGTATGTAATGCGCCTATACATAAAATTCGATGAAAACGATATAGAATTCATACAAAGTTAGTGACCTGATTCCGCTTCAGCAGTGAGTGAGTGCCGAGTAGGCATGAGTCTCGACTAGCAACTCAATGGTCGTGGCTTCAAATCTCAAGTGCAGTAGAGTTTTTAATAAAGCCGCAAGCTTTAGATACTAGCACTTTAAGACTTTAGTCTTAGAATTTATTCTCTGCCTAAATTTATAACAATAATAATAATGACTTGGCTTTACTTTTGCTAAACATGGAATTTCTTTAATTTCAATCAATTTATAAGTAAAAGTAATTTAATGAAAATTTTTTGATTTTATTAATAAAAAAATTAAAAATGAGTAGTTTTTTAATATAAATATTTATTCTTTTTATTTAAATATTTTTTTGATAAATCAAATTTTTCTCTTCTTAACTTCTTTCAATTCTTTTCATGTCTTCTTTTGCTTTTCTTTTGGTTTATTCCTTTTCATTCATAAAGAAAAAAGTAGTCATACGTTGCAGTTTCTGGATAAGCTTCAGTTCAATATAGAAGAGAATTTCTCTGGAAGCTTTATATGGCTAACGACAAAAGAAAAGCTCCAGCCATTTTTCGTCAAAGTTTATTCTTCTAAAGTTGGCTCTAATTAGCAGGAATTTATTTGCGAATCTTGCCAATTCCTTCTATTATTGGGCAGCACTGGAATGGAAAAGCAGCAAACTCAAAAGGAGTTCCTATGGTAATGTTCCACACCTTTTAACATCTAATCTAATAGTTTACCTAAGCGAAATGACGTCGCATTGTTACACGTTTCCATGTTGATGTTAATTTATTGTCTCGTGACAAACTAAGTTTCTTGGCGTATCTGGCAATAGTCAATTTCCAAATGGAATTTTCGATATATTATGTGACAATGCGGTTATTTACTTAGGATGGCTGATGGGTGTCTTCGAATTTTTTATTTTATTCCCTGTTATGAAAGACAAAGAAATGAATTCATATGATGTGCTCGATATTTTCTTATCGGTATGTCAGCAGAGTCTTCAAAACTTTTTATTTAAAAAAGAAAAATGCTTAAGGTAAGGGTGTGATGCCCATTTGCTAGCTGCTTCGTATCCTAAGTTATTACTAAATTTACCTTTTAGTAAAATATCAAATGAAAATAGGCTTTAGCAACAAAACTAAGTTTAGTAAGTAAAACATTACTTACACATAATTAATGGTAACGAACTGTTTTACAAAGATTTATATGATTTATATATAAATCAAAGTTTTTAAAGTTATAAGTATTTTAGCCGCATTATTTAGCTTGAACACGATCGTCGTTAATTAGCGCATTTGAATAAATTACAAGAATCTCTGTCAACACGATACCGTTGCTGTTGTAAGTCACATGAAAAGTTTGTGTGCTAATAGTCACTTTTTTATATGGAAACTGTACATGTTCGCTTCTAGAGTGTTTATGTTTTAAACAAGTCTTTTATGCATGGTATGGAGAACCGGTACAAATTTGCAATGATAAATAACAACTAATCAACAGATTATTTATATAAGTAGATATTATTTACTTGATTTTATCTTTTATCACTGCTTGGTTAGAAATGGATGTGAAAGAGCAAAAGTTCATAAGGTAAATATATATATAAAGGGATGTATTGCCAGAAAGTAAGTTACTTAACATATTTACACATGAAAAGTCTCTAAAATAAATTAAGAGACGGATTCATTTGACTCTTGGCAGTAAATCTTATGCTAATTGACAACTAATCCACTGCTGGCTTCTGCTCTGATCAATTGACCTTTTTTCAGTACCAACCTGCGTGCAAAAGCCTTCAACGTTTCTACCAAATTTGAAGTCGATGTCTTCTTTTTTGCGACCACGAGAGTGCTAACCACAAGCACCGTACAGACGGACAGACATGGCTTAATCAATTCAGAATTTCACGCTGATCAAGAATATATATAAGGTCTTTACAGCTTCCTTTTGGGCTTTACATGCAATATGAAAAAAATAAAATGGGTATACCCCCTTCCTTCAGTGATGAGTATAAAAAGAGCACCGAAAAAAAGCATGTACATCTCTAGCACAGAGGTACACCCGCAGCCGGTACGGATCCGGGTTGTGAGCGAACCCCTAAGCCCTTTGCAAACATGCAACAGCTTAGCAACTAAGCAACAGTGGAAAAATTCACTTAATTTTTCGAATCGTACTAAGATGTCGAGATTAGAAGTTGATTCAGATATGAGATAGGCAGAGCGCGCCTCTTGAAGATAGTTGATATGATAGAATTAAAGAATTGGATATTGAGATTAAGTCATAGATATCGTTTAGATTTTGACAAAGGATTGTGAACGGATTAAAAAGCTCATAATTATATCGACTACTATTGACTAAGCACTATGAAGATAAAGTTCCCAGAGAAACGATTCGGGACATTAAAGTTTATCTCACCACGTAATGTCGGCGAATTGGTTGCACCATTTATTAGCTTAATTAGGAAGGAGACTAAGGAATAAGAATAAATCTACGTGTCTCAAGCGACGATAAGGCCAACAAAAGCAATCTATTTTCGTAAGAAAGTGAAAAGACAAGCAGGTGCCACCCCAAATTCCTATGAACCAGGAGCAAAAATCGCTTTTGAACGGATTGTATTGAATCCATATAGCATCTATAGGAAGGAGACCACACAAAGGAGGCAGACTCAAGTATTAGTTTGACTAAGTTCATGCAGAACTTTTTTGTAATATGAGGATCGTTTTTGGACCACCATTTAATCAAACCTAATGCCGACCTAGCTTTACTTAAAAAGAGAGCACATTAAAAAGTAGTCGTTGGTCGAATAGCGCCCCTAAATCTATGAACGCATCTACCAATCTTCCAATTTTTATGAATCGATGAAATAGCCAGTAGTGAATAAATTCCTCCTTGAGATAGAAAGCTTATTGAATTTTTTTAGGTTAATTTTGAAGCTGGTGCAAGTGCGCTTTCAAGGAGCAGGAACAAAACAGTTTAACATCGTCAGCGTACATTAAGATACGGCTGGATTTAATCATCGAAGGCAGATCATTGATGTATAGAATGAATAAAATGGGCCCTAAAGGGCCTTGAAGGACACCTGTCGTCACGGGAAATTCATAAGAGGTGATGGAGTTAAACAGAACCCTGAACTGATCGGTTATGAAGAAGTTGATGACGAAGTTCGCACCTAATTACCTAGATTATGGTTAGGTTATGTTAAGATAGGGATAGATATTTCTATGGCAAGTGGTTTGCAGATCTGTCTATCAATTCAATCTTTTAACAGGCATTTTTAGCACTGTCACCTATTTGCCATAAGGTTGCTAGAACTTTAATCTTAGAATTTATTTCTATGGCTAAATTAATTTTAATAACATAATAATAACAATAATAATAGAAAAATTTTTATTTTTAATTTATTGATTACAGAGTAGTGAATAAATCCAGGGATCAACTAACAAAAAAAAAAATGTTTAGTAGGTCAGTCCTTGAACTTATTGACCGATGTGTTAGATAATGACTAACAATAATTGGTTGCCATAATTACGTATCAGTAGATAAGAGGAACTTGAGGCCAATCAATGCATATTTTGTTTTTATCTTTAAAGGATTTTATTTTCATTTTTCCTTATATTTATACAAATAAATAATTATGTTTAACCACATTAATCGCATAGCTTTCCTGATAAATTATTACAAATATAGTCAAACGTAGACAAGCGCTTGCGGAAGACTTTCGTTAAATGCTTACACATCTAGCCGATGAAAGCATGTGCACTTCACGAGATCTTACGCAAAAGTGTTTAACGGACAGTAATTGGGGGGAGATTGCATTCGACATAATTTGGCGGTACATAACCTGTTTCTCAAACCAACTCACATCTGTAATTTAAAACAAAATTATAACTATTAACGTGTAATGTACACGTAAAACAGTTTTGTATCTCAGTTCGGGAATCTATTAAATATAACTTAAAGGAAATCGCTTTTATTGCTATTTAATTGCAAAGCGCTGCTTCAAAAATTTCATCACGAGCCTATCAGAGATAACTGTGCAAACTTGAACTTGACGTGGAAGGCAGTTTTTCGATGGTTGGATTTTCCTGCCACATATTGCGCAATTGTAGCTAATTGTATGAACATAATCGCTTTTTCTGCATTTCTTGGCCCGAGTGTAAATGAAGGAAAAAAAAAAATCAAAACACGCGTCTTACTACTATGTTATTATTATTTTAGTTGTTTTTGTAGAAAATAAAAGTATACTGATTCTGTCATTTCTCTATATATGCACATATCGGCCGATATAAGATATCGAATTTATATGCTTATGTGCCTTCGTAATGCTTGAACTTTCGGGCCCACAAAAGGTGTCGGGAGGGACAAGGGGGGGGGGGGGACTAATGTAGGACTTTAAAGCACGTTCAATGATCAGTGGGATCAGATCATAACTATTTACAAATGCTAAAAACTGAGAAACTCTCTAAAAAGATATATGTAATATACGCTGATATTTTAAAACTTTCGGTTAAGTCGTTTCTAAAATCCACAACAAATATTTAAGAGGATCGTCTGCAAATTCAAAGTCATGTAACGTAACGTAAAGTGGTGTGCAATCCGTATCGCGAGCTAGAAAGATCTATGGCACCCGGTCGTGTCCTTAGCCCTTCAACCCCCTTAGGGTTCGGAGCGTCATAAGGTGTTCGCTAAACACCTGATATCACCTGGTATCTAATCCTGCAGATGGCCGCGCATTCGCATAGGACATGATGGGACATTTCCTTCGTCGTATCTCTCCTCTCGCAGAAACTGTATGAATCGAAATCGGGGATATTAATATTTTTTAGATGGTAGAAGCCAGTTGCGAGTCGTAAGTCGCTTCTTCGTACTTCCAGTAGCTTGTGTCCTATGCCGACGGATTAGATAGATCTTTTCGCTTGTCGTTGTTCTACACTTTATTCCCAATGGCTTGCTAGTTTTCTCTGTGCCTCTTGATGTGGCTTCTTGGTCCCCAAGTACCAAGTGCCAAGCGAGTCCGGACTTATCATAAACTTTCGGCCCTCCATTTTTCTAGAGAGTGAGCCCTTTGTTCTGCCACCTAAGATCTAAGTGTGCCTCGCTGTGATTCTCTAACTCATTTAGGGTTTGATAGCACTCCAAATACAAGCTTAGAGGGTATTAAATGCCCTTTTAGGGCCTTTAGAGCCAAATGACTGTCGTAGAAGTTCAAAGTAAAAAAAAAAAAATGTTGCAAGAAATTTTGTAGATAGTAAGTTAAGTAACCTATTGGATTTTCGAAAGGTGGAAATTTCATTTTATTGATTCGAAACTTTTTCAAATATGCTTAGGCAAGCTTTTGCAGGGCAAACAGTCTAAAGCGTCACACCCACCCCGTTCGCTGTATATAAGCTATTCATACAATGCATTACGAGCATAAACGTTGCATACACATGTGCAGAACGTAACACAACTGAAGAGAGCTGTATTTACTGTTAATGAATATAATTCTGTTATTGCTTTTTTTCCTCTTCCTTCTGCTATAATAATATCGTACAGCAAGTGCATAACTCGCATAGTTAACATAAAACACTTAATAATAGCTTTTGCTAGATTTATTTTTAACTCTGTTAACAGAAGAAAACGGAAACGGATATATTCGTTTAATTGAAATGTAATCGTTCCGATGACGTTTGTTTCTTTAGATTTCATTCAAATTAAAAAATTTCAAGTTCAAAACCTTGTTAATTACATTTAATTTGTAGCACATATCTTCAGATATGTACGTTAGGGTTTTTTTGCTTTTGTTTTGTTTGTTTTGTTTTTTAATAAGCTATGCGTTCAGTCTTAGATTTGTCTGTAGTGATTTTCTTCTTGAGCAGTGATGCGTACCGAGTGTTATTAAGTTGGTGTAAAAAAATTGCATATCACATAAATATCTTTTATTTTTTGTCTATTTTTAAGTAATTTGTCAGATTTGCTGATTTAGTAATTAATTAAAGGCATGTCATGTGATATTAAATTAAATTTAAAGTAAAGGTGACTTTATTGAACAGTATGATTAACACTAAAACTACCGAGTAGGTCGTTTTGATCCTCTTTATCTTCGATCTTCAAAAAAAAACTGTTATACCGCATGTGGCTTTTCAACATTTTTTTAAGGCTTTTACTTACTAGAAAGGACCTGTAAACACCTACAATAAATTTTTTTACACCTGCTCTAGTGTTCGAGACACCCATGACATATATCTTGTTCTATCACAAGCGATCATTTTGGTGTCCTTGAAGTCGGCGCAGTTGCAAAAGTGGTGGCAAGAAGCTGAAAGTTACCGCAAACGCTTTATACGTATTTTTCAAGGTCTACTTTGGCAAGCATTTTGAATGAATGTTTTTGGCTTTGTCAAGATCACAAAAGTTTGCATAGAAAAGATTTTGTTTTACATTCGTTCAAAGGTTGGAGAAACACTGTTTCGAAATCTGCGTTAGTATTAGAAGTCATCGCGGATACTTTTTCTTCTTTTTTGCATGGAAGTAGATAGTAGTTCAAGATAATAATGAGAACTATTTTACTCAAAGCGCTTTCTCTTGGAGTTTTCCCATCTTTCTGAATATGTATTTCGTGCTGGAAGAAAGACTTTTTACCGGTGGATAAGAAAGTAGATGTATGTTGTTTTATGTTGCTGGGGGATATTATTTTCCATTTTGCTCCTGTTATGTAAAATGTTTATCGTTTATTTATAAAGTGGGAACATTTCCGTATTTAAAACTGGTTTTAGAGCAAAAAAAAACTTACAAGGGCTTCAGCTCAAAAATAAAGGGGGCGAGTGAATAGGTGTATATTACAAAAAACAAAAAGTAAAGCAAAATAGTGTACTCAAAAGTAATCATTTCTATAGAAATCAATTCGAACAGTCAGTAGGTGGTATAACCCCCACTGCTTTTAAGGACAGCTTCGATTCCTTTAGGCGTAGCTGACATTAATTATCGCATGTGTCTACTGGGATGTTATATAAGTTTTGAATATTTTTTGCTACTCTTTCTTATTGCTATAGGAAGTATAACGCTTTAGTCCTTCGCAAACATATTCAACAGGAATGACGCCGCGGAAACGTGCTTTCTCCAAATCGAACCAGGCGAACACAGAGCAGTTTATATTAAAATTTAACTCTTAAAATCTTCGATGAGTAGGAATTAGAACGTGGTGTTGTTAGAAAATTGACCTAAAAATCGGTAAGTATTTTCCCGTAAGCGCTACGAGCGATAGTTGAAATGGCTTGGAATGGTTTGTAATGCACTATAGCTAGTCCCCCTACATAGGTGCGCCCAGGATATTTGCCGTCACTGTCCATGTTAATGATTTTCCTAACCTGTACCATGAAATATCTTGTGCTTCCCATATTTTTGTTTACTTTGTTTTCTTATCATTCATCACGTTTTAGTTAGGGTTTCCTTAGAACTAAATAGAAAAAGTAGTGTCTACTGAGTTAGGAGTTTCTTTTTTTGGCCCGAAATTCGAACCCCGATTTCAGGATACTTCCCTTTTTACTTATATATAATAGTTTCACATGGAGACAAAGCGAAGCAATGTCCTCAGTTATAAAAAGGGTTAACGACTTATTTGGGGGATTTTTTCTCTTCCGGTAAATCTCCTTTGATCTTAGTGCAATTTAGCAATCAAATGCTTTAAGTATCTGCGTAAGTTAAAGAATGTTTCCTCCAGCCAACATAAGTGTTTGCCATGCATTGTGGACGAAAAAAAATTTTCAATTCCATGTAACGCGTCTTATGGGAATCTACAAGTTCGCAATGAATGAACCCAGCATTGTTTTATAGCCTTAAGGTCTATGTGCAAGGCTTGATATGTAGTGGAAGTCTGTGCTTATGTTCGCACGCTCTTAGATTATTCTTGAATTCAAGATATAGTCACCTTAGGTCTCTTCTCTGTAGATCCAAGCAGAAGCTCCTGTAGTTGACGATTTTAATAAATCGGTGCAGTAGTGAACGAATGTGAAAAACAGAGAGATAAAATTTGACATTTATGGGTGATGTTGCAAACGGGCATCTTTCTTCTTTTTTTGCTGCAAAGGACCGTCCATTTTTATTGTTGTTTACCTATTTACCTAGAATTTATTTTCTAAGACTCTCTCATGCTTTATGATTATGTTTTTCTTCTTTCAAGTTTCTTATATAGTTACTGCATATATAAGTTATATTATTCAGTGCATTGTTCGCTTTGATTTAAATTTTGAAATTTCTAATCTCTCCCCGTGTTGTTGAAGGCCAAGCAACAGAAAGGAGAATATCACGAACAAATGCATTTAGTTGAATGTTTTCATGGCAAAACTAAACAGTGCGGAACTGTTGCCAAGAGAATGGGAAAAAACAACTATAACCCAGTAAGTAAGAAAATCATATTTGCCTTAGGGTGTGTAATGGATAGCGAACCACTGTAATATAATAATTTTCTCATTAGTAAATACACTTTTTGATGTGAAAATATTGCATTCGGGTATAAGTCTAAGTAATATGTTTAAGGCATGTCTTGGTTGTATTGACAAAGTTTTTGCATTTTCTAATTACTCGAAAAAGTATTGCGCCTAGCAATTATAGTAAAATATATGTATACAATAGAACACCGTATAAAACGTGTTCATGTAAGAGGGACTCGTAGACAAATTGTCTAACGCAGGAGGTTCGTATAATACGACAAAAGGATGACACAGAAAAAATATTTATTAAAAGATTTTTGTGGGTTTCTCTCTCTTCTGCAAAAAAAATAATATAAATAAATGAGTTAAATGCCATGAAAATTGTTGTCATGTTGTGTGTTAAGCCTAATTATTTAAAAAAGTTGTTTGACTTGCAACAACTAAGTTAATCGCTTTCGGCTATGAACAGCTCATATATTTGTACAATCTAAGCGACTCGCACAAGAAGGATTTATGTCACAGCTATGTTATGGGGAAGATATATATACGGCACTCGAAGAGATCTTCCAGTTTCGGCCTGACAGCGGGAACAGTCCATGGCGGGAGTTTGGGATGGTGTTGCATTGCAACCGAGTGCCTTAACCCAAGCAAGGCAGAGGTTTTAGGTAGGCCCCGCTCTTACTAGAAGGGATTACTCATACTTGGGACGTTGAATGTGCTTTTTCACAGTTCATGGATCGTCGGACTAAGCTTTTACTGCAGTGTACCCACGTAAAAGAATTAGATATATATATATAGATATACGTAGTGATAGAGGTAAATGTAGGTGACATTTCCTAGTTTGGTTGCACTAGAGCCTCAAACTTGTGTGTTTTTCCATACCCACACTGTGCTAAAACACCACACTTCGAAAAATTGCTAAAAGTAGTCTCTATAAGGAGAATTTGAATTCGTTAACTGGTTTGAAAGGTATTTAAGCGTAGACTCATGAGATGTCCGCAAAAATAGTTTACGTTGTTTAATATGGATGCCCTAAGCTTCCTAATCCAAGTACATTTTAATTTTAAATATTTAACAGAGCACTGTTTGTGGCGCTCTCTCAGAAGATGGTAGGTGTCTTTGCCAGATGAATTCGAATTTATCATCACTCCCTTATTGTAAGCGAGGATGAAGATGTTATGTCAGCGAATGGGCGAATAAATAAACTCGAGTAAATGTCGCCATGGACAATGGTCGCTGTTTTATACTTTCGAAGTTCTGCAAATCGGCTAACCAAACTAACGAGTCTGTAGTATCCTCCGTTGATGAGGAGTAGCACCAGCTGCAAGACATGAAAGACTCCTACAAATGGGTGCAAAAAAGTTCATCGAAAATAATTATATTGTTTTCTTCTATCTTTCTATGTGTCTGCCCGGTTGGGTGCCTGTTAATGATTTTTCAAGATCGTTGGCATACACGCTACAGAGCGAAATGAAGGCTTTTCATGTCATAAACATTGTATGAGAAAAAAGTGAAACTTTTTTATGTTTCTCTGTTCATTAGAGCAAATTTTACAAACATGATAATAACGCTGTTGTTATTATTGTTGCTGTTTAATGGCCGTATTAACAGAAGAGTAGAGAAAAAATGAAGCAAAACTTGCACAATATTTATTACAATTTTACACGTGAATCACAATACATCGTATCGTAAACGTATTGTGATGCTGGTCGATATGACAGCAGGCGAAGGTGCGGTACTAAAGCACAAAACTATACATATGTTTTATATAAAAAAAAATATGCAATGCATGTCTAACATATGTTGTTGCTGTTATGCCATTTGTTTGCCATTTTGCTGACAACATTATTGTTGTTTAAAATGCATGCAAATGATGTGTGAAAACTCTTTGAATGCATGGCATTGTGTAAATTTTCATTTTCGCCTATTTTCAAAGGAAGAAAAGTTTTGATTTGAAAACGCATTCAAAGCATTCGAAAAGAAAACTCGAAAATAAAAGAAATTTTCTTCGATGAATGAACTTAACACCTATCAATTATATGTTAAAGCCACAGCGTGTCGAAAAATACGCTGCTGCTGTATGCGCTAAAATCTTAAGAGTTCATTGCCTTGCTACGGTCTATCATTATATTGCTTGCAATGGCTTAATATTATCTGCTGCTATTGTTGTTGTTTACGGAATTTTGCCTACAAACACACAATACAAGGAATCATTTAATATACGAATAAAGGTTTTTTCATTTTTTTCTTTTTTCATACCATTTATGTTACGTACTGACAATGGCCTCTTTTAGTGGAAAAAAAAAAACGAAAAAAAATTTGAATATTTATAAACGAAAAAATGTACACATGTACGTGCCATGCCATTAACATTTGTGTGTAAGAAAAAAATTTTTCGTTAATTTAATTAATAATTTTTTTTGCATTTTTTTTGCATTGCTTTAAGTGTAAAACATTTAAATACGTAGCGGGCTAGAGAGGTAAACACCCTACGGATACATACGTTTACATTTCTGTATGCGCATATAAAGTCATGCATCATTGATTTCATTATCATTTACAAGAAAATGAAAAAAAAAAACAAAATTATATAGATTTTGTTTCTTCTGGGCGAATTAAAAACATGTTGCAATAATGCCAATTACATGTAAAAAATATTAATTAACTTTAAATATTGCGTTTCATAATTTATTTTTTAGCTATTAAAGTCTTCACAGTTTTACTGCCTAAAATTTCGTCTTTATAAAAAAAAAAAATGAAAAAAAAAAATAAAAAACAAATAAATAAAATAAAAGTAAAAATTTACAGATGGTACGGCACTGGCACGGAAAATTTCCTGAGAGATTTTTCCCTATAAAACGCTTTCAGATCCGAAAGAGAACAAAATGCTTAGTACGCATTTTCTAATAAAATTTACATTGACTTTAATAACACTAACAGGCTTGATATTCATATAGAAGTTTCAGTTTACAAAGCTTGACCGCTTTTAGGGGTCTAAAGAATTCAATGACCCATATGTTGCCAAGTGCTTGCTATACTTCTTTAGTTAGACCAACTCTTGAATACTCGTAGTTTGCCTTCTTAGTTATAGATGTCATGTTGATCTCTTAGGGTCTGTTCAACGGGATTTCTTGAAGTTTGAGATCGGATCCTGCGCTACCTCGTTCACCGTATATTAATCGATTGAAGCTCATTGACTTGCCTACCCTTGAAAAAAGGCGTGAAATGTTGGGTGTAACCTTCATCTTTAAGCTAATAAAAGGGGATGTTTTTTGACCGGCTTTATTAGGATTTATTAATACTTGCGTCCTCAGTAGGGTCTCAAGACACTTTGTGCCCTTCCAGCTATGGCAACGCCGAGCCAATTGTGGGTTGTTCCGCCCAAAATCTGACCTCAGACTTTTAAAACAATGAAGCTACCACGGGGGTCACGTTGCCCAGAGGATCCCCTCTGCGAGGAATTGCTGGTTGCAGTTTTTGCTGCAGCAGAATCCTCGTAGTTGTGGGTCCGATGTATATTATACGTCGATCTTATGTTTATTTACTTTTTGCTTCTCTGTACTTCATTTTAAGTTATTTTATGGCTTACATTCGACTAATGACTTGTTCTATAGCGGAATTTAATTAATTAAATAAATAAATAAATAAACTTAGACCTCCTGAGAAATAAGAGGCCAAGGGCATCATTTCGGTGTATTTCGGTTCAATTGACTAAAGTCTACTATTCATTGAATGGGTGATCGAAATGGACGCCGAATTTTCAAACAAAATCAGAAGACGTTTGCATTAGCGAAGAGATTTGGAGATTTGGTGATTGTTTTATGAATCAACAAAAAAGATACAATTTTTAATTGTAGTTTTAAACTTACGCGAGAGTTTCGTGATACCCTGTATCACGATGTAGATGATAGCAATGAGATCTTTCGAGAGTTTTTATCTTTACAGGATCTCGGGATTCAGAAAAAGAGTACAATGTTTAGTTTATGTCCCAATAACTTAGACTTCCTCAAAGATAAGGTCGTAATAAAGAATATCTTTACGCCCAGATCAAAATCATTCAAACAATTTTCGTTGGCAATCAAAGATCCATACAGATCCCATCACCATTTGAAATGCTTTCGATTCAATTAAATGCTTTGGGGGCGACATTGTAACGACTGAGTAACTAAGGAAACTATTCATTGCAATTGATTTCAGTTGGGAGAATAGATCGCAAAGTAAATGCAAATGAATCTTTTGGGGCGTAAGTAAATCAGAATCTTAATGAAAAACATTATCGCTTTATTTGGTCTTCATTTGCATTAGTTTGAAAAATGTCAGGTCATCTTTAGTAGACGCAAATTAAAGGCGTGGCAAATTTATTGCGAAAAATATTCCCGCTAAGCAATGAAGTGAGGATGCAAGCTTATGTTACTAAAGTCAGTCATTGCATAGTTTTGCATAGAAACAGTCTGTCATCAAAGCACAGTATTTTTCGTTTAAGAAAGAAGTTGAAAGAAAGAGGTTTTTAGCAGGCAAGTCTAGCATCAAAATGTACTAAAAGAAAAACTGAACACATTGCTGCTAATTTAGGGATTGTTGTAAACAACATTTTTTGTGAAGATAGTTTTCTAATTGATTTGAAAATGAGTGAAATATCTGAAGAAATGCGTTGTGTGATGTTTTTCTGCTATAAAAAAGGTAAATGAGTTGCAAAAAGCAAAAAATTTGTAAAGTGTACGGTAAGAATGCTGAAGTGAACGAAGAAGCCAGGATTGATTTGCTCAACTCCGTTCCGGAAATTTCAATATCAAAGATGCATCTCGCTCTGGCCGAAAAATAGATATAATGTTGTAACTGGTGGGACAAGACCGGCACGCAAGTTGTCAGGAATAGCGGAGATATTAAACATCAACCATATGACAGTTTGGGATCATCTGAAAGAAGTTCGAAACCGCGGAAAAAATCGTGGAGTCTTTTTACCTCACCCTGTATATGAATATCAAATGGATTCGTCAATAGTTATCCTACCTCTGCATATCATTTCAAGGACTTATTAGGTGATGTATTACGTATTTCTACATAAGTCAATAAAGTATTACGGGGTGATATCAAAGGTGGAAAACAGTCGCACTTTCTTGTATGCTTTGCGTTATGGAGAGGAATGGAGCAGTCATATATATATATCCGATTTTCTGCCACATTTATGTACTGCTATGTACATTTTTTCTTAAAAACCTTTTTATTTTGAATTTATTTTGAATTTATTTGCAATAAAACATTTGGCAAATGAATTAAAAATTAGGAAAAGAAGGCAATAATGTTACATAATAGTTAGATTCCAGTGAATTTAACAAATACATACTTCTTTAAGTTTCGTCTTTAGGTTTTCAGTATCCATCAAGAACATCAGTAATGTGCCTATATCAAGGAGAGGTCTAATATGTGGTGTCTTTTCAGTCGTCTTACTTCATAATTATAAGTTGACGGTCGCAGTATTAGAATGTACACTTAATCTATTCAGGTAATTACTGCTAAAGCGTTTTATTTCATCTTTAACTTTCAGCAAATCAAGATCGATATGTAAAAAGTGATTGCTCACAAGTCAAGAAGCGTTTGTGATTAGTCCTAAGGTTTTCTGGTAGAGTGAAAGTAGAGTGATATCTCTGTAATATTTCTACGTTAGAATTACTGAATGTCCCCATAGGGGGAACTTATATGTCTATATTCGTTTTCGAATGTTTTTGTAGAATAAAATTTTGTTCTTCAGACTAAGCTTGGATTTTGCTTCTAAAAGCCCGTACATTTTCTTTGCTTTCATATTTAATTTTTGTCATTTTCACTGTAAATGATTTTTCCAAGTTGGTCTTCTGTCCATGGGGAGATCAAAATATTTCACATAATTGAATGGTGGAATTGTTGCTGATGACCTTCTTCCCTAAGCGAAATGTAATATGTGTCGAGTTTTCATGTTTGCATTTTCTGTCGCATGCAATTCTTTTTAAATAATATTCGAGGCCTCTGTAGAACTAATGCTAGTAGTTAATATTGTCGTATCATCTGTACAGATAGTAGTTGGAACATCATAACGCCATGTCTATCTGTCCCGGTGAAGAGGTTAATTAATCGAAAATCGTGTGGTGTTCACATAAACCTCTACATAAGTCACTGAATTGTTATAAGCTGTCATCGAAGGTACGAAGGACTTGCCGGACTCGATTAAATGTTTTGTGAAATAGCATACTTTGGAGAGGTGCTAATCAAGCGAATAGCGTGCAATGCGACTGGTATCTAACGTTCGGTTTAATCTTATTTTTCTTATTCGTTATAATTATTTCTTTTTCTCTTTTTCAATTGTTACCATTAACTTGATTCATGCCGATCATTAAGACGATCTCGTTACTTAATTGACCATAAATTTTTAGCTTACATTGTTTATGTTGTGTTACAGTGATACTATGATGAGAGAGAGAGAGAATGTAAAACATACGGCGTACAAATATGATTTTTTGTTTTTTGATTGTTTTGCTTTCTTGTTTAACTTTGCGTTCGCACGCGTAAAACATAAAAAAAAAAAAACATTTTTTTTTTCATCAAATAAAAAATTACATCACATTTATTTATTTTTCTTTATAGAGATTTTTGTAAATTTAAATTTGATAAAATTAAACAAAATTATGTTAATTAGGTTTGGTTTTCGTTAATGCCCTTGAAAAATGAAAAGAAACTCATTAACAATACATTTAATGAATCGAATTCCGTACCTAATCGCGTACGCATACGTTACGTCCGAAAAATGAAAGCAATATTGCGATGTTCAGAGTTCATTATTTGCTTATTATCGGTTGATCTAAAAAATATCGAAAGAGTCTTAGCTCAGATGGTCATGTCATGATTGTCAGTTCATACCTGATGCTGGTAGATTTGTATGCTGTTACGCATAAGAAAGACTGATAAAAAAATTTTCAGCGTAATTGCGTTAGTTTTTATAAATTCGACGAATCCTAAAGGAAAGCAGAGAGAAAGCTATGTCATTTACGCCATTGATACGTTAACAAAAAGGATAGTTCGTTCGCTTTCGCCTTGACAGCACCAAGCTAGTAGAACAAGTGTTGAGTCAAATGAACATATACACGTTCATGGCATTATTAAGAATTTGAATATTTACTACCGAACAATTTTAGACCAAAAAAAGGGAAAAAGCTAACAGCAAAAAGCACCGTCATATTTGAGTGGCCCTTAAAAACATTTTCCTGATAAAATCTTTACCCGCGAATTTCTATCGAAATAGAGTACACTCGGACCGTCCGCCAGACTAACTGATAAGGTCTGTGGAAATGTGAGTAAAGCAAAGTGAGAGTATATGAAAATCACTAAGCTTAAAAGAACGAGAAGCTCTCCAGTGTATGAGCGAGCTCCAGATTGGCTAAGGCCGTTTTTTCAACGTTCAAAAACAAAAATTTCCTTTTGTATTTACAAACGCGACAGGAAGAATTAGAAACGATACGCACTCATAAGCCATGTCTTTAATAACCTATTAGATGTTAATGTGAGAGTTTCTTTAGAGGCGTTAGTCCATCCACTTTCCAATGCGGGCACGCATTCAAAATGAGATGAAATTCTTATTATCTGTTATACGGAAAAAATATAAAAAAAATTCTTGACGAAAAATATTGTCATCACAGGCATCTTTGCAGTGCCGTTAAATGGAAAATATGGCGCCTTCCAACGATTGCTTTGAAGTTCGACCTTTGGAAGTGCGATACTTTTTTACCCTCGCATTGCATTTTGTTTCGATTTGTTAAGTGGGGGAGGAACCACTGTAACAGCCTACAAGAAAACCAATTGACTTTTTTTTTATTATGGAGGGAAAGATTGGTTATAGAATAACAATATTTGAGAAGGTTCGCGAAGGTAATAGAAATTAAATAAAAACAAAAATTCTTTTTGAAAAATACGAAAAAAAGGCAACACCGGACCAATTTTCGCGGGGGCATGTTTTGGTTAAAAAACACACAAACATAAACATAAAGAAACATATGTCAGATATTTTTTATAAAGTCAGAGTATTCTATATATGTATTGGCAAAAACTACAAGGCCCTTGCTTTTCGTTACAGTTCACAATGTAAATGCAACAATAAAAACCACAAGGCCTTTGCTTTTCGTGACAGTTCGCAATGTAAAAATCGCATCATTTCATCTGTTTTCATTCTCTATGGCTTTTTAACAGGAAATGATTGAGAATCATCTCAGCATAATCGTAGATTTATAGGGTATTTATGCATTTTTTTTTAACTAATTTTGTAAAGGTGTTCTTCTTTTTGTTCTTCTCCTGAATTTGGAAAAAAATTTTTCAATCTCCATTCGCCTCTTCCCAATATATCTTAACGAACCAATTACAAATTACATGAGTTTAGACTCAAGAGTCGAAAGATTTGTGGGGGATGGAATCGGATAATAGGTGGAAACAATAACATACAAGTGTGTTTAGCTGAGTCGCAAATTTCAACGAACTTGCAACGACTTACTGAATGGTACATGAGTGCGTGCCGAATCAAAATAGTGGGTTTTTCAGCAATGCAGTTCCACCGAGATCTTCTAATCCTATTTCCAAGCATCAAATACAATGTGGGGCTGTTGTCGCTCAAATCTCAATTATCTAATCAATCTTTACAGCCATCTAAGCTAAAAGTACTTTCAAAATTTTATGGAATGTTTGTTAGGTCTCTAACGGTAACTAAGAGCGAAACTTTTCGAGAATTATTTGAAGACAAATATATGTGCATCAAGTGTTATAAAAATGAAGGGTTATTTAATATATTTATTCCAAAGGAGGCATAAAATCGCACCAAAAAAAAGAGATTATAACAAAATAAATGATGAAATATACATACATATGTTGTTTGTGTGCAAACCTTTTTTTAAAAAATGATGGATATTCATTAATGGCTTTTCATTACTTGTTGATGTGTTAGCGATTCTACTCTGACTATTTACGCACTTATTTTCGCCATTATTCTGACAAGTCTTTACCCAATTCTTCAATCGATACTTCGCCCACATAAGATCATATCTTATGTTGCACCCATTTCACCATCGTACATCTGCTGTTGCATTTCCAATACTAATTAAAGATCGTATGAATCATATTATGCCTCATCCAATTACATGTGCATTTATGAGTTTGTCTTATGAAAACTTTAAATGAAATAAATTAGGTTTTCTGCAGTAACTGCTTTATTGCTGAAGGGAAATGTTTTTAAAAACTGGGGCAAATTGGAATCTAAAAAAAAAAATATTTTTATTTTAACACTCATAGGCTTCGTTCTTGTCAGTGGGGCAGCTTTCTCAATATTTCAAATATTGTTTCAAGAAAACAAAGCGGACAGGCGGCCAGACAGGCTTAAGCCCACTCAAAAAGTAATTCGAAGTCGATCGGCATAATAAAAGTTGGGTCTATCTCAAGTCCTTCTCGGTGTGGCATACGAACGCGCAAATTTAATATACCTTTGCACCGCAAGTGGTCTGGGGTATAAAAATGTTTAAATTAATTTATGGAATATACGGTGTGTAAATATGAAACCGGAATTTCACCATAGATATTTCTAACAGCACGTGTAGAAGACATACTGCCTGACGTCGTTTTTTTTTTTATATAGCTTGGATGTCTAGCAGCAATAAGCAGTCGTAATACCAGCACATATTCTGGCATAAAAATATCTTTTCAAACAACCGACAACAAGCCGGCAACATTTTTCCTTTACCCTAACAATTTTCCTTTGCCCGGACGTCTGTCCTGCATTGTACCCTAAAGGGAGAGGAAAAGTGAGTCTATTTTGAGAATCCCAGACATAGCAACTCATGTGTAGATCGAGGTCTACCATCCACATCGGCAATCAATAGGTGTTGATGGAAGCGGAGGAGTGTGATCTGTTATGAACTATCAAATTCTGATGAAACGCTTAGTACCAACCACTACCAATAGCAATTAATCAATTGGAACCGTTTGCTGTGCAAAAGACGAGCAAAATATCTTGGTTGTCACGTAATCTGTCCATCCGTCCATACAGTGAAATCGGTTTGCGATACATTGAAAGCACTATGCTACGTCAGCCCATGCGACTTCGAATCTTTCCGATTACCATTTTTACATGCACTTACTGAGCAACGTTTCGCTTCCTACGCAAAAGTGCGAAAATCGGTCGGCGACTGGTCTTTTTCAAACAAGAGCAACAGTGTTTTTGGTGTTCCATCTACAAATCGTTAGACAAATAGGAAAACTGCATAACTAGCTATGAGCAATGCTTCGAATAAAAGATTCTTTATCGTTTTCATAAAGTAAACGCGTATTTTCTACTTAAAAATTCCTTACTTACATACATAGCAGTTACATACTAAACTGACTTCCAACAAATGGTTGATTAAAACCCAGCTGAATATTCATTCAAGATAAGCAAGCCCTTAAAAGATAACATAACTTTCACAACTGAGTTCTTACGCACAATTCTTTTTAACAATCATTCTCTACAACAACTCATATATGTGCACATGTGTATGTTTGTATTTGTGCTCATTGAAAAAAGCATATTTGGATTTCCATATATTGATCGCAGGCGAGTTTCTAAAGAAATTTGTGGGCCATCGAAACTTGTGCTTGCACTTATATGGTCTGACTTACTGTTATAAGCATACGTGATATTTTGGATATAATTGGTTGAGAAGAAGAAGAAGGAGAAGTGAAAATGACTTTCAAAGAAATTAATGAGTTTTTATTCTTTTTGGTGTGTTTTAATATGACGATTAATAAAATAATAGATTTATTTTTATCGTCAACTTTGCCCACAATTTCTATGCATTTTATTTATTCGAAGTTATCGCCATATTTACCGTTTCTCATAATTCCGCAATTTTCTATAAATGGCACAACAACCTCCTCTCTCTTACTTCTAAACTGAATAAGTTAACTATAAAATGTTTAATTAATTGATATATCGGCTAAGAGATCTTTCGACTTTGGCTGATGCTATTGCTTACAATATTTTAGCATAAGATAAGATGATCAATTGATTTGATATATTGATCCCATCTCGTTTCGTTATAAATGTAAACTGAGAATTACTTTACGTGCGCACGAGTTCAATTTATTTATGAACGGTTTTTTAATAATTATGCATAAGCCATTGACTTAATATACCGGAAACAAGACAAACACGGCGGCTTTCCGTCGCGATAAAAGACTCAAAATTCATTTTTATTATGCATATCCAAAAAAATATGCATTTAATAAGTTCTTCGAAACATTTTATATTTTAAAGTGAAGGCAAACATTTAGAAAATCCGGCGTATTTTTCAGGTTAAGGAGGAAGAATCCAAGTATTCTAGGTCTTAAAGATGAACTATTGTACTAAGTCACTCAATAAATTCGTAGAATGACATAGGGATTATTTATTTATTCAAGGTATCAAACTATCCTAGGTCTTAAAGATGAACTATTGTACTAAGTCACTCAATAAATTCGTAGAATGACATAGGGATTATTTATTTATTCAAGGTATCAAAGTACTCTAGGTCTTGAAGATGAACTACGTCACTCAATAAATTCGTAAAATGACATAGGGATTATTTATTTATTCAAGGTATTAAAGTACGCTAGGTCTTGAAGATGAACTACGTCACTCAATAAATTCGTGGAATGACATAGAGATTATTTATTTTTTCAAGGTATTAAAGTATTCTAGGTCTTAAAGATGAACTACTGTAACATTTCACTCAAACAAATTCGTACAATTGGCACACGGATTATTTTTTTATTTATTTATATATATATATGTATATATATAGAGTTCAGCTCCAATGCAGATTCAAAAGCAAAAGAGATCTTAAAAATAGGATATTTTTATGTATTAGATGGAGTCATAAGTAACTTCCGCTGCAGTCAGGTAGAATCTATTGTTCGTATTTACCCATTATAAGTCACCGAAACAAAGGAGTTTTTGTTTTCACTACATAGATGGGGATCCAGTTAGTCTTTTGTCAAGTGTTTCATGTGGTGCATGTTACATTTAACTGTTTTTCTTAACCTGTGAAATGGCGACTCAAAGAGTGCGTGTTCGACTTGTAATGCTTTGGGAATTCAAACAAGGCAACAGCGTTAAGACGACAGCTGCAAAAATATGCGGCGTATACGATGAAAGGTTGATAAGTGCTCGGGCAGTTAGAAATTGGTTTGTAAAATTCCGGGACGTCCTTCCAACTTTGAGGACAACCTTTTACCGATCAATCAGGAGATATAACAAGAAGGTTGAATACTTTGCAAGCAACTGTTAAATTAATATCATTTTGTTATTCAATTAAAACAAAATAAATGTCTGATAAAAAAAAAGTTACTTATGACTCGACAGAATAGAAAGAATATGGAGCCACTGCGTGAAAACACAAAGATTGTACTTCTTGTATAGATAGATAGTCAATTACGCTTTATAATGCATATGATTAAGATTTGAAATCATTTCATTTGTAACGTTGAGAAGTATGCAACCGAAAATTTACTTTTAATCGGCATAATATTGCAACGGATGGATAGTTAGCTACATATATATATATATATTTGTCCCTCTGTCTGACTGTTAACGATCTTCCCATACCGGGGAAGCTTTTTATTGAGAATCTTCAAAGTTCGTCTACAAACATGAAAATGTTGTGCCTAAAGTAAATAAGTTAATATCACAGCGTTCGAGTACTAATTGCCTTATTGACACTTTCCGTTCTAGTAATTTTTAACAATTTCCTTACATATTACATATGACGAGTGTCCAAATTTTTAGAATTTGATAAGAAATCATTTCTCAATTGAATTTGTAATTATTATATACGTGCTGTATGCAGTTTTTTATGCATTTCATTATTGTTATTATTAATTTTTTTTAAATTCATTTCATTTTATGCATTAATTTCATATTTAAAGTGCGTACGTTGACTTTTGTTTTGTGATATCTTGAACTCACTTGTTTTGTTACATTATCAAGATGGATTGCTTAAGTTGTTATTTATGCGATTCTGTCTCAATATAAGTTTGTTGCTTAAATCTTTTGTTTTGTGTTCGTGTATGTAGGTACGAAAGAAAAATTCAATTATATTAGTAATAATTAACATAAAACAACATTAAATCTTGATGCCATTCATTCATTTATTCTTTACCCAATATATATATATATATATGTATATACATGTATATATATGTAACAATAGTTGATATTTGATCATGTTTTGGATATGTGTGGAGGAGAACATCTTGTCAAACGCAAGTAATATATGCAGTACTCGTACTGGCACTTTTCACATACCGACACCATATATAGAAGAAAGAAACATGCTAGAGTTACAGACACACACAAATCATTCGCTTTTCATAAAAAAAGAGACAAGCCTAACAAATTAACGAGTTTTTAAAGATAGTTTTTTTTTTTGTTTTTGTTTTTGCTTGCTCTTTAATATTCATCATCGTTTGTTGATGGACGGACGGTTTGGATGAGTAAATAAATTGAATCTGTTTAATGAAATTGCCATGCTAGACAGAACATGGGCGTTATTTGTCATAACAACTGCAATCACTCCTCCTTGACACATTACTCTAATATTCTTGAATAAGTTGGAAAATCTTGTCATCTTTTAAACAAATTGCCACACACATCGGCACCGAAGACTTATTTATAAAGAGGAAAAACTTTGTGTGTATGGAACGCTTGATGAGCTCTCATAGCGCTTAGCAAGACGCTTTTTCAATTGCATCCAATAAATGTTTACTTATTATGGTGTTGCCGTTTGCCGATATCTACGGCTATTTATTATTCACCTTTTTTTTTTTTATTTATTGTCTAAGTGGTTGCTCCTTAATAATTCTTGATAATATCTTGGATAACGTTATATGACGAGTCAAGACGGTTTGAGTTTGTTTCACATTACAATAAATTTCCGAGGCACGTTTTTCCGTTATGAAGTAAACGATTAAATTTTAATTTTTTGATTTTTTTTTTTTTAATTTTCGAACTTTAAGCTAGAAATGCTGCAAAGCATCAGCATCAGCACTCAGGGCTAACACGACCGTCACGAAAGGCATCCGACTTGACTTTTTTTTGTCCTTTCTTCTCAAATAATATAAATAATATAATAAATTTTTAAAAAATGCGCGCGCCGACCACTTTTCACGTATTTGCTTGATTCACGTCAAATGGCTTCGTTGGGTTTTAATCATCAAATCTTATTCGAATTTCAAACATAACCATCACGTTTGAAAGTTTGAAAGGCTTCCTTCGAACTGTCGAACATGTTGTATGTTTAAAGTTTTCAAAGACACAGCAAAGTAAATTTTACTCTCAGAAAATGAATTTTATTATTCTCAGCATTACTTAAGGGCATCCACAAGAAATGCACAGCAAAGTAAATTTTACTCTCAGAAAATGAATTTCATATTCTCAGCAAAGTAAATTTTACTCTCAGAAAATGAATTCTATTATTCTCAGCATTCAATCAGTTTGGTTTCAAACTTTTGCCAAAAAATTTTATTATTACTGTTGAGTGTTGAGGTTGGCTTCATAGTCTTATCTTATATCATACTTGCTTGAGTTGCTCGCAGTTCCAATAAAATTCGCTGAGTTTATTTAGGTTTGGACTTCACAAACTTTTACTGTTTTACTTTGAAGTTCAATAAAATTTCAATAAATTTCTTAATACTTTTTTTAACCACAAAAAAATCTGAACTATTTTCTTTTTCTTGAAAGTAAAATTGAAATGATTGCTTACCAGCTGTTTAAGCTGAGCTTAGATTTAAATTGAAAACAGTACGTTTTAGGACAAATTTTGGATGCGCATCATGTTAATGATTGCGATGTTTTTTTCTTTTGCTAGTGCAGTTTTTATATTAAATTTTTAATAATAATAATATTTTAAGAAAATTACTAAAAGCTGGTGTAAAAAAAGTGCCAGGAATAGGCAGTAATTGAATTGAAGTTTTGTAGAAAATGAAACCAATACTTTTATCAAAGCACGTTTTTGAGATAGCCTTCAATTCCTTCAGGGTGCCATTTAGCCGATGTGACTTATGTCACACTCTCTCATAATGAAAAACCTACGAACTTTTTGCTGCATGAGTTAACTCTTCCTAGATGGACGGTGTCAGTCACGGCCCAACAACGCTTAATTAGTAAGCATTGCAAGCTTTGAGGTCCACGAAGAACTTTCGACTTCCATATGCTAAGGTAATCAAAGAAAGTAGTTATCGTGAACATCACTTTCATACGCCGTGAACAGCTAATTGAGACGTGAAGTAATCAACGGCATTTCAATTCGAATATTTTGAGTTTGCCGGTGCTTCGTCCACTTGACGGCGGCTCTGGAAAGCATTGTGTCATTTTTGCGTCCGTGGTTTTCTTCTCCGTATTCCTAAGTTTTTTCCGTTAGTTTTCGAACAGAATACAAAGATTGAAAGCGAATTCGTGCAAATTGATCCATATACTGGCACTGGACATTCCGTCACATTTAAATACTATGCCAACGCTCAAAGGCGAGATTTTTGAGTGCACGATACATGATATTTTTTTTTGCCAATGGTGGGTTATCTGAGCTACTACCCAAGATTTTGTAATAGGTTATTCCGGGTACTTTTTGCACAAAATATAATATAAAATACATTATATAAAATAAAATAAATATATACAACATCTAATGGATATATTGTGAGGACTTAAAGACGTTCCTCGTTTTGACCTCTCATATTTTCTGTTCCGGTGGCAAGAAATATGATTTTGTAGAAGTGACGTAACGGACGATGGCTTTGGGGCAACCAGACAAATGTACTCTAACTAGGATATGGTAAGGCATAGACAACCTTGCAGAAAGTCAAAATCAGGTGACTTGCAACATAGTCCAAGTCGAGGTACAGACTGTTTTTGTTTTACTTTTTTCTTGGTCATTAGAGAACGAGCAACATCAGACAGAGAGGGAGGGAGGGAGAGAGAGAGAGAGAGAGAGAGAGAGAGAGAGAGAGAGAGAGAGAGACGTCGAGCAAAAACCTCGGCATAAACTAATTTTTGCTTTTATACGTCACAATATATATATATTTTATCCACAATATCTAAAAAAAAAAAAAAAATTTGATCTTCGATCGCCAACTAGGGGCCGATTTATCTTCAATAGCACAGAAAACAAAGGTGAATGGACGGATCCAACTAAATTTGAAATTCTTTCTCTGATTTCTGCTTTAGTTCGTTGGAATGGATACAAGAAATCCTACTTAGCCTCCTCCTCTGGCAATAGATGTGAAAAAGAAACGTTTTCTGTGGATATATATTTTTTTTAATTTATTACTCAATTTCTATTGTCAGCCAGAGTTAATAACATAGTAATAAACGATCCGGCGGTTTTGAAAACCTACAAAAATAATTACATTAATTGAATAACAATTTAATGTGACCTTGTACTCACCCATAAAAACAAGGGCAAATCGGCTGTAAAAAATATGCCAGTTAAGTCGCATGCCTTTTGAGATCGCATCATAAAAATTAATAAAGATTTTCGTAAACTTATTTCCACATTCTGCCATTGAAAACTTTCATAAACGGAATTACTTACGGCCAAGCTCTGCATGCATTAAAGCAAAGGAATTCCTGTTATAATAATGAGAAATTGATTGTAGTCCGTAGTTGGACATTATTACCTCGTCTTTTATCTTTTGTCCGCCGTAACAGTAAAGCAAGAACTGCAATGTGACCGATGTTAGAAAGGAGAAATGAAAAATTTGATCGACCTTTTCTTTGCCCCGAACTAATTGGAACGCTAAACAAGCTATCTGCAAGCAACTAATAGTAAATTTTATGAAAACATTAACTCGAAATATTTTATTGAATTCCTCGGCCAATTCAATGGTTTGCCTATGCAGATCAATGCATGCATTAACTGTCGTTTTGGTGATATTGCCGCCGTTTTCGTGGCCAGCGTACTTTAGACGTAGACGTAAGATACGGAAATGTGCCGCTATATTACAAGTGAACCAAGAGAAGATACCATCGATTGACAGATTACCAAATATTATGAAGTAAACAAACAATGAATTCCATAGGTACAACGCAATCACACCAGTTGGAGTATGAAAGTCGAAAGGATAACTAAAAATAATGAAAAGAAAATTTTGAATTTTATTTTTCTTTTTTAGTTACCTTTTAGCAGGAAATAATGCTTACGTGGCTTTTAGGGGTGGTTCCAAGACATTTAAAAATTTCTCACCTTGCAGTGTATAAAAGGTGGCTATTATCAAAGGTGCCGCTAACGCCAAAACTCCTGTTGTTATAACGTTGATACAAAACGTCAGACTAAACAAATAATCTCGATGATTCGCTTCAGCAATTATGGCCAGTTCCTCCGGGTTACTGCTCACTGCGTAAAAAATAAACAATAATATGACGAATCTTGTCTGAGGACAAGGTAAAGGATATGAATGAAAGAATGCTAAGAACAGCTGATAAGAGTTGCGGTAATCGCATATCTTTGTAGATTCGATCAAAAATCAGCACAAAACGAAAGCAAGGGATTTTTAAGAAATTTACGGTAAAAGAAATAGAAAGAAAACAGTTGTAATGGGCTGAAAAGCGATTACTCAAATTTACATTTAATTCGGTTCATTAGTCAGCTTACATGCCGGACATATCGAATCGTGGTAATGACAGTATTGAAGTCAACCGATGCTATAGACAACTTAAGCCAACGATCAAGGAACTCAAAAGATCACTTAACTAGAATTGCATATCTAGGACACTGAATACATTCGCATTTGAAGCATTAAACCGTCTCAGCAAGACCTTAACACTTAAAGCTTAGACTGATGGCATTCGTACACATTTCTTCGTTCTTAAAAGTTAAAAGTTATCCGACACTAAATTTCAGTTTTCTAATCTATCTAATGCATTGTAGGGTAAATTGAAAGAAATTGCTTGAAATGCATAGTAAAATCCTGCTTCCAATTTACCAGAACTGCTTGTTATATAGCAAAGCCTTTCCAATTTGTTTCCAGAATAATCATTAATAACCGTAGGCAGAATATATATAATTAAAAGCGAAGGATTTTGAGTATGTCTGTCGTTCCGTCCGGCGCGCTTTTGCTGTTAAAATTCTCACAATCGCCAAAATACGGGTAAATAGGAGGACTGCGCTTGTACCGTTATTTTATGGCCATAGATAAAACTTGATTCGATGGCTGCCACACCCACTATCGACAGAAAATGGTGTAAGCTATAATTCTTATTCGTTAAAAATACTTGTTAGTGGTCGGACGGTTAAAGGGAAAAATGGAATGAAAACCCAAAACTGAAATACATCTGTTCTGATAACTAACGGCCACAGACCACAATTTGATAGCAGCCATTTCCATCTGCAAACAAGCTGGCGCGTATTCAAAATTTGTTTATTTTTCGCTTTCTTTACCTTCTAAATTTTTTATCCATATTTTCCTTAACAATTGAATAACTTTTTCGCGGTTCCATATGAAATAAAAGAATTTTGCTAAAGCCAATACTCCTTCCCACACGGGTGATAAACCGTCCGTCACTTTGAGTATATCGGATTTATAGAGGCTAGCGTAACCTATCATAGGAATTACGAGAGAAAAGAGACCCAACATCGGTACTACAGCCAAGATTTTATTGAATATTGGTCTCTGCAGAGATTTGGGATCCAAACCGATCGCTGCAAAAGTATATTGTTGTACGGTAAAATGTCTGCTTAAGCCATTTAGCGAAGGCAAAGCATCACCAGCCTTTGGTAGCCATTGTTTAAAAAACATTTTTCGCCCGAATATTTACTTTATTTTTTTTTTTTCAAATTTCGCAATTTCTCTGCAATCCTTTCTCTCACTCACTTGCTTTATATACTTAAGCACTTTGTGAATAATTTATTTTCATATGATTGATTAATTTATTAACAATGCCTTCCATGTTAAATAAGCACTTTTCAGAAAATCGCTTCTAATATATGCACTTTTACGTAATTATTAAAGTTTGTTATAGTTCTTCCAAACTAATGTAATCGTTACTTTGTTTTTGTGCAGTGTGTATGCGACAGATTTTTTTTTCATTAATATTTAATTCATTAAAGGTACTACTACTCTATAGTACAAAAGGTATGTAAATGGATGTAGAGAATACAACATTAGATGTTAGATAGTCCTAGGTTTTGACATACTATTCTGCTTTGAAATCTTCACATAGAAACTGGACCGGATTAGAGAAAGAGTAAGTGGATATATATGGGTATACTATTCTGCTTTGAAATCTTTGCCTAGAAACTGGACCGGAGTAGACAGAGAGAGTAAATGGACACATGAAATACTACATAAGACATGTTATATAGTCCTAGTCTTGATATCCTCTTCTGCTTCGATATCTTCACATAGAAACTGGACGGGATTAGAGAAACAGTGGGTGGATATATATTGGTATACTATTCTGCTTTGAATCTTCGCATAGAAATTGGACCGGAATAGAGAGAGAAAATGGATATATATTGGTATACTATTCGGCTTCGATATCTTCACATAGAAACTGGATCGGATTAGAGAAAGAGTAAGTGGATATATATTGGTATACAATTCGGCTTCGATATCTTCACATAGAAACTGGATCGGATTAGAGAAAGAGTAAGTGGATATATATTGGTATACAATTCGACTTCGATATCTTCACATAGAAACTGGACTAGATTAGAGAGAGAGGGAGTAAATGGATACATGGAATACAATATTAGACATATTAAATAGTCCTACGCTTGATATATTATTCTGCTTTGAAATAGTTGCGTAGAAACTGAAACGTATTAGAGTCTAATGGGTTAAGTTTTGACATTACTTGAGAAACGTTGAAGCGCTTTATTGTATATGTATTAGTTCATGTGCAATATTTCAAGCCTACCAAACAAACAATGGAAGGCTGTAATTGGAATTGCTGGCACTGTAATCTCTCTTGAGTTCTATACACTGTTTCCCATACACTGTTACTAGTACTAGAAATGATTTTGCGAAAGGTCTTTAAAATAACTCCCTACGGCTTCTATTACTTCCTTCGCCATTTGATGGAAAATGTTTTGCAATAAGCCATTTTAGGAAAAAAATGGAAGTAAAGAGCAGCCAAATCTAGAGAATAGATTGCTTAGTCCAGCATTTCGTACACTTATTGCTTCAGGTACATTACTCTAATGAAAGGTGATTTTATTTCTTTTGCAAACTTTTACTTTATCTTATTAGCCGTCTCCACAGGTTTGTATGATCAAGTTTAAATTCAGTTACTCAATTACTTTTTGCTGTACCATAAGAAAAGCCACCGCCCGTCAATTCTCTCACTAGGTTCTTAAACTTTACTACCAAGAGATATGTTGTTGTAAAAGATTTTAAATTTTAAGAAAAATCAAAACCAGCCTACTATCTGAAAAAAACTATTTAAGAGTGCGTTAATGAAGACATTTATCGCGAGATGTGTTCCTTATAGAAAATGACATTGTTTGTATGCATATAATCAGATAAAGTAAAAACAAACATTAATTAGGGAATTTACTCAACATGATATAAGAGTAAGGCTCAACAAAATGAAGAAAATTACAGTTTATTTATGGAAACATAAATATAACAATTCAGTTAACTTCCAGGAGAGAAAATTATAGTCTAAACAAGTAAAAATACGGCTCATCACTAAATACCCTACACGACTTCGCGTAATAAAGTTATTTCTTTAGACTTCTCAAAACAAGATGCTTTATGGGAAGTGGTCGAAAATGTGAGGCGAGCATTCATCCTTGTCCCACCACACACTTTAGTGCAGTTCATTGAAACTGGTACTTATAGGTTGAATACTAGAAAAGACAAAGCGGTCAGACAGGCCGACAAGCTAAAATGGACTCAGAAAATTGTTCTGGTGGATCTATTTCAAGGCCTTCTGGATGCGTCCACACATCCACTTACCCTTGTACAACATTGGTATGGGAATTAACAGGAAAATAAATTTTATATAAATTTTTTTTTAAATAAGCTTTTGTTTCAATGAACTAAAATATCGAAATTATATTTTATCCCAGGTACTGTTATTAGGCACGCATACACATTTGAGGCGCTAAGCATTTTGGTACGTATCAAATTTGATATCTCGCCCCAAACAGACTTCGACAAAATTGATTTTCTATTTTTGAGTTCAATTTTTCATAAGCTTGGAATGAACTTCCTTAGTTTCTTGGGTTCGGTTATTGTAGCGCCTGCCATTTTGAATATACAAACAATTTGATTGCACCACATTGCATTGTCATCGAAATGAAACGTGTTTCTATGATCAGATATACTGGAGCGCCCGAAATATCTATTAAAAAGTAAAACTAGATATATAACTTTCACATCCGATTTCTTCTGTACGCATTGCGATATCAGCCTCCTAATGCGGCTTCTTGGCACGCCACAAAAAGGCGCAGGACCTAACATGATCCATCGAGCTCCCCACTTGGTTAAACAGTCAACTCTTTCATTGGCTCTTTCATTCAAAACTCGAATGGCCAAGCTCCCGTATTAGGTGCACATCATTGCGCATGCGTAGCTCATTCAAGCGAAAACGGCTGAATTTCTTAACCTACATGAGCAGAGAGAGAGAGAGAGAGAGAGATAGATAGATAGATAGATAGATAGATAGATAGATCGAGAGAGAGAGAGAGAGCGAGTAACGGAAGAAAATCATGTAAAATCAAAAAGCTTTCGTTAAAATTTAGATCTACTTGCACTGCGCTATACAGGTAGCTTCTTGAGGATAACAGAAAATTTTTGATACGATGATGTTTGGCCGTCGAATTTATCATTCGAGCAAAGTGTACGTTTCTTCACTTAAGGATACCTGAAAGCACTTTGCAAATGAAAATCCCTAAGAGTAAGGCAAGAAAAAAATGGTAGGTAGTCAGTGGTCTTTATCACGTGCAATATATAACAAATAATTAACTAATGCCAGTAGACATTTAATTAGTTATTCTTTTGAAACTTAATATAAACAACTTGTGCTGCCCATTTAGTCGCCAGTTAAAATGTTAAATGCCAACCATATTTGGTATATCATTTAGTTTTAATATTTTGTTTCGCCAAGAATTGAAACGAACCATTAGCTTGTAGCAAAAATATACTAAACATATCAGGTATAATATAAACGAAGGCCTTTCAAGAGTAGAGAACAAGAAAAATTTGAGCAAAAAAAAAAACAGTTTAAAACCAACTTTATGTTGCGGTTATAGGCAAGTGTTTTAGAATTAATTGCTTTTTTACATTTTCTTTTTTTTTTATTCCATGAGCAAAAAAAAAAAAAAAATATTTTTTGTAAAACTTACAGAAGCCAATTTAACGAAAACTTTACGTTTTAACCGCACTCTTTTATTATTAATATCAATCGATCATAGCTTTTTTTGATTTTTTTCTTTTTTTTTTTACTTTATAATCTATACTTTTATTTAGTTTTTCAAGACAAGATTGATAGAGTTTTTGATATAAAGCGAATGTTGTTTTGTATCGTTAAGGCAAATATGTCACATTAACTATGGTTATGATAGGCCGTATAAGAAACAAAGAGAGAGGGTGTGTGTGAGAGAGAGAGAGAGAGAGAGAGATAACTTATGTGCAAAGACAATGTGGCAAAAGAAGAATTTTAAACTTTTACTAAAATCAATCAATAAAACCTTGTAATGCGGTTAATTATATAAATAAATGAACGGACAATGGAAGTCATTTGTGTTTGTGTTGTGCGTTCTTTTTTTCTACCATTAGTTACGAAACTAATGTATTGTTTATAATTAACAAAATATATACCGTGTTAGTAGAGAAAAAGTCATACCTTATAGGCCTTTTTTTTTTTTGTGTTTTTAATGTTAACAACACTAGGTGGTGTTGAATGATTATATGTTTGATGAAATATAAAAAATTATCACATAATTAATTTGATTTTTTCTTCTTTTAGCAAGCAGTAGCAATACTAATTATCATGCTTACAAAACACTTATGTATAAGACGTTAAGTTAAGAAGTATAAACAGTGTTCAAAGAGTTTGTCATGACGAGGGCTAAAAAATATTGCGCTTTTATACTATACACGCACTCTTTATTTCATGTCAGGTCATTTCAAGGTCAGTGTTATCGCCATGTCGCCAGCAGCGATTCTTTAAGGGCAGATAAGCATCTGTTAACTTGTTGGAGCTTACATGTGATATTTCTCAGGTCTTCGCTGAAGGCAAGCAGGTGGATATGCACGGGTTTCTCATCAGCTGTTAAAAGAGTGAATCATGAATTTTTGAGCATTAAGCTACGTCGAGAGGGCTTCCCTGAGAATTGATTGCTGTGGTTTTCCAATTACCTTACTAGTCACACACGAAGGGTGTTATATATAACACACAAGTAGAGTTATATATATATTATATGTATATAAGTTATATATATAATATATATAATATATATAAGTTATATATAAGTTGTACATATAATATATATAAGTTATATATATACATATATATATATTATATTTATACGCTTATATATATACGCTTTCTCGAAAGAAAAAAGGTTTCATCGGGATTTCCTCAACGGAGTCACTGGGGCCCGATGTATTTACTTTATGCATTAACGACGTTTCTTCTTTTGCTCGCTGTTCTAAAGTTCATATGTTTGCAGACTATGTGCAGTGTTCGGTGCTTGGCACTGAAGGTCTGCAAGCAGACTTGGCATCTTGAATGGTGTTGTGTCAACAGCAAATGCAAGAAAATGTTCTTCTATTGCGTGTCTGCACTGCCTACTTGCTACAATATCAACTATTATGTGCTGGAGAATGTAACTCACTTTAAAAAATTGGTTGCGATATTTGACTCTGGACTCAAGTTTAGCCTTCACATTGAGCTTTCCGTTAACAAGGCTAATTCGGTTTCGAGCTTTATTAAGAGATGGGCTAAAGAATTTAAGGACCCGCATATTTGCAAACGTCTATATACTGCGCTTGTTCATCCGATTTTAGCATATTCTCTCATTGTGTGGGCACCACGTCATCATCAATGTCTCATTGATCGAATTGAGTCTGTTCAGGAATTCTTCCGTCATATGAAAACAGAATTAATCCGATACGGTTACCATCGCTGGTCAGGAGACGGGAAGTAATTGGGGTGATTTTTTTGGTTAAATTGATTCGGGGTCGGGTTTCCTCTTCTTAGCTATTAAACATTATCGGCATCAATGTTCCGGGGCGGCCTTTACGGCACTATCTTCCTTTGAAACTCACTGGATGCCGTACGAATTATCTAATGTTTAGTACGTTTAGCTTGCTATGTAGGCTTTCTAGGTAGGTACTATCGCTTTGATCAGTTTGTTGATTCTCTTACTACAATAAAAATTTCGTTATAAAGTGAACATGTAGTACCTCATGAATGTATGTAACGAATTGTTTTATGCTGCGTAATGCAAATAATTAATGAGCACGAGGCAGTTAGATAGTTCTTTTATTGGTATTACTATTACTAATAGTAGTGCTAGCTTAAGTCTAAGTGTTTGTAGTCCTTCCAGTTTTTCGGTTCGAATTTGTGTTCGTAACCAATTTGAAATAAATAAATAAATAAATGTCTATACATATTCTTCCAAATTTCCACTTTTCTCGATACGGTCCGTATCACTAGGTCGTGTATATTATTTTCAAGAGAAATGCAATTCAGAATTCTTTTAACTTCGAGTTTGTTTATTTACAATCTATTCTTTAAGGCTTGGATTATTTACCCTCGACTTCTCAACTTAAGTATTCTTTTTCGACTCAAATATTCTCGTACGACTAACGCTGTCTTCCCCAAATAGTCTCCTTATATACATTTTTGCAAGCATATTATTATTACCCAACTTCATGGCTTCATTTTTAATCCGTTAACATGCTTTTCTGCTAGTCTTTTTCGCCAGCCGACAGCTGCATGACACGCCGCGAATATGCATTAGGGAATTTATTACTTGGGAAAAATCAATTAGTTAGCATTAACTGGATTTGGGATTTTCGTAATAATATTAATATTAAGATACCATAAGCGCTAAGCTTAATATTTTTTAGACTGATGATGCTAAGAAATCCTAGTTTTTTGCTTGAGTCTTTTGATTTTTATGAGAAACAATTGGCCATTTCAAGGCTTATCTGCTTGTTGTTAGATAGTTCAAGGATCGTGGGCTCACCATAAGCTTACAAACCGAGACTGAGGGTAATAAAGTGAATTTATTTTAATTTTTTTGTTGGGATTGCATGTTGTATGATATCATTACTAAGGAAAGAGCAGTTTTGAGAGAAGGCAGTTTTGAGTTTCACTCCAAGATTTTAATAGCACAGAAAATGATTGAACGGCGACTATGCCTGTACAACCATTGAATTATTCAGTTGTGAGATAAGCTTGTAAAAGTTTCTTAAGCCGTTGGGTGAAACTTTCTTATGTATGTAATCTTTCAATTAAGTCGATGTTGTTATCACCACGTAAGTAAGAAATTGCTTTACTATCAATGCAAACGGACAGATTAGGAACGGATAAGATAAAAACGGTTTTTTTAGTGTTAACACAAAAATACAAACTAACGCAAAGTATTGCAAGCAAATGTAGAAAAATATATTACACACAATTTATTTGTTGAAATGAAACTGAAGTAAAGGGGTTAATGATTTTTAAATCGGTACTAACGAGAAAGGCAAAGCAATAAATAGTTTTTATGATTTTACGAATGGTTTTTTTTAGCATTTCAAACCTGTTGCGAAATACATAAACAATCTTGCGACCAATCTTCTGATAGATGTAAACAAGTGAAGAAACATTTTACTCAAATCCAAAATAAGAAAAAAGACAATTTTTCATCCGATATAAAACATATAGAAAAGTAGCTGTTACGTAATGAGAAGCATTCCAACTTGAGTGAGTGATATGACTTAAAATGGATTTTATCAAACGTTTCGCAGGCAATCAGTTCAGTCAGTCATCTGCTTGAGGTAAAACCGTTTCGCATCAATTTGGTGTTAGGAACAACATTCCACTTTTATTCTATAGAATATACTTAATAATCAATCGGTTTTCAACATAATAAAAAAAAAGAAAAAGGGGAAACAAAAATGTCTAAACCTTCATACAAAGTTGCTGATATCGAATTGGCCGACTGGGGACGGAAGGCTATTGTTATTGCGGAAAATGAGATGCCTGGCTTAATGGCTTGCCGTAAGAAATATGGTCCTTCAAAGGTTTTGAAAGGAGCTAGGATCGCTGGTTGCTTGCATATGACTGTACAGACTGCTGTGCTTATCGAGACACTGGTGGAGTTAGGCGCTGAAGTTCATTGGTCCAGTTGTAATGTGTTTAGCACTCAGGACCATGCCGCAGCTGCAATTGCCGCGGCCGGAATTCCTGTCTATGCCTGGAAAGGTGAAACGGCGGAAGAGTATAACTGGTGCATTGAGCAGACCATAGTTTTCCGGGATGGGAAACCATTAAATATGATATTAGATGACGGCGGCGATCTGACCAATTTGGTCCATGGAAAATTTCCACAACACTTGCCTGGAATCAAAGGCATATCTGAGGAGACTACGACAGGGGTTCACAATCTGTATAGAATGTTCAAAGAAGGCAAGTTAGCTGTGCCTGCTATTAATGTCAATGATTCCGTAACTAAGAGCAAATTCGATAATTTGTATGGTTGCCGGGAATCCTTAATCGATGGCATTAAGCGTGCTACAGATGTTATGATTGCCGGCAAGGTATGTGTAGTAGCTGGCTACGGTGATGTGGGCAAAGGTTGCGCTCAAGCGTTAAAAAGTTTTGGCGGACGTGTTCTTATAACAGAAATCGATCCAATCAATGCTTTGCAGGCGGCCATGGAAGGCTATGAAGTGACCACTATGGAAGAAGCCAGTAAACAAGGCACTATTTTCGTTACCACCACTGGCTGTATCGACATTATTACCGGCGACCATTTCAAAAACATGAAAAACGATGCCGTTGTCTGCAACATCGGCCATTTCGATTGCGAGATCGACGTTAATTGGTTAAATGTTAATGCCATCGAAAAGGTAAACATTAAGCCGCAAGTTGATCGTTACACCCTAGCCAATGAACGTCACATAATTGTCTTGGCTGAAGGTCGCCTAGTCAACTTGGGTTGTGCTCATGGTCATCCCAGCTTTGTTATGTCCAATTCGTTCACCAATCAAGTGATGGCGCAAATCGAACTTTTCACTAAAACGAGTCAATACGCAATCGGGGTTCATATGTTGCCCAAGATATTGGATGAAGAAGTTGCTCACTTGCATTTGGAGAAATTAAATGTAAAGCTTACCAAGTTGACCGAAAAACAATCAAAATATTTGGGTATACCACAAAATGGACCCTTTAAACCAGACCATTACAGATACTGAATGTATTAATGAATTTTTCTCAAATTCGTCCTTCAATATTTTGCCTAATTACTATTTTTAATAAAGGATTGGGGAAATCTACCGAAATTAAACTAATATTTTTCTTTATTGGACCACTGGCCATAAAAGCCGATTTTTTCTATTACGAAACCATTTTTATAACTTTTCATATCGGCAGTGGAAAAATGAACTGGCATTTTATGAAGATGTTGCTTGGGAAACTCCGAAAATGCCTATAACGAACGCAACCTCTGACCTTCTGAAATAAGCTGGACCAGTTGTATGATAAAAACAACCCACTACTGAAAAACTTTTTGCATTTTCAACATTGTGTTTAGTACGATATATTTTCCGATATGTATAAAGCAGGAAATTTGATCAGAATGATCTTAAAATTGTGAACATAAGAGCGGGTGTAAAGCGAACTTCAAGTTCTGGATCATCTGACGAAAGTACCACGAATATAGAAGCTTTTCAAATCGAGCGTCAATAGCTGTTTTATTAGTTGTTTTCATAAAAATTTCAATTCATTTTCTTTTGTTGTCATTCGTTTTTGAAATATTTCGCTTGCATTTAGTTGTTGTTGCTCTTAATAAAGTTGTTTGTGCATAAGTCTAAGTGAGTAGAAAAAAAAAAAGAAAATCTCCTCAAAAGTTTGTGATGCAAGCGCACATTCCTTGCCATTCACAAGAGCTGTTAAAAAAATGTGTTTAAACACTCGCTCCAACTTCTGGCAATCAATTCCGCTCATCAGTGGAGAATTATAAGCATTGTCGGTGATGGCCACGGTATTAATATATTGTATTAAGTGCTTTCATGTATTCCGATAATTTTTTCACGTGAAAAAGGCATTTGTTGCGAAAAATTTGTAAAATACATGTTTTTCAAAATATTGTCCATCAACTTCCCATCCTTCTGGCAATATGGCGACACCACCTCCTAAAAACGACATTGGTTTGGCAACCATCGGTCCGTTTTCGCACTTCTTCACTATTTTGAAAGCTCGTGCCAGCCAATCCATCGATCTGAACACGCGATAATCACAAGGCGCTATCTCTGGTGAGTACACTGTCTGCGGCAGAACTTCCCATTCCAGCTTGAACAGTGTATTCTTGACAATTCTTGCAACCTATGACCAAGCCTTGCCACGCAAGAGGACAAGGTGAAGACTTTGCGTCTGTTAACCGCTATTGCTGATCTTTTTTGCGACAATACATCATTCAGTTGACGTCAGTAGACATTTCATTCAGTTTTGATAGCTCGTAACACATTACACGTAGCACACCGAAACTTTATGACCATAGATATGGATGACTATCCTGAATTGGGCCATGACTTTTTGCACTTATGATTGTCGTAGTAGATCCACTTTTCGTCGGCAATCACAATACGCGAAAGAAAACTCTTCTTGATTTGTCTGGCAAGCAATAAAATCGCAATGTTGACACTGTTCGAAGTGGCATTTTCATTGAATTCGTATGGGAACCATTTTTCCTCCCTTCTTTTCCCATTGCAAGCAAAGGGCTACAAACAGTTGATTCATCTTCCAATAAGTTTTGCAAGTCATTGTCCTCCAACTTTATTGATCTCCCAAGTCGCACTTTTGGATTGACATCAAAATTACCACTTTTAAGCCATTGAAATCAAGATCGATAATTGGGATATGAAGAAGCAGCATCACCATAAGCTTCTACAAGTATTTAATGGCCTTCGTCAACAGATTTCTTCAAATCAAACAACAAAAGTAATGAATGCCGGAAATGCAATTTTGACTGTTTCACGATTAGAGTTCGTATATATTGAACAACGCAGTAATACTAACGATCAAAATCATCGAATTTAACCGTTATGTACATTGATAATTCACTGTAATTTATCATTTTAGGTACTTTATCAATAGGTGCAAGCACCTATTAATTAGAAATAAATTTTAACACCGGAAGATATCACTCAAATTGCTATCGAAGCACCAAGATTTAAGCAATTCGGTAAAGTATTTTGAATGCTCGATTTAATGATCTATAACATTTAAGTTTATTTTGATTTACTTCCTTCTCTACTAGTTATTCAATTAATTAAAAATATTTATTAAAGTTTCTTTTTAAATATGCAAACATATGCACGCGTACACAGTGCACGACCAAAGTCTAATGACATCTATATGACTTGGACCGTATTCTTATTGTTGTTGTTATTATTATTATAATTTTATTTTCGATTTAAAAACAAATACTGTAAGCGACAAACATTGATCAAAACAAATTTATCATTTTTGTTCCTTTAAATGCTCTGCTTTAGTCTACAGTCAATGAATCTTCATATTGCCATTGCGAGAACGTGCTGCTTTTCTTAGTGCTACAACTTTCCATATTTCCTCATTAATATTACGTTCGACAGCTAGATAGCATTTTCCATGAAATAAATTATTGCGAGAGCTATCAACAAACGCAACTCATCGGCATATGATGTCTACCTTAGCTATCGGACTTTATCTGAGGGCCTCTTATAGGGAAGAGAGACCGAAAAGTAAACTGATGGAGTCTAGATTTAGCTAAATATATCTTCTTTTCAAGGACTTTACCTATTGTCGTCATAAAATACTAGTAGCTAGACTCTGACGTCAAACAGATGGTTAATGAATACTCTCGTACCGTTTGGGGTCTGAAAAATAGATCTGCGTAGTCCAAATATGGTACAATTAATTTCTATATCAAATTTCTATTATGGATCAATTCCCATCATAGTATAAGGAAAGAGAGACCTTTTTATCCTACGAAGGTCAAATATTCGTCAGAAAGCTTATACAAAATGGGGTATAGAAAATAGATAAACGTGATCCAAATTGGGTATAATTGATTTTTATGTCAACCTTCTGTTATGAATCATATCTCACTGCGAAAGACTGAAAGTTAGAACATTTTGCCATAAAAAGACCTATTTTTCGTAGAAGCGGTTCCACATATCAGAGGAGACACAAAACGTTGAACCCCATCCCATTCAAATTATTCACATTCACTTAATATGGTGACGGATGATTACTTAGCGAGTTTTTCATATAACGACTTTTCCAAGAAAAAACGTTATTTGGGTAGTGGCCTTGAAAATAGTTCATTCGAATCCATTGCCAATAAGGTTTGTCCTTAGACCAAAGCACGACCATGTTCCATATATTATCAAGACATCTCGCAAATTGCAGCCTATGGGTTGAGCACAAGAATACATGAACACTTATCAGATGGACAGACGGATGGACAAGCTTTGGTAATTTTCTGAATCATTCGCTACAATAAGACACTTGTCTATCTCAAGTCCTCTTGGGCATTGCATACATCCGCACAGCCTGAACATATCCTTCCACAAAAGCGGTGTAGGGTGTAAAAATAAAATTGGTTTTATTTTATAATTTCCAAAACGCATAAATTTGTTAATATTGATATTAAAGGGGGGAGAGGGGGGGATATTCAGACGTTGGTTGTACAGTGTGAGTGGAATACAAATAGTTTTGGTGAAATTATTAATTGAATATGAAATAATTGAAATTCCAATTTTTCCTTCGTTTTGGTTATTTTGCTAAAACCAAGCTATAAACAAATTGATGGAAAATTTCATTCGATAGCAAATTATTCAAATGTACGCAAAGAGAAGCACGTATGCATTGCAACAGTTATAAAAAGTGCATTACCGCATAATTAATGCGATTAAGAGAGAGAGAGAGAGAGAGAGAGAGAGAGACAAAGAAATGCACAAAAAAAAAAAGAAAAACGACCATAAAAAGTTAATAAATTGCGGTGAAGCATTGCCTCATAAGCGCATATTACAATAATCGTAATAAATAGGTAAGGAAAGGTAAAGAGAAATGCTTGATTGCAATATGATGCCAATTAATTATTTGTGTTTACTTTAAGGCGCAAGATAAAGAAGAGAAGACAAAACAAAAGCCACACAAAACCCGCACCGTCAGTCCAAGTTAAATTGTTGCATAAATCATAATCATAAAATATGTAATAAAAGAAAAAAAAAAAAAAACTGTTAACACCTTTTTCTCTTTACTTTTGCCATATGCCTACGGCGTAAATTCGCAACAGATGAAATGAAATACCCTCGAAGCACGCTATCGTTTAATAATAATAATATGTCGCTGCCACAGATCTACATCAGCAATAAGTTGCTGGTCGACGAGTGACCTACTCCGTGATTTCAAACAAGACACTTGGGTTTCGTAAGTGCGATATTACCCCTCTCTTGCCTACGGCATGAACCTTGACTAGTATAATACATATATATATATATATATTATATATATTCATGTAATATATATATATATATATATTATATTTATATATATATATATGTATATATATATATATTCATATAAATTGAAAAAAAAAACGTTAATTAGTAAATTTACTCAACATAGAAAATAACGGTTCATTCATGGAAACGTAAATATAACAAAATCAATTAACTTTGAGAAGGAGAAATACGCTATGAACACGTAAAAGCACTATAGTGAAATATGGCCCACCATTAAACACTCTACATCAGTTTGCTGAATACTGTTATGTATGTGGACTTTTCAAAATACGGTGCCATTAAAAAAATGTGAAATGAAAAAGTGGTTCTAGGATATATAAAAATTCCTTTTAGGGGTAAACAGTTTCATGCCCTCAGATTTTACCCACAATCACTCCAACATCGTTTTAGACAAGCTATGACTTTGAATAGGGCCATAAGGTCAACGAAAGCGCTATACAGTACATACTGCGTCCGCAATCGCGTTTTGCATATATTTTGGTCACTAAATAATGTCGAAGCCTATAATCACAATATTACTAAAATAGAGTTCCTCTTTAAATACATTCTTCACCATACTTCGTCTTAAAAACCATGATTCTTTCGCTAGTTATACCGTAAGTGGTATCGTTTTGCAAGCAAATTCAATTTGTGCTACAATGTGACGAAGTGCCTGAGAACAGCACTAGGAACACGGTAAATTTATATTGTCCCCTTGACTCCTACGTAGGATCGTAATTTTCTATACTGTGTCTTAACTTTTCGTGTAGTAAACAACCCAATTGACTCAATGAAGAATTTCATGCAATTCCGATTGTTTGCACTTAAGGGGCGTGGTTGGGATGCTTCGTTGACTCTCCCATATGTCATGCGCTTAGAACTCACAGAGCGCCCTTCTCCCGAAACCAGAAGATATCTGCTAGGAGTTACCTTGACACATAACCTTTTGAGAAATCCTATTGATTATATAAACCAATAGTAGAACTAATTACAAGTTATTCAGTCCGTTTCGGTTTGAATAAGTCCTAGTGAGTGCTGCTCGCTTTTTTGTGCTTCTGATTCTATTACATGTATTAAAAACGCCATTCTTCAGCATGCTCGCAATTGCCGTTGTCAGATTACATATATGCTATGTAATAAAACTTATATTTATGTAGCGTTCGGTTTATTCGGCAAATCATTATTCCAAGTTTATTGCATCGGTTGTATTGCATCGGTTGAAAGTTTAATTCAAGATACAACTGCATGATATCATGATAGTCGTTAGTTGATTTCTCTTGCAATGGGCTTCCCGCGTCGACATTACGGAACTTGACTTACTCGTTAACGTGCTTCCCAAGACTACTAGAAAACAGGTAGAGCATATATGTCAACCGATATTTTAAGGGACAGAACAGTGTTGGGTGGTTTCTCCGTGTTGGGTGATTTCTCTTACAATGGGCTTCCCGCGTCGACATTACGGAACTTGACTTACTCGTTAACATACTTCCTAAGGTTACTAGAAAACGGGTAAAGCACAACCGATATCAACCGATATTTTAAGGGATGGAACCGTGTTGGATGGTTGCTCCGGGGCGGTGGATATCGTATCGTATGCTGATTGCAAAAATTTTTTTACGATCAATTGCTACCAAAATTATTTTCGAGAAATTATTTCTGGATTTTTCTTTTCTTTTTTCTAGTTGTTTAAAGTGAAAGTAATTCAAGTCTAATGTGAATAATTGTGACAATTGAATCTCTTTATACGCTAGTGTTGCCCGTTACACTAACAGCAACCAAGAAATGTTTATTGCGAAAGATTTGAATGTGGATTATGATTGCGATTAAATGCAGCCATTGTGCAAACTTCCGCCATTGCAGCATCGTAATAAAGGGGTTTTCCTGCATTTCTGCAGGTGTTCGTTCAAACATATTGAAGTCATTGGCAAATTGCTTAACAAGCGTTTTGTTCAATTTTAACATGTTTTTGACATTAGAAGAAAAGCAACGTATTAAAAATATCTTAAAAGTTTTGACATTTGATGGAAATATTGCAAGAAGCTAATATCAAACAAAAAAAAAAATAAAAAAACTGGTTATAAAAAATTACTAAAAAAATCGATTTAAATTTAAACCTACAGCTTTTTATGTCTGAAAATTTTTTCCTATTTTTTATTTATTTTTTTGTTTTTTTGCATTCTTTGCATCTGTCAAAAATAGTAGAATTTATTTTCTTGAAGTTGAATTGAGTGCTCCTTCTTCTTTGCATCTGTCAAAAATAGTAATTTATTTTCTTGAAATTGAATTAAATTCTTCTTCTTTTTCTTCTTTGCATCTGTCAAAATTAGTGTTTATTTGCCTGAAGTTGATTTGAATTAATTTTCAAAAAAATTGCATTCCAATCTTATGCCAGGAAATTATTAGCTAAAAAAATACTTTCTTCAAAGTATTTCGCTGAACCTGTAGCGTTAATGGACTTGCACTATTTCTATTCAAAATTTCACAGTAATTGGTCATTGATTTAAGTAAAATAATTTTAACTTCATAGCCAGTTGGCTAATCCAATATTTATATATTCTACACATACAAGGATACGACGTCTTTGAGGGTTTAACGTGGGTACACTACCGTGAAGGTTTAACCCCACGGTGCCCGATGGCACACGGAATGTGAAACACTCGAGCACCCCGAGGCTAATATACCTCGCCGAAGTCGGCGCACACGCTGCCATGAGGAAGACTAGGTTCTCGAGTACCAGACGACATACGTTATGGTCGCATCTGCCTTCTGGTGAGGGCGAGGCGCTACCTAAAATCTCTGCCTTTCTGTGGGTAAGGTACCCGGTTGCAACGCAACTCCACACCGAGCAAAAGCTCTTCCCGCGATTTTGGGCTAAGCACAGCCACATACAAGGATATATGAAAACCTTGTGGATGTATGCAAAGCTCAGAAGAATTTGGAATACACTCATTTTTTACTAAACCTTGTAAGCTTGTCTGTCCCCCTGCCATCTGTTCATGTATTTGTGTGTCCAACCTACAGGTCATAATTTTTGATATATGCCTTTGCCCAAGGACGAAGCCTATTGAAAATGGTTGGGATCGGTCAACTTTCCACTCCCCTTATAACGCCTAATTTTGAAAACTTGTTATGGGGAAAGACATTGCGAAATTTCAAAAAGTCGTTGAGTGGTAATATTCCGACATTTTGAATTGGTATGAAAAAATAATATGGTGCGCCTGTGGCAATTTTTTGAACTACCTATCATATAACCACTCCTACAAAAACTAAACTGTTATACGGTAAAGAGGTTTAATTTTCGATATTCGGCGTGAAAATTGGTTCGCAATGGTAAATTGACAAAAAAAGGAATCAACCTTATCGACAGAAACTGTGGACCACATGGGTATATTTTTTGGGTTCCGTCGCATATAAGGATTCTCAGAAAATGTAAACTCTTACATGCCAAAAAGATTTAATTGTTAATGTGTTGTGATGAAAATTTGTTCGTGACAGTAATTTGACATCATCGGGGCCATTTCTTGGACTCTGCTTCCTATAAGATTTTCCAGGGATAATAAGTCCTTTAGAAAAAGGTTTAGTTTTTAATATTTTGTGATGAAAATTGGCCCTTAGTATCAATTTAGGAAACAAATTAGGAAAGTACGGAATTTGGACGTATGTCCATTTGTTAGATCCTAACATATATAAGCGAGTTCTTATATGGAGAGAAAGTCTCATTTGAAATTTCTTATGACGGAAACTGGAAAATAGTAAAATTTTTGGAAATTAAATTAAATTTACTAAATTTAGATCCCGGTATATGATATTTTAGGCATCCTCCGATATCAGGGCTTTCATGAAAGTACGTCTTTGTAAGAAAATATTGCGTCATTTGTGTTGCATTGTTATCCAACAAAACCAGTGGATAACTTTACTAGGCGAAGTGGTGTAGGGTATCTAATTATCGGTTTTGCGCGAACGGAGCGATCGGTTCGCAGTCGATCAGAGAATGTGAAGTGAATCAAGATTATACAGGCATATGTGATCGGAAACGACAACAGTTAGAAGACAAGCAAAAGTCTTTCCATTTACATAAAAGCCACCAAAAAATGTTGCAACATTATGGGCTTTTGAAAGTCGAAAGTTGAAAAGGATCGGCAAATGACGTACTCTATGTTTAGCAAATACAATAGAAAATATGTGGAGTTGTTTCGCTTGCCATGCATATGTATTGTATGTATGCATGTCTGTTCATTGTTGTAACGTTTGTGCAGTGTTGTACGCGGTATACGTTGTTTTAATGAGTCGAGCATTCGATTACGCAAGAAACTCTTTATGCGTTTGCCTGCGTGTGCGCTTAGGGCTATGTCGTGCATACATAACATGAAAGACGGGTTCGAGTTCGCAGCAAATAACAACAAAACGAAAGAAAAACATTTCGTTTAATGCTAATCCCTCATCGTTTAATTAATAATTTTCTTTGTAGCGAAAAAAGCAACCGGTAACAACTCTGCAGTTGTTCATTCTCTTTTCTGTCATCTGCGCTATTATTATTATTATTATGTTATTACGTGCATTTCGCATACCTCTTTTTACATTTTCAGATATCTTATGTATGTACGTGGCTATGTTATATTTTGTGTAAGCTACGTTGGGGGCCGTAGATAGCAGAAAACAGCTAACGTGTTATAGCTAGAGTTTCGTTACGCTTGCAATGCACGTTTCGTTTACAAAGCTGATAATTCTAATGAGGCATATTTCTTTTATAAGGCAAGTCAGCAAAAGAGGGCGGTTCGTTTGCAACACTGAGAAAATTGCACATAAATAAAATCCAAAAGTTGTCTATATTCGTAGCTAATGATCAGATCAACAGAAAAGATCAGCTCAACTTTGAAAATGATCGTGATCTAACACGCCCATAATCGTTAAAAGAATGCACCTTGCACAGCAGACGCTCATCTGAATAATTGCACAAATGTTTTATAGAATGATTTGGGAGATAAGTATAGGAATGGTTCCGACCGTCTAACTAAACGGCTCATAACTATCAAAATGCTTTACTGCTTTTATACCCATCACTAAAGAATGGAGAGTAAAATCATTTTGTCAAAACTTGCACGACGCCCAGAAGGGAAGCTTCGAAGATCACACAAACTATACCTATTCGTGATCAGCATCAAATTCCAAATCATGTCCGCATGTCCGTCTGATCGTCTCTAAAAAACCCTTTGTAAACATACACCTGGCCGCAAAAATGAAGCTGCGGACTTCAAATTTGCAGGAACAAGTTAGTGTTGAGAATGGGATGAGTCGATCGAAGAATACGCCTACAGTACCACCGGTAAAAGCACATCTGTTTTTCAAAACGAACAAAAAGTTTGTTTTTTGCTTAGCAGATAAAGAGTACACTCTGTGGGTGATGCTTAATACCCTTACAAAATGGGTAAAATTGACCACGCCTACGCAATATAGTTCTTTTCAATTTTAATAATTTTCTTTTAAATTTTTAAACGAACCTAACAAACGCCATAAAGTGTATAAATCCCTGGGCAAGTTTTGAATTCGAAATGCAACTAAGCATGTCCGTCTCTTTGTCTGCCCAAGTGTGCAGTCATTAGAGAAAATGAAGTTATCGGTTAGGAATTTGCGAAAGAGTTTGAAAACGATCCAAACTTTTCAAAAGAGTGGCCTACAACACCCACACACCTATGCAACGCCAACTTTGAACACTTTTGCTTTTCGTCATTTTTGCTTGCGTCTCGCAAAGTTTAACACATATACCAAATAAATTTGCATTTTCATTCTGAAAAGAAGAGAACAAGTACATAGTAAGCTTGAAAAACTTTTGGTTAGAGTCGTTTACTCTCCACATCTGATGTATGTAAACAGGGACAAGCAAAAAGAAAAGTAAAAATTAAAACATATTTTAACAATGTGGTTAGGACTGAAAGAAAGATAACCTTGCTAGTCTTCAAGATAACAAAAAATGTTTACATATCAAACCATTGACAGTCAATGTCAATAAAACGATTAAGTTTCTTTAACATGCTTTGGCGAAAAGTTTCGAAAACATACTTATTTGGTATGCAAAACCGCCATTACCCAAAAGATATTTGGATAAAATAATAATTTGGTCGTGTTGCGATTTCCAAGGCGAAAATATAAAATTGTTTTGGATATAACACTTCGAAGAAACGGAGGAGAAATATTGCCGCTTAATTGGCTTATGTAGTTTTTGTACTCTTAAGAGGTGAATACAATATGAAATCCTAAGCAGATTAAAATTCAATCAGCAAATTGTGTTAGTTTGAAATTCAAGGTCATTTTGCTTTAATCTTTCCTAAGAGCTAACATCATATGAATTTGAATATCATTTCCCGGTTATGATCATCAACCTATTAAGACTTCCCGTGTACACTTTCTTCAGTTATTAAGCGACATACTTTTTTTTTATTGACAGTTTTATCGTACGTTACAATTACATTAGAAGGTGGTAGTACTACTAGTAGTTCGTGGGTATAGCGTTATAAATGACATTATTTTATCTTTAAAACATAAATTATCGCTACAGTTAAAGATAATAGTTTTTTATTCGCGTTTTCTTTCTTATTTTTATACTGTCTTTGTTACAACATTTAGTAAAACTTTAACTTCTGCCTGTTTCACTCTTTTATGTGTATTTTTTATGATCACATTGTGTTTACAACTTCTTTTACAAGTCATCGCTTTGGTCATGAGTTCGCCAATTGATTGCCGAGGGTGAAGTGATTTAGTTAAGTCATAACATGACTGTCGATATGAAACCGTCAACAACTTAAGCTGACATATTACTTTAATTTATTTTCCCATCTAGATTGTAGCGGTCAAATGAATTACCTTGCAGTTGGCAAAAATCACAAAAAAGTGAATAACAAATATTCTTAGTATCTAAGTTTGCTTAAATTCAAGTTTGCTTAAACTCAAGTTTGCTAAAAAAAAAGGAAAAAAAACACATGGCTCACTATGAAATTCCCTGCACCACTTTGCTCAATAGAGTTATTCCCGGAACAACTTTTTAAGCTGTTGTATGGGATAGGACCCGATTCGAAATATTCCCAACACCATTCGCCCTTGGATCTTACGTTGATGTATCGAATTCCATCAGAATATCTCGAAAATTGACTACAAGAATACATGAACGGTCGTCATGTGGACAGACAGACAGACAAGCTTAGAACTGAATCGTTCGATATAATAAAAGATGTGTCTATTTCAAGACCTACTGGTTGTTGTGTAAATCCCCCAAAATTTAATATATCCTGGTACCATAGGAGGTGTAAGATATAATGGTTAAGAAAGACAGGATTGACTTACAGAATAATTTTTACTAATGGGTTCTCTATTAGTTGTATGTTTTATAGTTACGTTCAATTCTATATTTTCCTTTTTCATATCCCGGAAAAACGACGCCAAGAAATAGTAACCAAAAAAGCAAGCGTTTAAAGACTCCAAAATAGGGAGTGGTTTACTAACACTAGTTCTGCTGCTACCAAGGCTAAGAGGAAAATGCATTGCTTAGAGTCGAAAGATAGATACCCTCATCAATATTTCCCTCATCCAATGATAAGGACTTGGTTTCTTATGACTTGCGCCCATTACCCCACTACACATGCAATTCATAACTGAAAAGAAGATATTAAAAGAAATAAAACCAATGCCCTTTCAAAAACGCTCCTTTTAAATATCTCTAAACGTGTAGATCTCTTGAATATAAAGGAAACGGCAAACAAAATACTTCCTATTAAGTTAAGAGTTAAGTGATAAGCCACATTATGAAACTATTCCAGAAAATGTACAAAGATATTGTTAGACAGCAGCCGATGAAATTGAAAGTATGGCCATTAAAATGTCTACGCTGGAAATTGCTAGCGTTATGATGGATATGTCGCGTTACACCAACAATTTATGTGCATTCCGAAAAGTTTGTAAGAAACATTCAACATAGTAATAACAATAACAAGTAACAAACATGTGTCTATTTCGCGATGCATATTACATGGACTACCGTTAGAGTCAAAATTAATATGAAATTATTACAGCCACAAGCTCTCAGACAGGTATGCATAAACGGATACTTTGTCTTCTTGTTTTTTTTTTTTTTTGTTTTGATTTTTCTATGGAGTGTGTCTACTACTACTACTACTACTACTACTACTACTATTAGGTGTTGCAGGCTTTATAATTGTGGGGCCAATCTTAAGAGTCACCATAAAGTCGAACAACCAGTTTCAATACGAAAACAATACTAATACCAAGAAAGAGTAAAACCAGCTCAACTTAAAAGACCTGAAAACGGAAAATGGGAGCAGTTAACCCAAATTCAATACATATTGCGTATAACGAACATGTTCACAATGCACATAGTGTTGTAAGTCGATTGAATCACACATGCAACACAGTTATGGTCTTTTTTGTTTTTTTTTTTTTTCTTAACTGTGCAATATGATATTATTGTTGTTGGAGGAAAAAAAAAATCTTATTTAATACTCTTTCTTACACACAATCGATTCGAGTTTAAGACAAAAATTCATAAGTGATTTGCTTTAGTTTTTTTTTTTTTTTTTGCTTTTTGCTTATTTATAATCGAGTACATATGTATCTACAAAGAAAGAAGAAAAATTTATTGAATTCAAAAACGGAAAAAAAACCAGAAGCAACATTCATAGAGAGCTAGTAATGCAAAAGAATTTTCACGAAATTGCAATTTTGCTAGCAATGAATACGAAAAATCATTATTTCGCATCGATTTGTCTTTTCTTTTTTTTATTTACATTTTATTTACTGTTACCTGAGTTCTTGTGCGTGTGTGTGTGTGTATGAGTGTAATAATGCTATTTGAGTATCATATGGCGATACATGCGTTCGCTTGTACTATTATAATTTGTAAATCGTTGATTTAAATTAAAAGTTGCTCAGGCAAGTCGTTGAACTTTATTTACCGATAAATAATAGTCGCGTGACATTTATAACGAAATTTATATTAGGTGCTTTAAAAAATATTGAGCTTTCAATAAATCAACCTACTTATGATCATACATTCATCTTTTGCTTACATTCCATATATCTTTTACGGTCTGACGTAGGCATAGACATTTGTATGCAATTAACTATATCATGATTATAATTGATATTTAATGTAATTGTGTTATTACTACTTCTTTTGCTTTCACAATTGGTATGAATTTCTTTTTCTCACCTTTTTTTCAAAACCATTTCGCTCGGTTCGTTTGTTTTCTTAATTGTTTATTAGCATTTTTTATTATTTATGTTTTCTTTTTTTTTTTTTTTTTTTGATTATTAATAATAATCATTTTCTGCACGTAATACAGTTGTTTAGCTACAAAGTCCAAAAAATCATTCATATCTCAATTAGAAGAAACTTTAAATTTTTAGAACAAAAATATTCTTTTTTTATATTTTGCTTCTCAAACATTTTTCTTTGAAAGACTTTTGAAATATGTATCCAATTGGATCCAAAAGCTTTTCTTTGGGGGACATGTTTGATGCACTTTGAACTCTCTCTTGACTTATATTTTGATTAGTTGACATCAGCGCCAGCAAAGATGAGACGGCGGAGAAAATAGTGAAGAAGTTAAGGCTTCTGCTAAGAAGAAATAATAAATGTAAGAGAAAATTAGTAATAGAAATAATTATAGGTTTAAAAAATTCGTATAATGCCACTCATCTTCTCCTTCGTCTTCTGTTCGGCAAATCAACAACCGAAAATTCATGGAGTGGTGTTAAAATGTCCAATGGGTATAAATGACACTTACTGACTGCTTACAGAAATTCTGATCCATTCAAATTTAAAATCAAACAAATATTTCTGGAGCTATTCTATTTCTATTTTTATAGTTATTACTAGGGGATTGTGCGTTAGCTATCCTGTTTGTAACACGCAGAAAAAATCCATAGATTAGCATAATTCTAAATGAATTAAACCTTATTCTTCTTCCCCTCTGTTGTACGGTAGTGCTGGAACGTTCACACTTACAGAAGTTGAAGAAGAAAGCTGAATATTAAGACCTGCACGCCGATCTAGTGGTTCCAAACCAAATTTGAAATTGAACAAGGTGCGCCCACATCTCGTAACAAATATCAGTGTCAAATCGAGTACAATCCATCAGTGAGCAATTTATGCTTAAAAACATTTCCACCATAAGTAGAACTTTTGATTTGAGAAGAAGGGACTTAAACGTAACTTAACTTTAACATTAAATACCGCTATACATATTGTTACGAAAATGTCATTTTTCATGACTTGGGTTTTCAGGAAAATTTGTCGGTTTTCCAAGAAACTAATTTCCAAAGAGAAAAACCTAATACAGATTCATGAAGCGTTACCTGTTTCTTGCAACTGGCGGCTAACCGCAAAACTAACAGAACTTGACAGAGATTTGGAAGCAAATGGATTAAGAGGTTAGCGGATTAAAAATGTCGCGATGAATTTAGGTGATGGTAACTTGCTTACAGAAGGCTATATAAGCGGCTTCTTTGCAGAAGGCGAAATTAATTAAGTCAAGAGAATCGAGTCGTGATATTAAAGCGAACTAAACTATTACAAATGTAAGTTCTTGCAAATATATTGCAAATAAAAAAAAAAAGTTAAATATAAAATTCTTAAAAGACGGTTAACTAAAAAACCAAAAAAAAATTGTAAATCGCTCCTCAATTGGCATGTACATATTTGACGCTGCATTCCGCTATGCTAATGTGTTGTTTGTTGTGAAGAATTCAGAATTCGCCAAAGCGCAAATATAATCTGTTTGCTTCGTTACATTTAGATGATTAGAAGCCACTACGTCATTACATACGTAAATTAAGCCAACGTGTCAATATATAGGTCTCGTAGGGTAAAGTGAAAAAAGAATATCGTTGACATCTTTGCAGCGCTTTTCACGAATAGGACACCTTGGCAGTCTTTTGACTCCATACACAGGTATCATTTTTGAATATTCCTCTAAATTCTATATTTCACATTACTTAAGCAAGCCTCCTTAAAATCCCGAACTATGAAAACGAAAGAAAATCTCAAGACTATGTGTTGCACATATAAAACAAAACCCAGCCTGTAAAAGATCTGAAAAGTATTAATGTCATTAGATTCCTTAAATCATGTCCAACATCCATCCGTCCAATAACCCAATTGCAATTTTTTGTTCTTTCTTTGCCAGTTATAAGTTTTACTACAGAGGCTTTGAATACAACAAAAATGCGCAGCGAAAAACACTTCTTTTTATTCGCCCCGACAAGCTCGACAACCTCTATTATTAAGATATCAGACGGTGCTTAAGAATTGTGAAATTAGGTATCCCTTATCAACCAAGTTAAAATTAGACGAAAAATTTTTCGATGTCTTCTTTTTTAAACACGATTCCTTAATAGAAATGCTGGCACTTGATTTAATTATTATTATATATTTTGCTTTTACGCAAACAAACCGAGCTAGGAATATCCTTAGGATGAATTGTCCATTGCCCAAAAATTAAAAGTTTTAATTCAGACAAAATAACTAATGTTATTTTCGTGCTGGCAATACTCTTTAAAATGATTGAAAGCAACAAACAGCTGATGGTCAGAGCTATACTAACTGATTGTTGTGTATACACAAAAAAAATTTATTGTAAATGTGTAATAAAATGCGATAAAATATAACGTATAATAACAACATTTGTGGGTAATTAATTAATATAATAAGTGAACTAATAACTTTTGTTCATAATAGAAAAAAATGGTTTTCACCTTCTGCTGATGATTATTTTGCTTAAGTCTAATATATTTCAGATATTTTTTTTAATATATTAAATCTGTTTTGTTAATAATTAGAAACATTTTCTGTGGACATTAATATTACGGATAATTATGGGTAGACGAAAATCGAAAAGAAAGCCGCCACCGAAACGTAAGAACATCCAACCTTTGGATCAACAATTCAATTGTCCATTTTGTAATCATGAAAAATCCTGCGAAGTGAAGATGGACAAAAGCCGCAACACCGCACGTATATCATGTAGAGTTTGTTTGGAAGATTATCAGACGACAATTAACTTCTTGTCGGAACCTCTCGATGTTTACAACGATTGGGTTGATGCATGCGAAAATGCAAATTAAATATAAGTGATAGGTAGTCTTTTTTTTATAATTCAATAAAATGTGAAGCTAATACAAAGTATTTTCAATCAAATGATGTTAAACTTTCATTTAACAGTAAGCCAAAGAAGTACAAATATTTTCAATGTACAATGAAATTGAGAATCGTTGTGAAAAGTACAATGAAATTGAGAAAATTTTGAATTTGCACAGTGAAATTGAGAAGTTAAAATAATATTTTCAGTTAAGCAACGTTAAAATTTTACTTAAAAGTGCGTTAACCAAGGCATTTCAATAATGAGAAAGAGCCACAATTCGAAGCAATTCTAATATTAGTAGGAAGCTCTCCTAAATCAAAATTGTATATAGCAAGGAGGGCATACTTTATAGTAATAAATATTTGAAGATTTATTTTCTCCCTCTTAAAGTAGTTAGCCATCTTATTTTTTATGCTTTTAAACATGTCAGGACATATTCTTTCTGTCCAACATTCCGAATTTACCCGAAAATCGTACACCTGGTATTCGCGCCGTATCGTATTAAAAACTAACCATATTCCTTTTGCATGATAGTCTGTTTATTATGTGGAAGGCAATAAAAGTTTCTGTACACGTATTATTTTAGTCTTTTTTTTTGTTTTTCTTCTGTTCATTCTTTTATTCCATTCATACATATATACTGAAATTAAATCACATGCTCAAACATCATTTAAATTATTATTTAAATTTAACTTGGATTTCAAGTTTTAAAATGAAGAGGTCAGACATGTGTTAAAAAAAATTTAGCGGATATTAAAAAAATTAAGTTATGATTAAATATAAAAAAAAAAGTCTATTAATGTTAATGAAAGCCACAATGATGTAACATAGTCACAGGAAGCGCGTATGCAAAAACTGACATTTACGTTCATACAAAGCAACATTTATAAAAATATATATTTTAATGCGACTGCACTTTCACATCATATTTTCTTAAGGAATTTTGTCATGAGTTAGCTCGTTCACTGTGTTAGAATATTTTTTTTATAATTTTCGTTTCTGTCATGTTTTAAATTGTACTTGAAATCACATTTTTTTAAACTGGAGTTAATTTTTTGTTTCTATATAATTCTTGTACTTTGTGGCATAAGCACTTAGCGCGGGGGAATGATAATGTAATGGACTATGGGATATTTTAGTGGACTTTACGAAGTTGTCTCCAGCAAAACAGCCGCTGCAAGCTGTAAACTCCATCCAGTTTTCTGTAGAGCTTCCTCACACTGAGGTCGGTCGGCCACACCGAGTCTATCGAAAGTTAAGAATCTAGTTATGCTCGTCAAAACACTAAAAATTTAATCAAGAAAACTCACTTAGACAATTGATCGATTTTAAAGTGACGTATAGCTAGATTAATATCTCCACTGGCCGCTCGTAAAGCATTGCGGACATCCTGTTCTACTGCACCCTGGGGACCCAAGTCATTCATTATTTGTTTTATTTTTTGATTTTCTCGCTCATATTCAGATGGTATGGGGGCGTACAATGTATTGCTGCCCTCAATTTGAGCTTCTTGTTGCCTTCTTAGTTTTTCTAAGCGTCTTTGTATTTGTTGAGTAGACAGCTGAGGTGGTGCTAGAGGAGCAGGGCGATGAGGTCTGAGATAATCGTCACCGGTAACTTCATCATAGATGGCGGATTGTAACGATACAGGTATCCCACCATTTGCATATATTTGACTGTGACTAATAGGAATCTGCCCATAAAATGTAGATGGCGTTGGTGCTACGCTGTCATACATATTTTGAGAGGAACCTAGCACAGGACCATATAAAGAACCTGCCGAGCTGCAAATGTGCTGTTGTTGCTGTTTGTTAGCCACAACTCGATTGGAAACAGCCACAAAGCTATGGTTGGTGTCACTGGTTGTTATGGGTGCAGCCTGATAGATTTCCTGCTTTTGAAGTATTTCTTCTCTACCTCCCACTTGTTCATACCATATTCTATTAACGACGCTTTGCGTCGTATTAGTATTAGCAGAAGATGCCATCGAACTTACAATGCTTTTGTTTTGCATTTCGACATTGCCGTAATCGCAATTCCTTTCCGCGTTATGAATTTTGGGTGAAACTTCCAGATTAGATGAAGGACTAGATTGATAGGAATGCGAGTTAGTGGCTTCCCGACCCTTAAGCGGCGTTAGATCTGTTTTAAATAATACTTCCTTGTTGGCATACATTGCTGTTGAGTTCCTTTCTAAATCATTTTGGCCTTTATTAGTATACATGTCTTTTTCCAACTCTGCTATGAAACTTTCATCAAGCATAACTCGCTGGTTCTGATCATTACTTTGGCTACCGTTTATAACTTTTTGCGATTGTTGTTGCTGTTGCTTATCTAAGCTTAGATTGCTAAGATTTCTTTGTAGAGCCGTGTCTTCAGCCACATTTCGAGCTGTTTCGTAAGGCTTCTGATATGCGACATCCATCGACAACTGCGGTATATTCTCTTTGTTGCCGCTCAACGAAGTGTTAGACGCTCCTATTGCTGATGTGATACCAAAAAGACTTTTACGCGCTGACGGAGTATTTGTACTGGCATTCTGTGGACAAGTAGTTCTATAAAAGCACTTTAGAAATTTAAAACTATTTATGACTCTATTCAAATCAACTAACCTTAAAGGACTATCTTGGGATTGTTTAGAGGACAAAACATTTGAGTATAAAGTATGCATGTCACTATTTCCTGCAGTTAGCGAACTATTACCAGTATCAAATGGATCTTCCTTTGGAGGTGTTTGACTTTTGGGCCGCTGTTGGTACTGGGAAAATTCCATAGTATTTGAATAAGTGGGCGGCATTTGGTAAGGTGGCGGCTGCGGGCGATTAGACGGCGAAGTGTTGAATTCAAATTGTCGAGTAGTATTGAGAGTGGGCGTATGCGGTGTTAAGTCATTGTCCATGCTGTAATCTTCACCTTCCGTAGGCACTTCAATCGGAGCATCCAGTATACAAAATGTTGTGTCTGACGGCATTAAAGGAGGTGGACCAGCACCACCGAATTCCGGAGAAATATCTATTAGGATACCTTCTCTTTGTTGAGCTTGAGCAAGAGGTGGCGGTGGCCTTTGAGGCCCCATATTTCTCTTGCAGTTATTATTTTTGACAATCAAAGCCGAGTTCTTTTGAACTTCTACACCACCGCGCTCATTAACAAGTTTGTTATACGCAAACTGTTTATTAACAATCGATTTGCGCTCCTTGGCATGTGTTAGGTTGGCTTGAGATTGCGCGGACATTTTACGAGCTCGATCAGTCTGAAAATCCGAACCGCTAGAAGCCGCCATAGCACCAGCGCCACCCCAACAAAACCCAAACGGGGATCCTGTAGCTTTTAAACCATCATGAAAAGGCCTAATCAAATCGCTGTTGGTAGTCTTCTCAAGTACGTTACGTGGAAAGATACCAATTTTAAAAGTACGTTGATTTTGCCCTTTTATCAATTTTAATTCGTGACGGCCATCGACAATGGCTACATTATCTCCAACCGAAATTTCTAAACGATTTAACTCCAAACAAGGTCGCACCGCTTTCAATATAGGCGGTGAAGTGCCCACCAAAAATTCTCTGGAAATTCAGAAAAATTCGTGTTAAGAAATGTCTGACAGATTGAATTATAGATTGGGTTGCAACTCACTTTATCGCAGCAAATGTGGGGCGCTCTGCAGGTGTTTTATCCCAGCACTGTAACATCATTTCGTAAACATCTGGAGGGCAAGCCTCGGGATGATGTAAACGTTCTCCTTCTCGATCAATTTTACGTAGTATCTGCGAACCGTTTAAACCCGCCCAAGGATTCTCACCAAATGTGAACATCTCCCATAATGTAACACCGAACATCCAGGTATCAGAGGCGTGTGAAAACTGACGATAACGTAACGATTCCGGGGCACACCAGGGAAATGGAACTTTTTTATGTTCTGACATAACGTAGCAATCATCTTCTTGCGGCAAGGCACGCATTAAGCCAAAATCTCCAATTTTAATTTTATTTCCCGATGCCAACAATACATTCCGACAGGCAAGATCACGATGTAGAAAACGCTTCTGCTCTAGATAAGCCATACCTGTAGCAATTTGCACCGACCAATTCCATATGATAGTCAAAGGTGTATGCTTATCCTGTTTGCGTAAAGTATCTAAAAGCGAACCACGCTCCGCCAACTCAGTTATCATCATCATAGGCTGTGATAAAACAACACCATACAAGCGTATTAAATTAGAATGATCCAAGGCATGCATAGCTTGAACTTCACGAAAGAAATCCTCAATAATGCCGGGTTGTGTAAGATTATCAGCCTTTAGTACCTTAAACATATAAAAGACCAACGAACAATTTAGAAATTTCTTGTAAGACTATGTGAAAACTTTTCTTACTTTTACTGCCACTGGAATACAACGACCATTGGGAGCCGCTAACCATTCTCCTCTCATTACCACACCAAATGATCCATCGCCTAACTTACTACCTAGAGTAATATCCTTTTCATGTATAAGGCAGGTAAGTTGAGTATTCTGTTGTTCTTTGCTTGCATTTAAAGAAGATTTTTTTGATGAAGGCTGCTTGCCACCGCCAATCAATTTCGATAAAATATTTTTACGCCATTGATGAGCTTTTTTCTTACGCACTGCTTCCATTAAACGACGAATGGCTGGTTTACCCAAACCACAACGCTCTAGATCTTCCGGTTGCACATAATCAAAATGAGCTAATCGGGTCACTTGTAGATCATCACGTACCCGCTCTAGAAATTGTTCCAATTGTACTTCTCTTAATAATTCTTCCAGCCATTCTGTTTCGGCCAAATTGTCCAATTGATTGGTAGAATTCATCTGAGATAGAAAGGCGCAAAATTATAATAATTAAAAATGTTTTACATTAAGAGAAAAATTTCTTTTAGCTTACATAGGAAAACAGAAGGCGACATATACATCCCAGAGACGTACGAATACTCTTAGCTTCTCTTTTTTTTTTTTTTCATTTAATAAACTCTCTCTCTCTCTTTATCATGACCTTATTTAAACAGTAATGCGAACGCAATTGTTACAAGTGGAAAGAAGATTAATGTGAATCATGACCATCAACTATTTAGTCGTTTTATATTACTGATGGAGATGATTTTCAGATGATCTCCATGTAATTTGAGATCGCTTTCTATAAGAGCTTTTAGAGACGATCTTAACAGTTTTGACGTATTACGAAGTGTATACTTGAACTGTTGTAATATGAGTTTTTTTTCCAATTCTGTTTCATTTCGTTGTTGTTAAAACGAGAATGCAACTCTGCACTGAAAAAAGGAATGTAAAGCTCTCGCGCGGGAAAGCCAATTTTTCTATAAACGACAAGGAGGGCGTGGCAGAAGGGAGACTAATAGGCAAGGTGGGTGAAGAATAAGTCGGTTAGTTAGATTTTCGTGCTGGTATTCGGTAAAGGGGCAGGTACGTGCAAAATTTTTTGGTTTAACCGTCCCTGCTAGCTCAGCTATGGCACGTAGGCTTGTCCCGTAGGCCTCCAGTCCTCTCCAAGTTGAACCGAATGGTTGCCCTAAACTTTCCATAGATACCAGCTTTATACATAAACCTTATAAGTTCATCCACATGGATATTAAGCCTTAGGTTCGTTTCATCTACTGGGTGTTGCAATCGAGATGCCACATTTAATCTACCCACATTGCTGGAGTAGAGATAGAAAACTTTTCAATGTCATTGAAACTAGTTGTTATCCGCTGCACATACTAATAAATTTGATTTAATAAATAAAAATCAGTTATGCTCGTCTAAACGAACGACACAAGCGCAACGATAAAAATCTAAGGTAAACACAAAAGTGAAAAAACTGATAAGCAATAGTGAATAGTAGACAACAAAGAATTCAAGCAACCGATTATCGAACAGTTAATTACGTCAGAGCGGCGTTTACCTTATATCGTCGTTTTAATGCAAATGCAATGCAATGCAAATAGAGAAAACAGGGGAAAAAGCAACACGAAGAAAGCATTGCATTGCCATTGGCAAAAATAGTTTGCGCATCGCTACCCTCCGTTATTATTCAAGTGGGCGAATGCCAAAAATATGCATACCATCAGTATATATTTGCATTTATATCGTTGTATGTATATACATATACCTACGTACAGAAGGCAGAGAGGAAGTCATTCACTGTTTTAGGCGCGTACAACACGACTGAATGCATTTAGCGGTTTACATGTACAATTCGTTGAACATACTTCAAAAATCGCTAGTAAGTTTTAATTAAGAGAGAATATAAACGCGTCTTGAATTACTTGCTAGAGTATCATATAAACATAGGCTTGAATGTGTTCGTAGAAACGTTTTAATAATCGTCTTACGGAAGAGACTTTACTTCACACATTTTCAAATGCCGTCACAGCAATTGGATTAATTAACAATTATGAATCTTTATAGAGTGCCATTTGTTCATCGCGGCGACTACATAAACTGTCGAGGGAACGTATATATTACAATGAAAAATATTTCTTGTTGTTTTTATATATACATATATATATATATATATATATGCAGCATAGCAATAACATAGCAATCAAACTTAGCTTGGTTTCTAATTGAAAACTATTAGATTTATAAAGAGAATATCACGTTTTGCGTCTTAACAGAGGATTTATTTTATTTATGATTTAAAACCGGCTGCTGACACATGACTTAATTGGCAAGAAAGAAATAACGGATTTTCCCAAAAAGAAAGCGAGAGCAAGTAAACCTATAGATAAATGCCTATGCTTTTATTTGTTTGATAATTTGAAATTTTTTTGAGGTTATGTCTAATGTCTTTTGACGTTTCAACTTGTCCATGTTTATTATTAATATTTGCGTCAGCTTTTGATTGTTATTGTCTTTGCTGTAAATAAAATTCTTCTCCACAGGGCTGAAACAATATTTTCATTGTGAAAGAAATATACAAAAATATTAGGATTACAAAAAAGATTCCCGTGGCGAACTCGTTACTTATCTGTTATGGACTGTTTTTCAAAACAGCGACTTTTCACAGGGCTGATATAAAGGCGATAATTTATGTGAGCATAATCTACACTGTGATCGAGTCTTTTTTAAATCCATTTACTATTCGCAATCCCTCTCAGATGCTATACATTTATGCCAATGTTTGTCCCAATCTTAAAAACACTTGTTTCTAGTCGATTTCCGAAGTGGCCTTTAAGGGTTTCTGCCATTGAGCTGGTATCTCTTCGACCGAGTCAAAACGTTGTCAAATAGCTCATGGGGCTAAATTACGATGAAGACGGTGATTGTGGAACGACATGGGAATAAATTTTTAACGCAGTAGTCGCGAAGGACCAATGCAGAACGTTTTTTGTACGATTCATTTGACAAGTTTCAGGCTCAAAATATCTTTTGAAATGTGGTTAACTAACCGGATTGAAAAACCAATAACGGCAGCAAGATCCCAAAATCACGGCAAATTGAGAAAAATAGTTTTTATGGGGTACAAAACCAAGCGCAGCTGAAAATCTAATGACGTTTACGATATGAAATTTACCAGAAAAAAGTATTTCTGATATTCGATATACCTGAGCAATTCAAGTTGAATATTTGCCTTAATATTTGATCGTAGTATTATACTCAAAACATAAAACCCTCAAATTGCTTAAACGATTAAAGTAAAAAAAAAAAACTGAAAACTGGAGAAGTTACACAGCGCATTTGTCGAATATTTGACTTTGGAGTGATCAATCAACAGTGATTGAAGTTAAGATAACTCAGGCCACAAGTATTCCTCAATTGGATGGTGTGCATGAAGTTTAAACTAACGGATTAAATATAAGAAAGTTACTGACAAGATAGTTAAAGTATTCGCTGTATTAGAATGAAAAGGGAATTCGAATAAAAACTTTTCCAAAACACTTTTTTCGTTTTCAGAAATACAAAGTTGCCCATTTGTATCCTTGAGGACGATTTAAAGTCAACAGCAATATCCTGCATTAGGGCAGGAGATCGTAAAAGCGACAGGTCCTGATCGTTGGCCAAAATCGCAGAAGAATTTTCTGGCCGCGATGTTTTCGAAGGCAGAATGAATTCTTGTAATTGATTACTTTTGCCTCGTAAGGCCATATTTGCCGGTGTACAGTAGGCCCCCTAGAACAACGATTCATACAATTCGTATAATAGGGCGGGAAAACTGCGATTGTGTTCATATACCAATGACGGAAACGTTTTAACTCCAGTTAATTTATCGATTAAGCCTTTAAAAAAGAAGATGGACAGTATGTACTGATAAATTTTATAAACACGTAATATAAAAAAATTGTACTTATATGACCTAAGTGATTTGTATAGCGCAGATTTATATGACACAGAACGGATTTGCCGTATTATAGGGTGGGTTACTGTACACATAAACTTTTCATGTGAATTGGACAAAGTGAACAACAAAAAAAAGGCGAAATAATCCTTTGATGGATTAACTTGTAAAAGATTGGAGTGTGCCCCCTATACGCATGCATTCGATTTTCATTTTTTCATAAACTTTAATGAATTTTTACGTTTCTAGTGTTGTTCACAGAACCAAAGGTACAACGTCGACTTTATTAGAGGTTTTAAGCAAAGAAATCTATTCAACTCAATAGACGGATACAATGCAGGTTCCTAATAAATCTTGTCCTTGGTGATATAGTTGAATATAGGTGACATTTTCTAGTTTGGTCACATTAGAGTCTCAAAATTTGGTTGTTTCTCCATACAAAATTTCAAAAAATTGTTGAAAATAGTTCCTATAAGCAGAAATTGAATTCGTTTAGCTTGTTTGAAAGATATTTTCATATAGATTCATGCTGTGTCCACAAAAATATTTTCCGTTTTTTAATAAAGAGAGAGTAGGCTTCCAAGCAAATCCAACTATATCTTAATTTCAAATATTTAACAGAGCTCTGTTAAGGGAAACGGTAGATGTCTTTGCTAGTTAAATACGAATTTGTCTTTACGCCCTTAAAATTTTTTAAAAAATTTTAAGTGACGATGGATGTGGGATCTTGGTAGCGAATGGGTTATGAGAATGAAATGATTTTTTAACATCATCCAAAGAAAATTCTGGTGGTTGCTTTCTCCATGAAAATATTAACTGATTAATTCATTTTCCACTGAAGGATCTTTTAAATCATTCCGCAATCCGCAAACAAGAAATTTTATTTTCAAAGCAAGCCTTCTAATGTTAGAGACACTAGCCGTGTCGTATAGGTGAATACGGCGAATTTAGTTAGGTCTCATAATGAGACTTCGGGTATCACGTTTCATGTTATGTCTTGGCTTTGGATCTAGCACACAATGCAATCATTTCTCTTCATTTTTAACTTATTTACATTCGCTTTTTTTTTTTTTTTATTGTGAGCTTTGTGAGTTAGTCTTTAGAGTTTCAAAAGTCAAATTAGTTTTTTAAAGAATAATTTCGATAATCACTCTCTTCTATAAGGAAATTTAAAGATAGTAACAGTGAAACTTGAAGAGAGAATCTCGTGGAAAACATAAAGAAAGTATATATGTTCGAATTGAAAAACACATATAAAAAGCATGATGTATGAAAAAAACAAAACAGAAAATATAATACTAACGAAGCATAACAAATCTTGATTTGAAATTTCGCAGAGCATATAACACTTTCTTGTTGGAGAGTGTATACGATTCATTCACTGAAAGTCCGTATTTAACTCGTCCGCTATCAACCGTTACGTATACATACGTAGTATACGTAATGCGTTTCTTACCGCAGTCCGTCCTCCCGTATGTATATGCATGTGGCCTACTTGCACCAGTTTAAAAAAGCTTGGGCTGTAATGGAAGTTTTTCCTAGAAGACTCCGTTAATAATACGATAAGCAGTATTCACCAGCCCAAGCAATGAGCTTATTTACATTTTGTGAATTTCTACAATCTAAAAAAAACCAGTAAGAAGATTATAGTCGGGCAAGGCCGACCATTAAATACTCTACACCACATTGTTCTACACGATTCTTACTTTATATATTAAAACTTATCTGCCGATGGCCTTATGGGCCGAGATGGTCCAAATTTGATATACATAATTTTTTTATGTTAAATTGCTATTATGATTTAATTTTCACCAGGAAGCATCGAAAATTATACCTTTGTGTCGTATGAACTTCAGTTATCGTTATATGCGAGGAGGTTCAAAAATTGCCCCAGCCGGTCGAAAGTTTTCATATCAATTAAGAATATCGAAATATTATTACTTAGCTACGTTTGCTAAGAAATTTTGAAAATTGCAATACTTTCCGATATGAGGACCTTTCAGAATAGGGCGTTATGTGAGGAGTGGTCGCAAAAGTGGACCGATCCGAACCATTTTCCATAACGTTCGCCCATGCGCCAGAACACGTCACTGTGCCAAATTTTATCAAAATATCTCAAAAATTGCGACATGTAGCTTGAACACAAAAATACATGGACAGACATCAGGCGGACAGAGAGGCTTAAAACAATTCAGATTATGATTATGAATATTTTCGAATTATCGGTATAATAAAAGGTGGGCCTACCTTAAGATTTTCTGCGTATTACATACGTCCGCGCTAATTTAATATACCCTGTATCTCAACCGGTGTATGGTATCAAAAATTTTGATTGACTAATGCTTGTCAATAGGCGTTAGCCCTAATATCGAAATTTTACAGGAAGTAATACCCAACGAAATATACTTATATCGTTCTGCAAACTATTAAGTATTTTGGGACAAGTACGAAAAATCAAAGTAAAAGAGTGCCGGGGGATATAAGGATATAACTTTAAAGAAAAAAAAAACAAACGTTAAATTTCTTATTCCAACCCATGGCCTTTGCTGTGCAAAAAGAGAATTCCACCCGTCGGCTTTTTTCTATTCTTTTGTATCTCTACATAGTTAGTATTCGTGGACTAACTGAATACGAATTATTATAATATTTTGTAATAAATTTATGATTTTTTTTTAACATTTAATAATAAATACTACTCTGTTTGCCGTTGATGTCAAGCATGGCGAATAACAAGGAAGACAGACTTTGAAGTTCTTTTTATATATAATTTAAAATTTTATTTTTATATATTTGCGTCTAACATTTGAAAGCAATTGTATGTGTGATGAGTTGTGCGGAACTTTTAGTTGGACTTAATATCTTAAACAGTCGTATATACTCCTAGTATGCGTTATAACAAAATAACACTTAAGGCATACCAATGCATACTGATTTCATTGTATACTTCTGTGGAAAAACTTGCCAATAAATATATTTGCTCGTATGGGAATATGTGTACTTAAGAAATTTTACTAATTCTTCTTTTCTCTTGAAATTTCCACTTGATGAAGCTTTTGATTTCTCTGTGGGCTTCCAGCGAGTATACGTATTTGCATTGTTTTTTTTTTTTTATTTTATTTCTGCGCCATGTTCTAAACGCAAAGCAGAGCAATGTCATCATCATCATGAACATGTATGCATGTATATATATGCTATAGATAGATAGATAGATAGACGTACTTATGGAATAATGCCTCCGCTATTCCCATTAAAGAAACTGCACTTTACTACAGTCGGTTGATTTCGTGGTTGTTGGCTGACGTGTAGTGCCTGGCGTGCATTGAAAGTTTGATCATGCACACATGTATACACACAAAGCAATGATCGCGCACATACGTAAGAGAAATTTCATAAGTACATTATTATGTTATGGGTAAGTTTTCTTTGTGTTTTCCCAATAAGTTTCACATCAGACACTTGAAAGTGAAAAGGTTCATGAATTAAACCAAGCGATCAATATTTTATTCTTTTCTAATGCAGGTCTTCTAGAGTTTGCATTTGCTCAAAAGAGCAAAATTAACCGAATCCAGAAAATTATTCTTATCCATGCATATAGTGCAAGAGCCCCCTTCGCAAGAGTAATTTACTGACTATTTTTCATCGTTTAAAGTTTGCGATCGCTGCTCTATGTAAGTTAACAAGTCTGCCTTTCATTCAAATAATCACCAGTAGACAACAGAAATAACTTCAATGGGTTTCACTCTTTAGTTAGCGGTTTTTGCTATTAAATATTTATAATCTATTTTATTGGTTGTTTCATCATAAGCGAGAAATAAAAGCATCAGATAATAATTAGGTCGTTGTAGGATTGATTTTCACTTGGATAAAAACTTACATAAAGAGATTTATTTAGATTTAGTTAAAGTTGATCGTAAAAACCCATGTACACAAAAACAAGTAAGTGGATTATATTCGGCGGGGAGCCGAATCTAACATACTCACCACATAAACGTTCGGTCCACTTAAGATTTCAATGTCCAAGAAATCGGTGGTTTGTAATCGTCCCAAGACTTTATGTATTAAACGTCCACCGTAATTAAATTATAACTAACGCACTTTATCGCACTTTTCTACTCTCCAACTCCTTTCATGTGATATCTATGTTGAAGGTATTTTTAAGAAAACAAATATCCACTAACTCGTGACTTCTACCTGAATTAATTTAGAAGTAACACACTTAGCTTCTCGCATTCTACTCTTCAAATCCTTTTATGTTATACCCATATCAACGGTATTGTAATGAAAAAATTAGTTGACAGCGTCGTGACGTTAGAGATATTTAACTTGAACTCGCCAAGTTCTTTTATTTGATACCCATATCGCTGGTATTATTAGGAAAAAATTAATTCACCAAGTCGTGAGATCTACCATATTCATTTCGGAATTAACCCATTTTTAGACAGATAATATATCTTCATTTGAGGAATGTACAAAATAATTTTTAGCATTCTGTCTTGTTTACCTTATGGCAAATAAGCATAAAAGCTCAAAAAAGTGAAAAAAAATGATATTTAACCACTTGTGACTTTGTGTGGGCATGGTCGATTTTTCCCATTTTTGCTCCTAAAGAGAAAAGTGTTTCATAAAGTAAATGTCAAAAATTTCGGTCGTCTAACTTTAATAATTTCCGAGTAACGAGTAAAAGCTCGCTAAATTTTATTAAAAAAAACGGAGTTGCTTTCAGTTTATGCTCCACTGCGGGCTGCTGTTTTGACCAATTTGGATCATTTTCAATAGCAGACTGCTTGCAAAAACTTCCAATGTTTTATAAAATCTTAAGACGAGGTCTTCATGTTTGCGACCAGGAGAGTACCAACAACAAATATCACACAAACGCACGGACGGACAGACATGGTTCAATCAATTCAGAATTTCACGCTGATCAAGAATATATATACCTTATACTGCCTCTGAGGCTTTCTTTTGGGTGTTCCATATATTACGGAAAGAAACAAAATGACTGTACCCGTGATGATCGTGATCGGTGATGGCTATAGTAACAATATTAATAATAGTATCCCTTAAAGGAAATGTCTTGCAATTAAATGAGTTTTAAAAAAAAATTTCAGGTGGTCTCTTACAGCATTTTTTTCTACCTTGCATAGAGGCACAAAAAGCACAATTACTTCAAAATAAGGTGTTTTAAGGGGAGTGGTCGAAAAAATGGTCCGATCCAAATTATTTTCAATAACGTTCGCCTCAAAGCCAACATTCATCAAGATATTCCGAAAACACAAGAAAATGAGGCAGACGGACGGGCAGATAAGATGAATTCAGATAGAAAAAATGATTAGTCTATCTGAAGTCCTTCTAGGTGTTGCATAAATCTGCACTAACGTAGTCTACCCTTGTGCCATAAAACTGGGGCAGGGTATAAAAGCTTAACAAAGTATGCCACAATTTTCATATCGATTGCTTTTAATTGCTGGGTAAGAGCAGTGATTAATCTATTTCCGTTGTAATATATTTCATTTGTCAATATTTCATTCATCGAATTCATTTCTTATATGTTATTTCTCTCTGGCCCATTTTCAGTACCAATCTGCGTGTAAAAACATCCAATGTTTCGACCAGAATTTGAAGTCGATATCTTCATTTTTGCGACAAGGAGAGCGTCAAAAACGCACACTATCCAGACGGACGGACATGGCTTCAACAATCCAGAATTTCACGATGATCAAGAATGTACATACCTTCTTTTTGGGTATTTTGGCTGTTATATACATTATGAAAAAAAAAAAAAAAAAACAAAATGAGTGTACCACCATTCTTCAGACGGGTTTAAAAAGTTGAGCATGGTTTGTGTTTGCTTTTTCCACAAACATTATCTGATCGTCAAAGTCCAGAAACAAAGATTTACTAAACAAATTACGCTCTTGTCATTCAATTACGAAAAGACATCTCTTTCGATCATAATGAATATAAATTTTTTGCCTCGCAAACCTATCGTGAGTATAGTGTAGTGAGGTAAATCACTACATCATGCAGTCGTACACAGCTTGTTTATTCAAAATTTAAATTTCGCCGGCAAATTAAGAGGTGAATATTGCGTCACCGACAAAAAGTGCCTCTCTCAACGCTTTGGCATTTAAAATAATTGCTTTTTTCTAATTTCTTGCTTTTCTAAGACAACCAAAAGAAAGTAAGAAAGTTATATATTCAGTTGGGGTCGAACCTTGCATACCGAGTTATAAGAAAGTAAATGAGATAAAATTTATCTTCCAACTTTTAATTCACTGTTAAGAATAAACTAATTAGCTTCACCCATTCTACCCTCCAAGTCCGTTGATGTGATATGCAAATCGACGGTATTGTGGTGAATAGTGAATCCACTCTATGTTCACGTCCCCGGTATTTAACTTGGAACAAACATTTACTTGTCGCATTCGACTCACCAAGTCCTTTTAACTTATAAGTACAACAGGAGAGTGTGAACAATAAACTGCGCACAGACGCAGAGACGGACAAACATGGCTTAATCGATTTGGAATTTCACGCTGATCAAGAATATATACACACTTTATAGCAGCTTTGAAGCTTCATTTTAAATGTTGCAAACATTATGAGAGAACGTGTATACCCCGTCCTTCGCTAGTGGGTATCATAAAGTGTACCTCCTGTATCCATTTCACATTATGACACTAGCATGACATTCGTAAGAAACGGAAGTCTGAATCTGTGAATATTTTGCTTGATATCAGTATATGTTGATACGACGCAGTTGAACAGACGGACAGGCGAACAATCGTACATGCTTTGGTGTATTCCGGATTTCAAACAAGTCAAGAATTCATATACTTTTTGGGGTTTCGAAGCTGCTTGCTTGTAGCCTCGTTCGGTTTCAACAGGTCGTAATACATTACATCTTGCCGATCCCACTATGTGCATAGCAAAACCTTATGCCCATGTTGCGACTATTAATATGTCTCTCATCTCTCGGTGATGGGTATAAAAATAACTAGTAAGTTTATTTAATTAGGAATTTCAATAATAGGTTACCTTCCTTGTGAACAGACAAATTTGCATTTTCGTTTTGAAATTGAAGAAAACTTAATTCTTGCATTTTACACATTCTTTCACAGATAGTTTCTCATGTACAATTTATCAAACTTTCCATTTTTAGTTGGGGCAAACTGATGCTCCTCCTTTAGTCCTTCTTTATCATACCCTACACCACTTGTGGTATAGACAAACTTAAGATAAATGATGGATTAGGCTTGTTCGTCTGTCCGTTCGTCTGCATGTCTGATGTCCATCCATTGTGTTCAACTAGAAGATTGAGATATTTTTTTTTTTTTTAAAATGCGACATACTAACGTTACTGCAGGGATGGACACTTTTAGAGATGGTTTGCACCGTACCTTAATCTTTCTAAAGTCTGCTTTAAAGAAAAAAAGCCTTCCTATAAAAAAGATTTATAATTTTCAAAAGCTTCTCCACAAAAATCTCCGAATAATTTGTAGTATATTTGAGTAGATCGATATGAATGATATGAATGGATGTAATGAGATAATTTTTTTAACCCAGTCCTATAACAAGTATTCATGATGAAAATTGTAGAATTGACGTAAAAGTTGACAGTACCATGTTTCCATCACATAAGACTATTTCTTGGAACCTACCACAATAAAGATTCTCATGAAAATAAAAAAATATGTGGCAGGAAAGTTCTTATAAAAATGTGCATTTAAATTGCATCGCAAAAATTTTGCTATGACGAGCATACTCGTCACATACGGAGTATGTGTAATATGAAACTAGGTTGTAATGAATTAACTTGACAAAAGTTTATAAGAAAATCCGACAAGGATGGATGGACGGATTATGACGCTTATTAAAGAAGAAAATTTTGTAATCTTTTCATGACTTACAGATCCGTCATACATAGTCAACTGGTTAATCTAGTCGCACTTTGTGACGAGCATATGTAAAGAAAAGTAAGACCTTTGACAAGAAAATTTCTTTCGGTACATTTTAGTTGCGTCAGTTTACGTTTTGACTCGCTTTGATGAAAAGTATTGCGAAGCAAGGTATAATTTCTGGTGTTTCATCTCGAAAATCAATAAGGAATTGGGAAACTAGCAGTGTGGTATACAATGGCCACCTTTGGCTTCATTTTTGTGCTGTGACTTTGTTAATTTCTAAAAAAAAGGGAAACTTTTAGCAACACATCTAAGATTGATTTCAGTATTTCTAGCCTAAGCTAAATCTTTTATGTTGCCCTCGCGAGTTGTTTCCATAATCTGACAATAAATAACGACTATCTATGCGCATTTGCATAAACATGCAAACGTAGTCTTATTCTTTGTTCATTTTCACTTAATGATCACTTTTATTGTTCCAATTACCTATATGCCTCACTTAATTGTGCTACGGTAACAGAATGAAAACTTGAGAAATCGAATATCAATAAATTTCTGCTTCTTACGAGCATAATATACATATATATATATATATGGTTTTTATTTACTTTCATTGATTTCGCCATAATTACGTGAGCTCCAGTTGAGTTTTAAAAATAAAATGTTTAAGTTGTCAAAGGTCGTAATGCAATCTACAGCCATAGTTAGTTTGCAATCGATTTCTAGAATGACGTTTATAAAACGTGTGGAAAACATACTCGAAGCACACAACATCAGTCAGTTCTTTCTTGTGTACTTTGGATACATTTAATGTGTTATTTTTTCTATGAAAAAAAAAAAGATATTTTTTTGTTTGCAATACATTTTAAAGAAAATATGGTGATTTGTTTTCAATACTCTTTTATGATATACATACATGGTACACTTGTATTAAATCCATAGTCTAATCTTGGAAGCTCTTCGAGACTGTATAAAAATTCAAATGAATATTTTTATTGCAACACAGAAAATGAAAAACTCGAATGCATAGGAAAGACAAGTAAGTACATTATAGTCGGGCGAGGCCGACCAATAAATACCCTAAACCACATTTCTTCCAACACAATTCTAGCTTTTATTATAGAAGACGGAGGGCCAAAACGTTGTACAAGTTTAATCCTTACATGGAACGGAATCTAAAAATAGGCGTAGATGGTCGAACTTGTGCAGAGTTAATTTTTTGTAGGAAATAATTACAGTAATATTATGGATCAATTCTCATCACCACATATTAAAACTTACACTCCTCTGCTTTACAAAGAATCAATTTCCGTGAAAATCCTTATTAGGGTGAGATCGAAAAAAATTGGCAGAGATGGTCCAAATTTGCTACATTTAAATTTTTATTTAATGCATTACTATGATGATGATGAAATTAATGGATTTAAGTGGTAATAATTTCCCCATTCAATCTACTCAGCTAATTTTGCTGTCATCAGTTAAATCATGTCTTAAAGATTTCAAAGTCTTCACTAAGTAATGAATTTCTACAAAGAGTTGGCCGATTACTTTAAAACGATTTGATGACAGAATAACTAAAGCGAAAAATCGCAACACGAACTGCATTCAGTTTGAAAATAAAAAAGTATTGAAGACGAAAACCACTTTTGGAACCACTTTGGAACTTATTTTCGTTTAAGGGTTTTTTTTGTTCTGCTAATCTAATATTATGCAATATTTCCACATTTGTTCGGGGTAATATTTATTTAAGTTTGACCTCGGGGCGTGCATAATTTTTTCCTGGGTTCGCTGCTATTCACACAAACATCTATTTTTATTTACAATTTTGATTCGTGCAATATTAATTGAAAGTTTTGCATTCAAGAGGAAGAAAAATTTATATCATTTTTATTTTATGTTATTTTCGCGGCATATGCAACAACAAATAAGCTGGAAACGTAATAATAAATTGAAAGAAATGAAAATTAAAATAAAAACAAGTGAAAACGTTGTAGTATGTAACCACTCACCGTTAAATACCGTAGACCACTTCATGTAATTATTCATATAGCGACTATATAAAATAAGGCGCGTTGTATGGTAAGTGGTCGAAAAGTACGATCCTAGCCATTTTCAATCGTATTTGCCCGTGGGCCAAAACACGTCGGTATACCTTGTTCCATTAAAATACCTCAAATTCTGTGACACCAAAAGAATACAAGATGGACGGACGGACGGACGGACGGACAGGCAGATGAACCCAGATCGATTCAGAAAGTGATTCTGAGTGATAACATTTGGAATAGCGCGAAACAATGCTGCTGATAGATTGTCCTAGAGACGATCGGGACGCTAAAGGGAAATCCGTTGGTGCAGCGTGTTGCGGTGTGACGATAGGTACGAAAAGAAAGTAGAGTAGACTCATTAAAGGATTTAATTGGGGATAAGATATCTTTTGTCTTCGCCGATTGCGCGACACTTTTGACAACGGACAACAGCTTTAATATTTCATCCAAGTTGATGGCTGTTATGAGACATTGTAATATATAGGTTCGTCCATTTCGTGGCCCGGATTTGCCAGTCCTGTTTCAGTAACATATGTAAAACAGAATTGTCATCCAAGGCATCACATGTTTAGTGTGATGTTTGGCTTGTTACAAAATCGACCATTTAACGACCGCCGAACGTGTTAAAATAGTAAAAACTTACTACAAAAATGCTTATTCTGCACTATGTACGTTTCGTGCATTTCTCTTCAATAACGACTCGTTTTTCGATTGGTGTTTATGTCAACGAACAAAATTGTCGCATCTGCACAAAGTCATTACACGGTATGGCATTTGCTTTGCAGGCATACAATCTGTCAATTCTGATCGCTACAGCCACATGATTACTAATTCTTTTCCGCTTAAACTTGAAGATAGGGATGTTGAAAATATATGGTTGCAACAGGACAATGCCACAAGCCGCACAATACGCTTCGTTTTGGCATTGTTGCGTGGAAGGGGTCTCAGACGGGAAATACCATGCTTTGGTCATGTGAACTAACCAAAAAGATCGTGCGACTTCTCACAGCTGGACTCTCTTTTTTTTTTTGTCGGGTTACTCAAAGGATCGAGTTTATGCAAACTCTTCACGAACTCTTCTTTGAAGACGAATGTCTGCCAAGTCTCGGTTGGACTATTGCCCCTGTATGTGGAGAAAGTTTGAATGATGTTGTATTCCACAGATAACGACAAAGTCCAAAGGACATATTGAAAAAAAAATTTGATCCAAATCTCAATCCGAAGTGCGTTTTGTTTACGTTCACTGTCAATTCAAAAGCAATTAAAAAAAAACCTAAATGAAAGGGCATATGCGATGATGATTTTATTTAAAATCGGACATGAGGTTATGAAAAAAAGTAGAAAAGATCGAAGAGCATTATAAGATAATAATAAGTCGCAAGTCTTGCAAGACATCGAATAAATTTGTTAATTTCCGTGAAAATTCTTTGAAATTTATTTTGAGTTCCATGTAATGCTATATTAACACATAACAGTAAAAAAAATTCATTTCAATTATAGATGAAATCTTCGAACGTCACCTTATTTATTATTATTTTCTGAGATGAAAAAATTGTGAACGATAGGAGAAAACAGTTTCTAGCAAAACTGGTACCATTTGCTCTTTATGCAAAGTAGAGGAAACAAAAAGGCGATGACTTTCTTAAACCTTCAGTGGAGCAAATATTTTTATAATCATTTCATTAAATATGAAAACAGTGAAAAGGGAAGAAGATGAGAGAAAGATATTATTTCTGTCATTATTGTAAAAGTGCATAAAACATATCCATGCGTACGTGCAACAAACGAAGAAAAATATGAACAGATGTTGAAATTTAAATATACGCAGCTGGTCTGTGAGTGTGTTTGGAGAGCTTGTAGTTAAAAGAATAACCAAAGGAAGTATGTAATTTTATATTTTCAGCACTTGAACCATAAAATTTAATCAATGAGGGTTTACTTGCAACAACAACCTTAAGATCAAAGAATACTGTAATGCTTTCCAGCTCGGATATTAACAACAAAAAGAATTTACCCAAAACTCATTTCCCGTAAGTCACTATAAGCATGCATAGCATTTTAATATAGATTGTTTGTCATTGCTTTCGTCATTTTGGCGATATGGAGTCAATGGATATAGCATTTGATAGCAAATATATTCGGTGTTTGCAAAAATTATGATCGTTTTTTCACTTGAAAAAGGCATTTATTGAGAAAAATTGGTACTCTGTATATTATTTTTGACAACATGGCGATAGCATGTCGAAAGAACTTATATCGGTTTGCCAACGATCCAGTCATCGATCCTTTTTCGCATTTCTTTAACACTGCGGACCCGCATGCCATCCAGGCCATGCTGTACCGATCTGAACAAGTGGTAATCAGGAGGCGCCATGTCCAGTGAGTACGCTGGTTATGGGAGAACTTCCCATTCGAGCTGCAACATTGTATCCTTGATAACTCTTGCAACAAGTGGCCAAGAAATGGCATTTTCAGTCAATTCGTGTCGCCACTTTTAAACCGTTGAAACCGAAACCGAGGCATGGAATATAATGCAGCAGCATCACCGCAAGCTTCTGGAGGTGTTTGGTGGGCTTCGGCAACAGATTTCTTCAAAGCAAACAGCAAAAATAATGAAGATCGAAAATGTAATTTTGAGAGTTCCTTACCATTAGCGTAGACCTTACGCTGAATAATATTAAACGGAAAACTGTTATTTTAGGTATAGTAGAAGAATTTAAGTTTTTTCGGCATGATATCGCCACGCTGGCTAAAATATTGTAAAATGTTGTAGAGAATGATGGAAACTATTTTGATTAAAATATATTGCACACTACGACTTCAAGTGAAAAAGTGATCAATATTTTTGCAAACACCTAATAACTCAGATAGAGAGAGACAGTCTACACGATCATGATATGACCCAGATCTGATGATGGACAATTTGAAAATATACACGCAAAACGCATGTCATGAAAGATTCGATTGATTATTTTTTTAAATTTATGACTATTTCATTAAGACGAAGCCTTTGGAAAACGTAAAGAATATTAAAGAGTTCACTGCCTAAGCACATGAAGTTAGGATAGAGAAAGAAATCTCATGCAACCTCATAACATGATAGTTCAGACTATTGTTTTCTAATTTTGTCGGGAACGACAGTCCTTTCACACATGTGCCAAGATTCCGTTTATATCTAGCGATTTTCAATGAGCCAATCGAGAGAATATTTACACAAAATTCTTATATAAATATTCATAAAAAGTTTCAGTCGTTTCACATGGAAAATTAATTAATTAGAACGACGACATAAAAACGTTAATTGATTGTATAGTTAATGAGATCCGTGACGCATATTTCTGATTGAAGCGTTAATTTATTAACGGACTTGATGTGCTAGTGGTATGCATAAATAGAGAATTTAACATATGGTCAAGACAACACTATATATTATTCACTATGGTGATGGATTCCGAATTTGTTATTTTGGTTGAAGCCAGGAGAAAATATGATCACACAGTATTTACGTATGTATGTCGTTGATAATGCGATCTAGCTAAGTCTGCCTTTCGATCCAAAATTTTCTGCAACCATCTACTAGCTACCACGTGTATCGTTAATGTCACCGTTCGTATTACATACTTTCCGGATTGTAGGACGTACCTTAAATTTGGAGACGATTTATTGAAAAAATAATTTAATGTTACCTTTGGACCCTAAAACGCAGCCAAATTTAAGTCCATTCTTCTACGTATAAAAGTGCAATAATCTTTGCTGAAGAAGGGTGAGTGTGTAAGATTCATCTCAAGGCGGATGTATGGTTTTAATTTCAATTATTATTTATTACGTTGTAGCGGTATACGTTATTTTGAAAGTACGTTCGGGTTATATGTACATACATATGGCCACTTATTATCCATAATAGTAAATAATTGTTAATAATAACGCTAATAATGTTGATGCCGTGCAATTAAGTCAGTAAGATTGTTATAGATACAAAAAATTTTTTGGTTGAAAATGCAGAAAAAACGAAAACACTTTAAAGCATGCTGTAGGTTATAGTAAAAGTAACTAACAGATTTGTTGAATTATTCATTCGTTGTGTATGATAATCTTCTTAACAATTCCATTGTCAGGGAAGAAAAGGCTTTATTAACAAAGTACACAAGCCAAGGATTGCCTGAAGCGTCAGATAATGAAAACTTTTTTTAAAAAGCTCTTTACAAAGGCTTTGATTATGTTCGAAGAAATCCACATAAAAAATCTACTAACGTTCCGGTCATTGCATATGTTTGCGAAAAAAGGTACATAACATGCATTATATGTCGAGGGTGGAAACGTTTCACTTGTTTATTGCAGTCTAAAAATGAACAGATGATTATGTTTACAAAAGTATTTATACAAAATGCTAGCGAAAGCCAGAAAACTATTTAGCTCTCGAGGGAGTAAATCCTATCGCCATGGGATATTAAACATAAATCTGTGAAAAAAATTAAAATATATTTGTTTAACTTACCTCGTAAAATTTGTATTGGAAGATTCTATGACAGCTGTCGCGCATCCAATAAATTTGTGTGAGCGAGAAGACAATCAAGATATTAAATTCGATTAATTGCCAAAAACAAAACTGGTTTGTTTTCTTCTTGAGTTATTCTTTTTGGAGGCAGCTGCTATAGCAAGAATTTTGCAAGTGGGTGATTCCAGCCAGCAGAGCTTAAGGTGGCGTCGATGCGCAACATTGACCAACAGCTACCACGCCACCACCACCACCACACACACTCTACTAGGCCAAAGCAACTAGTTTTACTTATAGCTGTTTTGATTAGCTGCTTTGTATGTGTGCGCGTTGTATAATGATGCAACGAGACACTGTTAATGATGTCTCCTCAGTTTGGCTCTGTCTAAGGGAAAATCCAGTTTTCTTTTAAAGTGGCTATGAAATATTTATTATTCATATGTGGCGCATAAAAAATTTTCACTTTTTTATGCGTTAGAAAGCAAAAATATATTATTTAGTTGTTGAAGCTATTTTTATGTTTTATGGTATTGTCAAGCACCTTCGAACACAATCATAAATATAAATATAAGAGTAGCACCGTAAATATGATAAATTTCCATTGGTATTTGCGACATCCAATAGTATACAGCGCAATAACAATAAATACTAAAATTTTTCTCCAATTGCAGACTATAAACAACAGATTCAATGAATTGCGAGTACACGCTTTTAATCAGGTAGCAGTAAAGCAGACGCTTTTTTTTAGAATTCTTTAATATTTTCTTTCTTTAATACTTTGCTTTGTAAGTTAATTAATTATATACTTTTATGGTTGTTGTTGTTGTTGTTTTAAAAACGGTTTTTCTAATAAAATTTGCTAAATTCCTATTGTAAATTTGTATTATTCTTATTTTCATCTATTTACTCATTTTCTTCCGTTCCGATCAAAAAGTTTGAAAGTATTTTGATGTTTGCCCGAGTTTACACCGGTTATAGTCATCATCACGCAATGCAGCCAAGTTTAATCAAAACAAAAAAAAATGCAGAACAAAAAACAAATAAGTGCCAACTAACTCTGTATAATCCGTAAACTTAACAGCAACAAAGAAAACGAGTTGTTTTCATTTTTAATACTTCACTTAAATTTGTTGTTATTGACTGTATCGCTGCACTTTTATAATTACTTTCATTACCATCGCAACTTGCTTTGCGTGTACGCGACGCGATACGTCCTTATCAAATCCAAATCAAATTTCAAATTGCAAAAAAATAGAAAATGACTTTATTCATGGAAGCAATTGTTCAAAAGTGGTGATTCTCTCTCTCTCTCTACTTATTGCTCTCTTTTTTTTTAGATGCGAGTAAAACAAAGTAAATTTTGCTCTCAGATGTTGAATTTCATTCTCAATAGAATTTATTTGAGCATCCATAAGAAATGCACAGCAAAGTAAAATTTAATCTCAGAAATTCAGAAATACAATTTCATTATTCTCAGCATTTTTTTAGAAATGCACGGCAAAGTAAATTTTACTCTCAGAAATACAATTTTATTATTCGCTGCAATTTTTTAGAGGGCCTCGATAAAAAATGTATAGCAAAGTAAATTTAACTCACAAATTTCATAAAATCAAAGTGCAGCCAACCTTATGGTTAGGCATATGATTGCCAAGCTATTAAATACATGAATACATAAATATATAGGCATTAGTTTATAGGTACAATTATATCATATACCAAAACATTTCGAAGTAAGGTAATCAATTCAAGAACGTTAAATTAGTTTAAGACATATATTAAAGCGTCTTAATGAATTTTCTTTAATTACAGAAAAAAACATTGATGCCATACAAATCAATACAGCATTGCCATAAGAAGAGGAATTGAAAATTTTGCTACTGCAAGCTTTGCTTTTTTAGATTAGAGTTTTCAATATCTCTTTTTTACTGAGTGGAAAAATCGCAAACATTCATTTTAACCGTGTTGGAAGAATTATAAAAAACAATTTTTAATTCATTTTTTTGTAAATTTGTACTCACAGATCCAGAGATGGTAAGAGCGTCAAAGTCAAAACATTTTGTTTTACATGCTTTTATTAAAGCACTTGAGAAAAATATTTCAAATGGCAAGTACTACAGTGCATAACGGAAATTTCAAAAACAGGGCTGTTAAGAAGAATTTAAAAAATACCGAGCTTTAATACAAAATGCATGATGGTGATACAGTTTAGTTTTTCTGCTTGCTACGATGAGGAACAACCAGATTCAAAGAGGTGATGAATGCATCTGCTATATTTTGATGATGCACTCGTAGCTTCTGCTGATTGCGACGAAGAATAAAGGAGTGTGGGCGGATGCACTTGTATGCTTGCAGGGAGAAACGGAGTGGTCAGCATTAAACTGCAGGCAATATTCAACTTTTCGATTTACTTCGCTGCAATAAATAAAACGATAATGTGCGCAGTAGCGGGAGGAAACGAAGGAAAAATGTGGCCGGGATTGAAAGGAAAATGTCAAGTTATGTCTATCTAATTATGTAGTCGAAATAACTTGGAACTCATCTGTGTAAAATCATTCATTTTGGTATGGCTGATTTACTCCGGGTGAGAGTAGATTTTTGTTTGTATGCCACAACGTTTTCTTATTAACATTGTTAATATAATTGAATAAATAGAGTAAGAGATATTATTTTCGCATTATTATATTTCGTATAGGAGGAGGAGGAGGAGGAGGATGTTTTCCGACTGTCGCGTGTTGTTGGAGCTCTTGCCGTTGCAAAAATTGAAATAAAAGCTGAACGTTTGGTCTTATGTGCTAATGTGCGTGTCAGATTCAGTTTTATTTCAAACACATGTTCAAAAAACAAAAAGATAAAGTAACTTCTAACGCATATCAGATAGCACTTCAAAGTTTGGTTCTGTTTTGGCAAAACCATTTTTACTTTAATTTAAGATCGTGAAACGGTATTGATATGTCATTATACTCCTATATAGAAAAAGTGTAAAATTTCACAGATTAAATAAAACGTTCACTGACTCTCAGTGTATGAAAGAAAACTTCAATATTTCTTCTTAAATTTTTCCATTCATTGTCATGGTATAAATTAGAATTTATTTTTTTCACTTTCAAAATTAACTTATGAAAGTTTGTTTATGTTCCGTTCTATATTTAAAATACTTTTTTAAAAAAAAAGTATGTTTACGATTAAAAGCTTAATATATTCACTTAGCATATAAAATATAGACTTAAACATACACTAACCGAATATGTTATCATATATTCGGTACCAGAATCCATTGCGACGAAACATAGCTTCAATTTTCAATTCATTTATGTGATATTTGTAGATTTGTAAATTATTACTATCTAAAGGGCCCCAATCGCATTTAGGTTTAAAAGCTGTTTTCACACGATCCCAAAAACAATCACCGGGACTTCTTAGGATAGCATAGATAGCCCAGAAAAGCAATTGTCCAATGCCAAAGGCAGATATGCACCAACCGAAAACTTAAAGAAGACAATCATTAAAATTATTTTTAAAAATATTTGAAGAGACTTACTATATAAACCGCTCTGATAAGTATAGTCGTTGTATTGCAGAGGTTCATATTGAATTAGCGTGTAAATAAGTATAGCAGCCATCAAAGCAGGAGTTATAAGCCCCCAACAAAGACGGTAATACCAAGAGGTTTGAATGCCTAACATAAAATGTATGTCTTGGCATAAACGTTTAACTCCTATTAAAGGTGAACAAAAAAAAGACACAGTTGGAAGGGAGCGGTTTGATAACAGTTTTTCAAGCACTTGCCATAAATCCAGCCCACGGCTAAAAGTTCAAAAATAGCTAAAACCAAGGCGACAAATGAAGCACCATAAAAGTCCAACAAATTTAAAATAAATTGTCCGCCCGGCGTTATATACACTAAGCCCCAACAGTAGCAGGTCACAGCTATGCAAATCACTATAATCCAATGTTTGGTATGAATGAAACGGTCTTTGATTACCGTCATCAGGCAAGAGGCCATGCCCACATTGCTGCCGATACCCAAAACGAATAACATCAGAAAAAATAAAACTGAAAAAATCTTTACATGAGGAGGAGATAATTAAACAGCTTCACTTTGCTTCATTCAATAACAAACCTGCGGAAGGAATGTAAACTTAGCAATAGCATCGGGATATGAAATAAATGCCAAACCGGGCCCGCCTTTAACGACGCTCTTAATGTCACTAGTTTTCGATTCATAAGCCAAGTTACCCAAAATACCGAATATTATGATACCGGAAAGTAAAGAGGTAAAGGTATCCAACGTTGTTATGATGGTACAATCTCTGCAAAGTAAAAATTAATTTTTACAAGACTAAATTGATTCGTAAGCTCGTAGGAAACTTGCCTTTTAATATTATGATTAAAGCGATTGTAAGAGGCATACATGATTATGTTACCAAAACAAATAGCTAAAGAGAAGAAGACTTGAGTTACCGCCGCATACCATACCTAAAATAGTTTTTCAATTGTTTTTGTATTTAACAATTATTTTGGAAATGATTTTCGAAATAACCTTGGGATCTAGCAGTTTATTCCATTGGGGTCTTAGGAAATATAAAACCCCATCAAAAGCACCCGGCAATGTTAAAGAACGCACCAATAACACCAACATTATACAATAAGGAAAAACGGCCAGAAAATATGAAGCCTTACCCGAACTGCGTACACCTTTAATCATTATCAACGATATGATTAACCACGACAAGGCCAAAGTTAAAGCCAAAGTCCAATTAGGATAACCGATCCCATCATCTATGCTCGACTTTTCTCGCAATATAATGTTGCTAGAAGAAGATAAAGCGGATTACACGTAACTGCAAGCGGTATCGCTTTGAGAAATTTACATGAAATAAAATTCGGCGGAAGTAGTTTTAACGTCAGCTGAAGATGTGGATTCTTGCTTGTGATTCAATTCGGAATCTATACACAGTTCACCCCATTCTTGGCGACAATAGCTCCAAGGTAATAAGGGATGAAAGGAATCAATAAAGTAACGCAAAGTTAAAGCCATTAATGTTGCGTAATAAGTAGTTACGATACCAGTGGCCAAAACCTGGCCATAACCGACGCCTATAGGGTACAATATATTTTTGGAAGACTTTATTTATTTTCTTCTTTTTCTTGAAAGCATTTTCTCTTACCTCTCATTATAGGAGAAAAATCATAAACTTTAACGCAGCCTCTGCTTGAGAATTGTCCCAATAACATTTCCATATAGTAGACCGGTTTACCGACCAGGAATAATACTATTAAATAAGGTATCACAAAAGCGCCTCCGCCATTATCCAATGCTGTGAACGGAAAGCGCCATACATTCCCTAGACCTACCGATAAAGCGATGCAGGACATTAGAAACTCAATATCATTAGTCCAGTTATCACGTTTAGGTGGCTTATGGTCACTGGAACTAGCGAGATCGTTGGGAAGGTATTTCTGCGGAGTAAATATAATTAAGGGAGAAAAATTTCGATCAAGTAACCAGAGATATAGACACTTTAAGATGAATATGGCACACAATTATCAAGTCTCTTAGTAAATGCAAGCGAAGGCAATCGAGGTCGTTATATCATCGTATCTTTATTAATTACTTGGGCAAACTGTACCGCGACTTAAAAGATCTATTGTACGCTGTATCGTATCTTTAGGAAGCTAGGATTAACAATTTGTATCAAATTGCAGACCGACATCTCGCAACATTAGTTACTTAATAATTTTTTTTTAAATTTGTTTACCCACTTTTATGTAATGGAATGGTGATATAACTATTAATACATAAACAGATGCGTTCCTGTAGCTACAAGATGTTCTGGGGTCTGATCTGAGATACCTAAAGTTTGGCGTAGATTTGTCAAAACTAAGGTTGCCGAAGTCCGACGGTCATCATATATCATTGAACAGCTGGCTTGCTTACTAGCATGTTCGTCTGACATAATGCAGAACGCTGACAGTTACCATAACTGTAAAAGAGCACATGTGTCATCTTTGCCCTTAAAGCTGACCCTCATGCCGGTCTGTACCCTGCCGTACCTGTAGTCCCTTTTCGGCTACATTTTTCTATGATTAAGAATAGTCCGTCCTTATGGAATGCGATGAAAACGTTTTCGAAGTTAATTTGCACCTAATTAATTATTATTAATTAACAGTTTTTTTGGAACGGTGCACCCTACAGTGTCTGGCTTTATAAAATGCTTATCTCTGCCCCAGATGGCCCCAAATTCGCATAGAATATGATGAGACGTCTCACTCGTGCATCTGCATGAATTTGTATCGGACATATCCATGTTTTTCCGATGGTACCTGGAGGAATTAGGAGTCCGTGACTAAATGTAGGTTGCTTCTTCTTAGTTCCAGTAGTTTATGTACCATATCGCAATATTTTATGAATCTGTTTTCCTGCCATTGTCCTGCATATTGCTTCCAATGGCAGCCTGATTGTTTCTGTACCCATTGCGATACTAGTTTTGATACGCCATAGAAAGCTGCAGAACCTGTCATGGTCCCTTGGGCTCCCCTGTTGGCTAGACAATCCACCCTTTCGCAATTAATAATTAAAGAAAGTTTTTTAGCTTTTCATCTCAGTTTTAGTGAGGTTAGGTTTTGAACGAGAAAGGAAGACAGACGGACAGACAGGCAACTTTAAATCGATTCATAAGTTTATATCGTTCCAAAACCTCTTAGCTAAGCTAAAGGAAAATTCTTATCGTAGTTTAGCATTTAAGTCTACCATTGACAGATAATTGCAATATTGCCAGCACGTCTGCTCGCACATCTCAGACTATACACCTTTCGAGTTATCTCTTACTTGAACCGAAATGGCAATCTTCATATGTATTCACGTATTCCGGTTAAAGAGGAAAAAACTTACAACTATTGTTTAACTTACGTTTCCGTTTTGATCCAAACTGGGTGTTGATGACCAGATTCCAATTTTAATAGGATCGCCATTCTGTAGGCTATTCACCTTTTTAACATTCTCTGGTTCTTCTTCTCTTAAACGATATTCACCAGGTATTGAAGCAGTCGAAGCGGTCCGCGAAATCGTATATGAGGAATTTACGTAGGCACCTTGACCAAACTCCATAATTGGTCAACTGTGCCTTCAATACCAGTAGCGTTGATATGAACAATGTTGAATTATTTTTTCAAGGACACACTGGCATGATCTGTAATGTAATGTTACAAATATTGGCAATTAGTTGTAGCATAAGTGTTCAAGTTGCACAAAACACAATAGCAACAACGATTAACAAAACTGGAAATCACAACTAGCGTTAACTTAATATGGATAAGGGGCAACAACATAATAACAACAACCTTGCATTTCAATAATCGTTTTGTTTTTGCTTTTGCTTTTCATTGTGCACAATATTTGGAAATATTGTATCGGTCCGCGGAGATCGTCTACTAAAGTCAGAAACAGAAATATTTGAAACAAATTTTTTCAAATAGTTTGCATCAACTTCATTACACTTTCATGCATAGTTTGTCATGCTCATAATTATGTATACTCTTTAGTTATTGTGTCACATACTATGCCATAGTTGAGTTGAATCCATTGATGCAGAGAGCAATGCTTTGGCGTAAACATGTTGAGATACGTGGATTGCGTGTCTCACACAGCAGATTTTACGTAATATTTACTGAGCTTGTGGCCTTTAGAAATTGTTGAAGCATTTAGTATGCCACAGTATACATAGTATACTGTGACAGTGGGCTTACGAAACGACAAAAAACAAAAATTTCAAAAACAAAAGGAAGGAACATTTTCACTTTGAGGGTGTAACGGGCTATAGAGAACAATTTTCCAAGTTTGCATTTGGAGTTTTTTCATCAGAAGAAGAAAAAGAAGAGTTTTACAAATTATTAAACGTTGATTCTAGGCGTTATAGTGAACTCGGAACTACAAAGTCAAATCAGTTTTTGTGTCGTGTGTCTTATGCGTTTTTTATTTGTACGATCGGGTTTATGCGCCTTATTATACCCTATACCACTTGTGGTAAGTTTGTGCGGACATACGTAATACCCACTCTGTCTGTGCGTTGGCTTCAATAGTTATTTGCGACTTGACATATTTCTTGTTGATCCATTTAATGGATAAATTTTTGGAGAATTTGCCTTTCTTTTTCGGAAAGAAAGCAAAAAAAAAGCATAACAATAATCAATTTTTTTGTAAGAAAATTTAAAGAAAAAGATAATTTTTTTTGAAACAATAATTCAATATTTGAATATGAAAAAAGGAAAGGAGAGAAAAGAAAATATTGTTTCGGTGGAAAATTGTGAAGTAGACAAATCTTTTGGTCACCTACCATATTGTTGGAAGGATTATGAGAGAAATTCACTGTTGAATGAGTTAAGAGTGAAGTTTATTGTAAAGCTTATTGTTTTCCTCTTCAATGGCGCTGCACTCTTCTCACTTCGAACTCTTTTCAACGGAATTTAGCTACAGACAAAAAATTACTCTCATTTATTAAATAAATTAAATGGTCCGAATCGGCCTCCCCCCACTCCCCATATAAAACACTGAATTTTGCCCAATTTTTCGACAAAGTTCGCTGAGTAATGATACTTTGACATTCCAAATTGGTGCGGAAAGTTTAGCTATGGCAATTTTTGGAGCCCCTCTTATATAAGCGTTCCTATGAAAACTGAATTATTATATGGCAAGAAGGTTTAACTTTCAATATGCCATGATGAGAATTGGTTCATAGTACTAAATTGACAAAGAAATCAACCTTACCGAATTTGGACCAGGCAGTTCTATTTTATTAGATACCACCGTATATAAGAATTCTCAAGGAATGTCGATCCTTATACCGTAAAGTGTCCTAATTGTTAATGTTTTGTGATAAAAATTTGTTCACGATAGTAATTTGACATCACATTTGAACCCCGTGGGTTCATTTCTTGGATCCCACTCCATATAAGATTTTTCATGATTAGTGAGCTCTTGACAAAAAAGTTTCATTTTTAATATTTTATGATGAAAATTAATCCATAGTAGCGAAATAATCAAAAAAATTAACAAGAGAGAATTTGGATCACGTAGGTCTACTTTTTAGCCCGTAACACATATCATCAAAAGTATCAGGTCTTATAAAAATTATGCCTTTGTATAAAAACAGTGTTTAATATCTGGGGTATTGTTACCAAAATGAGTGAAGAGTGATTCTGGGTGAAAGGGCGTAGGATATCTAATGGTTGGACTTTCCCGACTATAATGTTCTTAATTGTTTTTCTATTGATCGAAGTCTCGAAGTCATTAAAGCAGAGATCGAAAACCAAGTGCCATGTGCTTTCATCAGCTATAGAAATTATTATTCAATTATTCTCAACGCCCCAGACTATAACGTTCTTACTTGTTTTCCATATAAGGACAAATTTCACCAAATTTCTCTAGGAAATTTCATCAAAATATTTCGAAAATTGCGATCTATAGCTTGAACACAACAATATATGGACAGATACCAACCAGACCGACGGATAGACAAGTTTGGAGCGATTCAGAAAATGATACTGAGTCGAACGGTATAGTAAAAGGTAGGGGTATCTTAAGCTATTTTGAGTGTTACACACGTGCGCACAAGCTTAATTTACCCTGATAAAAACGAAATTAGGTGAAAAAGAATAGCGCGCCCCACACATATATATATATACGGGTATATATGGGTGGAATTTAATTTCTTTTGAACCACTGTGCATCTAATCCATTTCCAATCTTCCGTAACGTAAACAGTTTGTTTGCATTATATTAAGATACAATGACGTACAGATTCTATTGAGACATACAAGCGCTTGCTCAGTATGTGCATGTGAAAATCGTAAGTTTGTTTCCATTGAAAAGGAAAATTTTGTAATAACATAATTTTTTGGGCGTAATTTCGTTAGTTTATTAATATTTATTACTTTACGTGTATTGCAATACTTTTTTGCGATTTAACTCATAATTTTGTTAATTCTTTTATTTGCGGAATTAATGATATATAGTATTACAAATACAAAAACCAATAAAAAAAAAAGAAGAAAACTGCACGTAATTAAATTTATTAAAATTCTTTAAAAAAATAATTAAATAATTTAATGAAGATTTGTGAACGCAATATCGGAGTTAACAAATTGATGTTCTACACGTCACTGCGCTTATCGCTTTAACATGTCTACCAGGTATGAAAATATGAAACCACAGTTTGTTCATAGGTGACCATAGAACACTTACTGAATACATGCATATGTTTGCTTTTTTTAATAGCTTGGACATCTGGCATTATAAGCATACATAACATTAACATGTAGCGGAAGGCAAAAACACTTTTCCTAACAACGCAAATGTCGACTTCTGCGCCAAATCATGAGCATTCGCCGACAGCGCTTTTTGTTTGCTTGAACGAAACGAAAGAAAGCTTTGTTTGGATCATATCCTAAGTGGGCATAATTTGAGAATCATAGACGTAAACATTCATTGGTAGATGTAGGCGTTCCATATCGATTGCTAGACTGAATTGCTTTGGCGGAAAGACAACCAACAATCTGTGTCTGGTCACATCGGAAGCGTACAATTTGTTACTAGCGCTAATCAATTTGATGCTTTCGCTGATCAAGGAACGAGCAAAATGTCGAAAAGGTCATTTTCATACGTGACATCTGTCTCTCTGTCCAAGCAGCAAAATCGGTTCGCTTTACACTGGAAACACTCAGCAAGGAAACGCTAGCTCAAGATGCTTATCCGAGAAACGTGAGACCTTCCGACTACCAAATGTTTGTATCGATGTGGCACGAACTTGCTGAACACAGCTTCACTCAGAACAGCAGCAGTTTTATTGGGATGGGTGGCGTTCACCGTTCAGATTCAGAAAGATTTGGAAATATGGGTAATACATTTTTATGATTCTCATACCTTGACTGTGTATTTCCTATTGGAAAATTCGGTTTTTATTTGTACATACCTAGTATCGGTATATAATATAATAGCAATATAAAAATCGAATTCTGCTCACGTCACGTACATTTTACAGAGAACTCATGACACTTTTTGACATATTCTAGCTTCCTGCACTATGACGAGCAGTCGTTGACAAATTTGTGAGTCAACTCCCTTCTTTAACCGAGATATGCAACAATTGCGTTCGAAAATGTTCTTAAGAGTTCTTTAACAGATTAATATTGAAATATATATATACACAAATATTTTATTTATTTATTTATTGTTTTTTGGTAACATGTAAAGTTTAGTAAACTTCTTTGCCAGTTGAGTACGCTTTTGGCTAAGTGTACGCTAAGGAATGCTTTTAGTTTTTAGGTTAGCAGATCTTATCATAATTGCTGCACTTACATACCTACGTCTAACGTAAAAGATAGAAAAGTAAATATTATGCTTTGAAAATGGTTTCACGATTATTGGAAATGTTGATTTACCCCAAATTCTAGAATAAGATAAGAAATATATTAATATAACCCACATGTAACACACTCGTCGACGCAAATGCTATATGGATAGTGTTCACGTTCGTAAAGCAGGCAAACACATTACCGCGGCATTTATTATTGTTATATAATTGCATGCATGTAGGAAAAGCCACATAAAACAATGGTAAGCAATCTAAGCAATCTTTCAATGAATCTTTGAATGGTGAAGAGGGGAGAGAGAGGGAGAGAATAGAAACACAACAGTTGTTCTAACAAAGAGTTTACATGAAAGCCACGCTATGATTAATTGTTATTCAAATTGAATATTTTAATAATTAAATGTATGCACATCCACACGCATATGCCTATAATTCTTTCAAATCTTTTGCACACTTTGCCACAAGGGTTAACTCAATCAATTTAACTTTGCCATGTCTTTATGAAAGGAAAAAAAATAGAAGAAGAAAAGAAGAAAGTTGCGGTATCCAACAAATTAGATAAATAAATTATTGCTGTTTAGATTTCTGTTAATTGTGAGCGACATTGAGAGCAAAGGTCCACTCGCAGATATCATATAAATAAATACCTGTTAATGTTGGTGAAGACACTAACCAAAAAATATTTTTAATCTTTCAGTTTTTTAAACCTTTTCACTTTCCCACATCATTTGTTTGTGTATGTTTGTGTGAATGTTTATTGTCAAATTTAATATTTGGAAATTTATAAAATGTATCCAGGTCAACTTTCAATTTTCTATTTCACTTTCTAAGAGACCTTATGGAAAATAGACGGCCAAAGATCAATGAAATCAAATATTCACACACTTGTCAAACCGTACATATATTATGCGGCGTCTCCACAATAGCCAGTCTGTCATAAACAAAATGATGCGCTGATTAAGTATGAAAGACTACGTAACAGTAGCTTAGAGCAACATAAAGAAGGGAAAAGCAAGTGAAAACACTATAGTGGGACTCGGCGTACTATTAAATAGGTATTCATAGAAAAACTTTCCAAAATTAGACTCTATATGGGAAAGTGGTAGAAACAGTTCTTAGCCCTGAACATATCGGTATAACAAATGTCATTAAAATATGGGTGGATTGGTTGGATACAAGAATATAAGACGGGTAGATGGACAGACAAGCTTAGATCGATTCAGAAAATGATTCTGATTCGATCGGTGTACTAAAAAGTAAATAACAATTCGATACCGAAGTTGGATCGCGTACATCTGTTTCTGGGATGATACCATATATCAAATTTCATCAAAATATCCCAAAAATTGGGGGCCATTGGTTGGATACAAGAATCTAAGACGGACAGACGGACAGACAAGCTTAGATCGATTCAGAAAATGATGCTGATTCGATCGGTATAAGAAAAGGTGAATAACAATTCGACAAAAAAATTTACAAGAACCTTTAGCAGCCGTTTCAACCGTTTAAAAGTGATCATTTCCATGCAAATGATAAAGAACAGTCAACGAAGGACCAAAAAAGTTCGAAAATAATAAATTGCAAGACTTGTCGGACGAAAACTCAGCTCAAACTCTTAAAGAACGTTCGAGAACTTAGAAGCTCACAAACGGTGTCTAGACATTTACATGCGATATGAAAGGTGCAAAAGTAGGAGAAATAGGTACCATATGAATTAACTGAAAATATCATTTTGAACCGTCTCAACATGGCAGTTTCATTGCTTGCCAGGCAAAGAAGAAAAGGACTCTGTAACGTATTGCTGGCGGTGAAAAGTGGGTGGGGTATGACAATCAAAAGCGCAAAAAATAGTAGGTTAGTCCAGGAAAGCCATCCAAGAACTGCTAAAACAAAAAATGAAACCTTTACTGCAGAAGTCTCCCAAAGTCAATTGAACAAAGTGAACGATGTACTGTTCCAGAGAAGACCAGCAATAGCGGCTACCAGACGCAAAGTGATCCTCTTGCGTGGCAATGCTCGGCGACTAGTTGCAAGAGTTGTCAAGAAAACCATGTTGTAGTTAGAATGGGAAGTTCTGCCGCACTCAGCTTACTTACCAGATTACCTCTTGTTCAGATGCATACAGCATTGCTTGGCTGGCACACGGTTTCGAAATGCTAAAGAAGCGTGAAAATTAGTTGGCGATTGGATCACTGCCAAAACAATATCGTACTTTCGCTACGGTATCGCCATGTTGGCAGAAAGATCGAAAAAAGTTGTAGAAAATGGTGGAAAATTTTTAGATGCTTCTTCGAAGTGAAAAATGATCGAAATACATGCAAGCACCTGATCAATGATTTGAAATCAAAAACAAAAGCAGTAACATTTTAGTTATTCCCATGATTCTTATAGTTGATTGAAAGTCACATTGCGGTACGACTCGTTATAAAAACACTTGGTACTTGGAATTAAGAACAAATCCTTCCTTTTCGTCGTACATATTTCACTTTATTAGTGGATTCTTTTTTAAAATGTGTATGGATTTGTTACTTACACTGAACCGTTTGCTAAAATGTTAACTTTGAGAGAGTGCGCAGTGTGGGATTTTTTATGCATAAAACTAACGAACTCCAACTAACTTTTTCATTTATCGTTTTATCAACATCACCGTCGGATGAGAGGTATATTCACTTTGTCAACACGTTTGCGAGGCTCAGAAGGAAGCATCAAAGACTCCACAAAGTACATATATTCTTGATCAGCATCAAATTGTAAATCGGTTTAATCCGTCTATGTGACGTCTTCTCTAAACACTCTCCTGGCCGCAAAAATTAAGCTATGGAAATTTGGCGCGCACCTTGGTATTGAAAATGGGCCAAATCGATCGAAAAAGACGCCCACAGAACTATGTAAATGTGAAAAATTGCCTTGTTGCTCATTACTCACAAATTACAACATGTAGGACAATTTGACGCCGTAGCATTTTTACAAAGATCGAAAAAATTGGCCACGCCTTTCTAAGATTATAGCGTATCAAAAATTAATTTTTTTCCAATACCTTTGAGAGAAGCAGAAACAAGCTTCAAAAATCGCACAAAATGTATAAACTCTTGACCAGTTGTCCATCTGTCTGTCTGTGCAACTGTGTAGTATTTGTGGTATACACTCCCCCGTTAGTGAAAATGAATATAAGGCCTACAAATTTGCAAAAGAATTTGAGAGAGAACTAAACTTTTCACGGAACACGCCCACAACGCTTACGCGTCTATGCGTCAAAAACTTGTGTTTTGGAAATAGAAAAAATCAGCTCCGCCTACTCCATATTGTGGAGTCCTTTTCCTGTTTTTGTTTCTTTTACGATAACGGTGTTGGGTATAAAAGATTTGGTCACGACAGAAAATAATTTTTTTTGCTTGTTAGATATTCCACGAACTATATGTGCAGAGAATATCAAGAAAATATTTTCAGATTAAAGTTGTTATGAACTAATCTAAAATTGTAAAGTGATAAGTTAGCAAAATGTATGGATTTTATGTTAAACTTTGGTGACGGGTGATAACAGCCCCCCCCGTCGTTTGCTTTGCGAACTTTGTCTCCAAAAAACATTTTAATATGTGAGGCATGGGATGACGGCAACAAACATGAACTTAAATTAGCTGATAGTTGATTGATTGCAAACCGCACTGTGTTTGACTGTAATTTTTATTTGATATTCTGAGCTTAATTCGCGCAGTTGGAAAACTTGTTTGCGGCATCCTATACATATATATATATATATATATATGTATGTATGTATAGAGCGTCACGGTACAAGGCCCCCTAGTGTCTATCAAAATGTATTGAATGCAAAAGATTTTACATGCAGCATATTGTGCAAAGTCATTATGTTTGTGATAACCAGAAGTTATTGAAAACTCTAGGTGTAGCAGGTGTACATGCACTGACTTATTGTCGACTTACATTCATAGATGGTTTTTTTTTTTTTTTAATGTAACCAATCACTCAGTGGATGTCCCCTATTCGTGTAATTCGGTATCTATCAGAAAGAAGAGAGGAAAGAGAAATATGGAGGTGTTGACCGCAGCCCAGTGTGAGTGAGCATTCACTACAGCTACGATCACAGTAAACTCTATCGCACTTGAGATTTAAACCCTGACTAAACACTGACTTATTGTCGACTTATATTCATAGATTGCTCTTCTTCTTTTTTTTAATATGACCGATCACTCATTGGATGCCCCCTATTCGCGTAACACGGCGACTGTCAGAAAGAAGAGAGGAAAGAGAAAAAAAGAAATAAGGAGGTGTTGACCGCAGCCCAGTCTTATGCCTAGTTACGACCAAAGTAAAGCCCTTGAGATTTGAACCCGCGAACACTGACTCGGTAGGCGCGATCCTTACCTACCCGGCTACTCATACGGACAGATCTTTTTTATACCCCTTCCCGCGAACACAACAAAATTATGTTAGGACGTCTTGTTAATTATTTTTATGCTTAAGATTCGAATCGCTATCCTTCTTGGACCTCTATGTCGAAGGCACACGTGTAGGGAATGCACCTTTCCTAATTACATACGTTTTAGGCAATATACCACCAATTTTCAGAATATTTGCTACAAAATAAAATGCAACAAAAGTTTGGAACGATTGGTTTCAGGGAAAACTTTTATGCAAATCCAAAGCAATCGGCTCTCAACTTTTATCAAAGCAAAGAGCTGACCTGAGCAATCAACATTGGTTTTGTAATGTAAACAAACGGAATACAAATGCAATTTTCAACTCACATTAAAACGTGCGTTAAATGTTAAGAGGTTGAACGGTAAATGTCAATAAATTTCTTAAGTTATTTTTTTTGTTTTTTCAATTTTCTTTATTTGTTGTTTTGATGCGCACCGCGAAGTTATTGTAATATTTACAATATAAAGTTAAACAGGTTTTTATTTTTTTAATTTATGTGGAAAAACAAAATTTTTTTATTTTTATTTACTGAGTTTTTAATAATTCGTCTGTTATTGTTTTTTTTTGATTCCTTGAAGTTTTTTTTAATTAAGTTAAGCTTTTATAATTTTTTTAATCAATTTATTTAAATTTTTTTTTCTTTATTTGAAGTTAACGTCTTAACACGATCACTGCTACAAGTAAACTGATCAGCATAGGTTTGTTAACTGGCTGAGTAGTTGGTTGGTTTTTTACCTCTACGCGATGTGACCCAATCGTAATAAAATTGTATTTTGTTTACTCATATTCATTCATTCTCATTGCATTGAGAACGACGTACCGACACAGACTTGTTGTATGTATCAATTATTAAATATCTACGCTTGTGTAGTAAAATATTTGCAAAATTTGTTTATTAAAACAGTTCAGTCCGTCATGCCTTCAAATTGTTAATTAACAAAAGGTTCCTTCATTTGTTTTTTCTGCTTCTTTTCTTTTTCCTTTTAAATGTGTTTTACTTTAAGTAGAAATAAATAAAAACAATCAAAGTCGACTAGTAAACACTTTACATCACTTGGCTTACTACAAATCTTTATTTGTTACCGCCGTCCTTTTTATAAGGAGAATTCCGAAGAGCAGACCTATAGTGACTTACCATAGGAAATTTATATGTCAGGCCATCGTTTGCCAATATTTTCCAATAAAATGTAAATCTAGTTGTTATATTAGGTTGTTCGGAAAGTCATTTCGTTTTATTTTCTTAATAGAACACTTAATGGTATTTTTTCACTCTTAAGCCGCATAATCATTATATATGTTGACTATTGATACGGATGGGCTTGGTTGGCGCCCTTTCAAATATAGAAAGTGAAAAAAAGCAGTTTCGGCATATGTTACTTTTTTACTTATGAAAAGGTAAAAATGCTGTTCAAGGAAGAAAAAAATTATCGGGTAAGTATGGAAAAGACGTATTGCCAATATATTTATATACATTTTTAAGAAGATTTTCTTGGGTGGGAGTTCGAAAAATGTTTTCGTGTCCAATTTATTCTAATTAGGTAACCACTACTGCACACGATATTTTTTTAAAAGGAAATATTGAAAATTGCAAATTTTTTTCACATCATTTTATTGTTTCAAAAAAGGACTTTATATATTCAAGTGGTCGCACAAAATTTTCGGTCCAAGTTATTTTCGATAGCGCTCATCCTTGGGACAAAGCATATCGGTTTACGAAATCGAAAATTCTCGAATATTGTAATCTGTAGATTAAACAATAAATTTTATGGGCAAATAACGAAGGGACGGACGGACAGACATTGTTAAATTCATCGCAACCATGAATCGATTTCGATAATGATTCTGAGACGATTGGTGTAACAAAATGTGGGTCTGTTTCAAAATATCTGTAAAACTGATTTAGGGTAGAAACAGGACCAGTAACGATGATTGACTTTACTTATTACAAAATGGTAAGTCGTTTTTTTCATCGTCCATGTGAAATCTTATTATCTACGATAACTAGCCTCCATAAACAAGATATCAACTACGCTTTAGCCTTAAGTGATTGCCCTCAATCATGCCTATCCGTCTTTATTACCTTCACTTGTGTCTTTGCTTTCTTTGCACATGGCCATTATAAAGTGGATCATTAAATTTTTGGCTTACCTTGACGCGCACAAATATAAATACATAAAACCGCTCATAAAGTTGCTATGGTTGTGCACCTATCGAAGGCTTGGAATATTTGTGGATATAGTGACGGAATAGGTAAGGATACCTCACTTTACCGCCACAAACTTGGCATTCGGGTCCTTATCATCTATCAGCACATAAACATGTATCTTCTTTGCACTGACCTTCATTTTGACAAATGCCGCCATGAGCTGTGCAATAGTAGCCCGATATCAGTCAGTTGTGACAGATTACTTGTCAAATTTGAATAAACTGAAACGTCAAAGGAAATTAGATCAAATACAACCTCACAAGAAATGAACGAAACTCTTATTCATTCCCGTACGAACTATAAATGTTCATCTTAGCGAGTGCTGGTGCTTACTATATTTGTTTCAATATTTATTTATTTATTGTTCTTTTTTTTTTAACATAATTTTTAATTATACTTTTATTATTTGTACAGCTCTTGGAAAAAGTAAATTCTTTTCACCTCCGCCATATAAACAGATTTAACAGGAAAAAAAATCTTGAGTCAATGCACATTTAATTCGAGCCAGCTTTCATTTCATTTGTTTAAAAATATTGTTTTCTTTTGAAAAGCTTTTTAAAATGCTTTCTGCGTTAACTAACTACAGTAGATTTCAACTTGCATCGGTTTTTGTTAAAACATATTAGAGCTTTTTTTATTGTGTTGGCAACGCGTTCACTTTGCGTTCAAAGCCTTCCAATCACGTTGTCAAGAAGCTTTTGTTTGCTTGCTGAGGCAGGTGTTGATTATAGGTTTCACAAATTATAGTAAATCGAAAGCTTGCCGTTTACTTATAAATACAGTGAAGCCTGAAGAGGTAACAAACGCTTCATACTAGCAAACGCAATAACCTTTGTTTCCAAAGTCCATTGTTGTACTTTTGCAAAAAGCAACTTTTAAATGTATATTTAAATGCTCCGGTAACACATAAAAAGATCGAATAAAGTTTATTATGAAAAAGTAAATAAATAAAATGAAAATAATTCAATTATATTTTTAACTTAATTTTATTATTGCACCACAAGTGGTGCAGGGCGTATTAACATTCAAAATTCACCAAAAGGATGGCCACAAAGCAATGAAATAAGTAAGTAAGTAACTTGTATATCTCTCGCGACATATTTCCCGTCACCTCTACAATGACAAAATGTTTTTATGACTATGGGCGCGAAGAGAGATTGATCAGGCCCACTATCCTACAAATTATTGGGTTATCATAATAGTTAGTTGGATTAAACTTAGTGACGTCTCTTACTTGCAAATCATCGACAAGCATAATTTTGAAATTTTCATCTTTAAGTCCATAGTCATCAGTTAAGAACATAAACCCCACATTTTAAGTTTTAATGACTTCGAGTATTTTAAGAGCATCTAGATGGACAAAATTGGAATGTTATACCGATCAATAATACATAGTTTACTCTATGGATTCTTTGATAAATACTTCTTGGATGTTGTGGATCGGCTTATGAAACTAGAATATCTCTGCAGTTTTGAATACATTTTTGAAAATTTTAGCCTGCTAAAAATGATAGCATAGGAACAATCAAGCGTTGCTTCCATAAAAACGGCTTAGGCGCCTTAGGCATATGTCACTCAGGTTATTGAAATTCCTATCCTTATTGAGCTGGTCTTATTACTGATACCTATTGGCATCGATGATTGTCGGAGCAGTCGAAGATACAAAAGTTAACTAGAATTCTTCTTGGACATAATTAACAATTTTCATGAAGCGTGGTCTTGGTTGGTTAATAAAATATTTCAAATCAACATAGCGGTCAACAACTCTACGGACTGAAAGGTAGAGGTCGCCTCTAATGAAAAAATCATACTATTTTTAAGAAGCGCTCATCTTCAAACGCCGTGGAGCTTCGATAATTTGTTTACGAGTCAAAGCGGTTTTAGTGACGATACTTTTTTTTGTTCGCGCAACAGTGGAAAAAATCCGAATTTCGTATTTTGATTAAACTTTGCTTTCTGATGATAAAATACTTTGTTCACATTAAAGCCGAAACTGGTATTGAAAGTGTGATGGGAACTCTTTTTCTATCGAAAGGAATAACTCGGGGGTGGACTGCTGATTTCAAGCGGGACAGATGAGACTAAAGAAACTGTTATGGCAACTTTTTTTCTATCGAAACGCATAAGGATGGGAAGGAATAGGGATGGATTGCCGATTCCGGAAGGAGAGCATGGGGACTGCGACGATGCTGTAAGCAGTGGACGCTCGAAGGCATTAGATGAGCCAAAAAATATCGAAAAAATTTTAAAAATACATTTTGACACTCGAAAAGTAGAGTTGGAAGAAAAAGCTGATATCTTGATTAATTTCCATGTGGGCACCGGTTTTATTCACAATGGGATGAATGCACGGTATCACCAACGTATTCTTGAGGTCGCACCCAGTATTGTCTGCCCGGAAAATTGAAAAGCACGCTACAAACATAGAGACGTGACATTTTCAGGTATCTTGGCTTCCTATATAAAAGACGTTGAATTATTCGAGAAGCATTCGATTAGTTTTATTACTCTCAAGAGGGCCTTAAATGTTAATAAATTGAATTTTTCAAGAAAAGTGTGTTTTTTTCTATTGGTCTCCGGAATATGATTGATCCATGTATTACATGCTTGCAAATAATAAAACTTGTTGTTATTAATCTCTTTAGGTCTGGTTGGGTTTCTTTTCCTTGTAGACCTTGTACGTGCGATTTAAAATAAAGTGTGAATGCCTTCGATAGGCGACTTAGAAAGCTTAGAGAGTCTAACATAAAAAGTTAATCTTAAATGTCAATATATGTGACTTAACTGTATGTGTATGGCGATGTAGGATTTGTAGAGGCTTATCATTTTCTTAGGTTACGTGCCAACTTGTTTAACAGCACACGTGATAATTAAGGTTACTATTTTATTAGTGTTATTATTAGAAGCAAAAATAAGAATTTTATTAAGGAGTAAAAACAGGCAAATGAACTTTAAGTTAAAAAAAAGAAAAAAAGAAAAAAACCTTACCTTCATTATGAAAATATTTTAAGTGCGCATTTTCTACATTAACTATGATAAAATGAAAGAACAAACAATCATAATCTAAAATATTAGAGATGGATGTGTTTTTCTTCTTTTATTTATGTATACTTTATATAACTATTTGTTATTATTGTGATTACGAGGTGTTATCATGTTCATAGTGTTCATTCGTTTGTCTGTCTGTTTATTCGTTTGTTTGTTTACTTTTGTCAGTTTGTCAGTTTGTTAAGTAAGCGAAGCTAGTGATTATAATTTTTTTATCTGTGTTATTGAAGTAAATTTCGGTTGTATATAAAAAAAATACAAACGAAATTTCTTTCTTGCCAAACCAATTGGAGATAAAACCATTCGCAATCAACAGAACACAATTAAGCTTCAATTACTATCTTAGGTATTTTTCGAAATGACTTTGAAAATTGATTTGTGATAAATGACAAGCGCCTAACTTAGTCTCCAAATCATGTAAATTTTTCAATTAACACTTCCACTTAGAAGCCTTGCACTGACCCTAAATACAAGTGTTAATTATTCCATAAAACTGGGAAAATGTTGTTTTGTTTAGATTATCGTATTAAACTTGATAACAGTCAATGGTCTCGTAGTTAACAGCTTGAGTTTGTTATCCCCAAGTGTTTGGTGTTTATTATGCTTTCCAATTGAATAAATGCAAGGAAAGTAGTTTTTAAAACCTTAATATTTGGCTTGTTGGAGGTTTGAAGAGCTTCTTTTCCTTTCCGCATTGTTTCTTACTTATAATAAGTAAAGGCTCAATACTTTTTAGACACATTAATGTCTAGCATCTTTCAAAAACCACATCGATTGTGTGACGCAACGTTATGCGTAATTCGATGTGTTCTATACAATAATTTTGCCCTTATATTAATTTATATACAGGGTGATCGAATAAGTAACTTCTTCTTTAAAAAGTCACAGGGTCTCTGCTTTTTCAGTTTACCGAAAATATTGTCATTGACGTGCAGAGTGTTTGCCAAATCATCATGGAAACGTTTGCTCTTCTATATAACAAAAATAATGCATCTATTTGGCCTACCTTCCCTACGTCCTCTACATAGCGGCATGAACCCCCTCTTTGGTTAAATGGCTTCGTAATAAGGAAACTTATCTTTCGGTGTAAAGAAAGTAAATCTGCTGTTCGTAAAAGGCCTTTACCTGTATAAATATTAATTTTGGGTTTGGTTTGTGGGCAGAAAGTGTCACTTTGGCACCTGAACAGGGCAAAGTCTCAACGGAAAACACCACAGTGACATGATTACCAAATTTTTACAGCACGAATTAGATGATTTGGCCTTGAACGATATGGAATTTTCACAAAACGTTGTAAGCTGTCGGTCACCTCGCGACAAAATGATTTTGTTGGCAAAAAAGCTCAAGGACTGTGTAATCTGCAAAAATGCGCATATGGGGTTATGGTAAGTCATTGACTTGCATCAATAAACGACAACCTGTCAGTGATCTTATTTCCCGACATTATTCATATTATCGGTGAAATAAGAGCAAATTTATTTGAGAAAGCTACCAGAACTTGCTCTTCCAGAACTGAACTGAAGCCCATTTAGCTGAAATCATTTTTAAAAATGTCATGATTCGCATTGATGTCGTTCATCATTTTCCTTTTGTTAGAAATTGAAAAAGAAATCACTTTTTAGATCACCCTGTAACGTTTGTAATCAAATCCGACCAATGTTAAATAACTTCACTTTGTTATTTTGTCGAAGCCCAGAGTTAAACGTAGAAGACCATGTAAACTTGCATGAGGTTTGACAGGTAAATACATAAGCGAGCAGAAAAGTGTAGAATATTTCTAAATGTATATAGCACATGTGTTTTAATGCGGTTTACTGATTCACATTGCAAAAGCAAACGACCGACCTTTGTGTATAAATAATGTTGTGATAGTGAAACTTTGTTAAGTCTTTTGGGTTAGTTTATTAAGCCAGGTCAGGTATCGTAATTGGCCGTAGTGTTTACTCTTATCAGCTGGATATTGTATACGTCAACCGATCATAGATTTTGTGGTCTGGTCACATGATGTATTCCTACAAGAGAACACAGAGCAGGCTGACGTACTAGTTGCTGCATTCTATAGATTATTATAAATGAATTATATCGCACTAAGAATCGCTTAGGCAGCTGGTAATGATTTACTACAACACTAGTGCTGAGCGATTCTTAATACTTGGACGTTATCTTTATTCAAACACCACAATACATGCATCCGAGGTTACTTTTCATAATAAAAAGAATTATAACCTACACCGCTTGTGTTGCAGGGTATACTAAGTTTGTGCGGACGTATGTAACACGCAGAAGAGGTGAACATAAACCTACCTTTTATTGTACCGATCTAAGCTTGTCTGTCCGCCCGTCCGTCTGATGTTTGTTCATTTATTCTTACATTGAACCTTCACGTCGCAATTTTTGAGACATTTTGATAAAATTTGTTATACTGACTTGCTTTGACGCAAGGACGAAGGGTATTGAATATGTTTTCGATCGGTCGAAAAATTGCATTTTTCAAAATTTCTCTATAAAACTGGTTCAGGGATAGGATTCCGACATTCTAAATTGGAATGAAAAATTTGTTTCGGCTGGGGCAACTTTTTTTAACCCTCTCTTATATAACCGCTCCCACGAAAGATGAATCTTTGCATAGTCAAATGGTATAATGTTCAATATTTCATGGTGAAAACTAGTTCATAACAGTAAATTGGTGTAGAAATTAATCTTACGGAATTTGGACCATGTAGGTCTATTTCTTGGATACCATCGCAGATAAGGGTTCCTCAAATCTGCGGGCTATCCCGAAAAGTATGCTTTTGCATGAAAATGATGTGTAACTTTTGGTGCATTATTAACAAAACGAGTGAATAACTGTATTAGGCGACATCGTTTAGGGTATGTAATAGTCCGTATCGCCCGGCTACAATGTTCTTACTAGTTTCTAAAATAAGTTTAGGAGCTTCTTGAAATCGTTAACAATATTACTGTTATCCTCCTTTATAAGTTTATATATAACTTGTTGTCGGCATTCTGGAATTTTGGACATAACTTTAGTTACGATGACAACGCAATGCGGAACCGTCAAATTTTCCGTATATTCAATATAGCGGCCTTCAGCAAGCGACGAATTATGGTCCTTTTAATAATTTTCTTGACTTGAGTATTAAATGAAAGGTGTTGGAGATTAGAATGCTATAAGTTAATCGTGTCGATTCCACAAAAGTATTTTGTGAACGTCGCGACGTGAGTAAGCCCCTTTGGGGATGAGCTTGGCGAATAGAATGCAACAATCTAAGTGCCGCCATTCTGTATTTCATTAAATATGACGGGTTATCTTTTTCGCCAACTGGGTTTCGATAAATCGTATCAGAGGCGCCCTTCTCGAATAAGTAGAATTTTTGCTTCATCAGGAACAATTTGTTTTTTAAGTGTTATGACAATTTGTCAGTTTAACGGAATCATCCCAAATTTTGATATTTGTAGATCTGCTCACATAAAAAGATTAATTACTTTAATCCCTCAACTATCTCTTGCTGTTATTGTATCTTAGTATATTTGCGCTTTTCCTCACAACTTTTATTGTAGTTCGCTGGAGCACATCAATTCTGATTCTGATCTACAATTGATGATTGCTCATTGCACACATATATAAAAAATATTTCCAAAAAAATTTAATTACTTTAGATAAAGCCAACGGTTAAAATGGTTACTCCATTGTATACAAGGTATTCATTTAAGTTATGTAGGGTCCATTATGTGGCTCGGAAAGCATACGTAAGTAAAGCACACTTCTGGTTGAGATTTGGACCAAGTTTTTTTTTTTTCAATATATCGTTTGGACTTTGCCATTATTTGGGTGATACTATACATACATATTTGTACAGTGTACTGAAAGAGTTGAAAGTTGTTCGGCAAACAATGCATCCACGGTTACTGTGCATGGGGGATGAAGTTAAATGGATAAAGAAATCACTTCTGATGTTTCTATAGGACTTTTGCGTCTAAAAAAATAACTTACGAGCTTATTTTGTGGGCTGAAAATGTTTTTTTCGAAGATGAACACAGCATTGCAGTTACCCTCAATGGAAAACGTTAGAGAAGTATGCTAACCGATTTTTTATTGCAAAAGTTAGATGAGTCCGACATGGACAATGGCTTCAACAAAATGGTGCATGATCCTGTAATCGGGAAGGATATCTATGTGAACTTGCCACAAAGACCACGTAATGTAACTCTGTTGGACTTTTCACTTTGGGATTATGTTAAAGCATTGACTTACTCCAATAAAACCCGTACGCTCAATAAGGTTATTCGACATGATTATTCGTTATTGGTGAAATAATGGCAGATTTATGTGGAAAGCGGCAAAAATTTATATTCCAGGGTAAAAGTCCAGAAGCGGTCGCTTGAATGATATAATTTTTAAATAAAAATGCCATGAACCAACATTTAAAATAAAAAATAATTATTGTTGACATATTTTACCAATTAGGTTTACTGCAAAAAGAAGTATTTATTATTATTGTAATTTAGCCGGAGAAATAAATTCAAAGACTAAAGTCTTAAAGTCGAGTGGATAATAAAAAAATAAGCAACGTTTTTATTGCAAGATTCGATTGTCCGATTGGATTTGTATGATGATGGATGAAAAAACATTTTGACAAGAGAAAGACATGTAGACATGGCTCATATAACATGGATATATGTTTTAAAAAACATTTTACATACATAATCTAACTACATGTCCTCATATGTTATTATGAGCTCATTTTTTACACGTATCACCGAAGGATGGGCGGCGTACCCATTTTCTCAAAACGTTTCCAATGCCCAGAAGAAAGCTTCAGAGAGCCCATAAAGTTTACACGTCCTTAATTAGGATCAAATTCTGAATCGACTTAAGCATGTCCGTCTGTCCGTCTGTATAATATCTGTTGTAAACATTTTCTTGGTCGCAAAAGTGAAGCTGTCGACTTCAAATTTGAGTCGCAGGTCGGTATTAAAAAGGGGTCAAATCGATCGAAGGACACATCTACAGAAGTACGTAAAGTGAGAACACCTACTACAAAGAAACTACAAATCTACAAAAATTTGAATGTATTTCCTATCGTCAATACTGTAGCGCTTGTACAAAAATGGGATAAGTTAACCACGCCTACCCAATATTGTAGTGTATGAAAATTTAATTTTGTTCTCAACACTTTCACAACGCGCAGGAACCAGCCTCAAAAACCCCATCAAGTATAGATATTCTAGGTCAACTTCAAATTTGGAGTGCAACTAAGCATGTCCGTCTATGTCCATTTTTGTAGTATCTGTGGAAAAAATTCTCCCGTTCGCAAAAATTGCGATATCGTCTACAAATTTGCAAAAAAGACCTAAACCGGGCAAAGGACACACCTACAACAAACGCACGCCTATATAATAAACACTAAGAATACTTTCGTCTTCCGCATTTCTGCTTGTTAGCCATAAAGCACAACTCGTACATCGTGCAAATTTCCACTTTTTTTCTGAAAATAGCAAAAATCAGCCGCACCTAACCTATATTCTCGAGTACGAAAGTTTAGTTCTTTTTTTTCGTTTTTAAGAGAGCGTCAAAAAATATGTAAGAATTTTGATGTCGGAAAGGTGAATCTTTTCGACCTTTTCAGTTTTTTCGCACTGTATTATTTTTTGATTTTCATCCTCTTTGGAGCACAAGAGTTCACGAAATGCGTACCCTATTGGGAATTTATCCTTGTATAGTGCGTTCTGCTAAAGGCGGCCCGATTTACTTTCCCTTTTTTCGAGGTTATGTTTCGGTGAGTTTTTCAATATTGCAACTTTTCGAAAGCCATTTTCAAGGAGTCCCCAGAAGTTCTTAACAAACTATTGAAATATTCCTTTGCCTTTAAGTTCACACTTGGTGGTGCGAGTTGCTTTCAGTGCGCGATTCTTCGATAATTCGCAAATTTGTAAGGAATATGCAAAATATTTTTGGAAATTGGCGGTCTGTCTACTTTTGTTACTAACTGCTTAGAAAAATATTTACAAAAGATTGATAAAAGATTCAAATCATTGAATACGATCTTGGGTAAGGGACTTTGGTTATGAAAAATCTTCTGTATTGTATTTACTGGATAAAGCAAATACAAATTCAAATATGAAAATGCTTGCTTAAGTGTTGTAATAATAAACGAATGAAAATGTCACATGGGGCTTAGGACGAATCTTGGACACTCAACCACTCAAGTGAATGTATAGCAAGAAGTAAAAATGTAAGAAATGTCAGCGTGTGTCAGCGCAACAAACGGGCGGCCAGATTGCCAGCAACCCCATCAATGCAGAATTTTACACTGGTCACTAAGATTTATACTACGTGATGCCTTCCATGGGTGTTATAGCGCGTTACATGCGAGACGACAAAAGTGATATGAGCATCCTTCGATTATTGTATTTTCTAAGTTATTTAAATAAAATAAAAGTTAAGATAACACATAAGGTTCTCCTGCTATAAAATCACAATAACTATAAGGGAGGTGCGCGAATGCTAGACGACAAAAAATAAATGATAGCAAATTGTTTGTTGTGTGTGTTTGTTTATTTTAAGTCAAAGCAATTCGGTCTATCAGTCTGCTGTGTTTGCGAATTCGCCGCAAATACATCGACACCAGTATGGCGAAGAGAATGTGAATGAGTATGGATGCTAAACATATATAAATGAAGTAGAGTTTCTTTCGCACGTCTATAAAAGCCATTCGATGATTCAGTGAAAACTCAAACGATCAAACGATCAACTAAAGAGCAACATAAGAAATCCTCGTTCACATCAGGAATTCAGTTTCAAGTTACAGTTACACGTCGTTTGCTTGCTTGCTTGCTTTTGCTTAATTTAGCGTTAAATTATTTATATAAAATATAAAATAATATAAAATATTACAAAAAAAATACAATAAAAATAAATTTCTTTAATGTTCGATCAAAAATTTACACAAAATTCTTCTTATGATGAAGCCATGAGTGAGGCTTAGCAAAATAAATAAATCAAAAAAAAAAAAAATAAATAGATAAATAAAAAAATAAAAAAAAAAATATAAGAGAAAAAAATAATTAATTGAAAAGGAAAAGTATTTGTCGCGAGGAAAAAGCATTTAATTAAATTTTGTTCGATATTTTCTTTTGTTTGAAAAAAGAAACCTATTTGGATGGGCGTAGTTATGAAAGTAAAATTGTTTCAACCGTTCGCAAGAAGTACTCTTAAGAAAGTGCCGTTAAAATTGAAAAAATTGCAAATTTATTTTATGTTTAAAAATTTATCTAAACGAAAAACTTTATTAAAAAGCAACAATAAACAATTGACACTAGCGTTATTGTCATCGTCATCTGCAACGTCATTGGCAATAGACGCTGTATCCGATATTAAAATTGAATATTTTAAATTTGTGAGAGTCTAGTGAAGTTATATACGCTTATTAAAGAGGAATCAAAAACTGCGGTGGTGGTCGTGTTACATAAGCAATTTAACTTCGAAGTACAGTATTTATTGCGTTACATAGCTTAAAGGTAAGTGGAGACGCGCACTAAATCTGCTATTTGCTGGAAGCAACAAAGGCAGGAAGTATTTCTCTTTCGTAATGAATAGACTATATATTTTTCGATATCTATATTTGACTTGATCAGTCATCATTATTGAAAATGATGTTCAGATTGCATTTCAGATTTTTCGAGTTTGTTTTAATCAACTCCGCATCGTATTTATTATTTTGATTATTGTCTTTATGCATTTCTTTTAAAAACGAACGGTATATTTATATGTACAGTTCAGTTACATAATTTAAAGCATATGTATGTGTAATGTATAAAATTTTATTGCTGAGTTCTTTATTCGAAGGCATTCATTGAAGGAATCGACTCGCAGTTCTACAAGACTGCAGTATTCCGACCCCTTGCGTTTGTCAATAGATTTCCGGATTTGGTCCCAGCTTCTCTAGTGCTTTTTTTACAATTTTTACTATACAGCCTATAAGCGATATTATTATTTGGGTTGTTGTCGCTCTTCCGCCTTTCTATCCCAATTTTTGTGTATTTCTCAATTATATTTTCATCATTTGATCATAGGTACATTAATAAGGTGCACATTTTTTTTTCTTTCTTTTTTGTCAATCATTACGATATCTGATCTATTATGAACTACTGACTCTTTAGTTAAATAGTATTCTAAAAACTTAGTTTTCTATCATGATTTCTGGGCTGTATATTTTTCCAAAAAAAAAGAAAGAAAGGAAATGACTTCAATAATTTTTGCTGCTCGGCATCCAGATGCAGGGCTATCACTTTGCACCATAAGATCTCTTATTATTGTTTTCTGATAACTTCTCATGCATATTACGCTACTTGATATTATATACCAACCGGGAGTCCTTCCGGTTAACGAAAATAACTATCATTAATTAACCATTGGTTCGAAGTTTCGAAGCTGGATCTTTACCATGTAAAGGCCTTAGCCTCCTTTTGATTTATCTTTCCGTTATTATTATTATCATTATTATAATTATTGTTTTGATTATCTGGCACAAAAGATTTGTAACAGCTTGAAATACACACCACAGCCTTCTTTGTCCCATTAGCTGCCATATATTCTTTAAAGCTATTAGATTCTAGGTCTATTTATCCTCGTGCATACACTTTTGTGGTTATCTGTAGTCTGTCACGGCTGTTAGGTTGCTTACATGTACGCTAAAGACTATCTAAGGCGTGGTCAATTATTTCCTTTCTGATAGTCAGGCGAGAGCATCGGCCTTGGAATATGCGTTCAAATTTTTGTACATTTATCTGCTATAGTTTATAAGCTATGAGCAAAAGTAATTTTTTATTCCTTTTGAAAAATATAGAGGTTCTCAGTCTGTGTGATGCTGTGGGCGTGCCATTCGACCGATGTGGCCCATTTTCAATACCAAACTGCGTGCAAGGATTTGCAATACTTTAGCAAAATTGAAGTTGATGCCTTCATATTTGAGGCCAGGATTTTTGCCACCCGAAATCACACAGACAGACAGACAGACACACAAACAAGCAGACAGGCATGCTTAAATCGATTTAGAATTTGATGCTGATCAAGAATATATAAACTTTGTGACACCTCTGATGCTTCCTTCTGACCGTTGTAAACGTTTTGACAAAATTAATATATTCCTCACCCTTCGGTAACGGGTATAAAAAAGGAATACCGTGGTACAATCCGTGATACCATTCGTGGCAGTTATTAAAATAAAATCTCCTACAAATATTTAAGAAAAATATTTAAAAGGTAATAGAGGGACGTGGAAGACGTTTCTGCGCATATCGATATTCGTTACCTATTTATCAGAAGTGGAAGGAAGTCCGCGTCACACAATCGAAAAACAGTCAAACACTCTTAACCAACTAACCTTCGTCGAAGCTCCAAGAACATTTGCTGCAGATTGGTAAAGTAAGCAGAGCAGGTGTTTCTGTCTGTCCGAAGAAAAGATAGCTAACCGATCCATCACATGCAACTTATTGCTTTTACGTAAATGAATGTTCGATTAATAAATTAAAGGGAATCTTTTAATAGAATTGCGAATTGATTTTGCTAAATGTACGATAATTGTGAGTCAACATCGTGGTCAAAATTTTTAACTAATAAGCTTCGTCGTCACTTACGTTCTTTTACTTATTACATTTGCATTGCAGAAGAAGTCAAGAAATAGCACTTGTCTGTGTTGCCTTTGTCGTCTCTTTGGCAATATTTGGAGGAGCGCATTAAAGGAATGAGCGTGGTCCTTATTAGCGTAAGACTTCGGGTAGACTTTATCGAGACTCTGTACATGCGTCCACGCGCCTGTATATCTACTGTTTCTTCGGAGCAGGTGAAACAGATTACAATGGTGTGCGGCAGACGTTTTCGGTCATGCCTGTAAATCGAGCTCACAAAGACTGCAATCATGAAACAATTTCCAAACCAAATATTTCGGCGCATTAGCAATCTAAAGGGAAAATTTTTTGAAAAGTTTTGTTAGCGTCTTCTCAAACTTGACGTGCTTTTGTATTAGTTCTATAGCTAAAATTGTTCGATATGAGCTATAAAATGCTCGCATTTTTTAAATATTTGTTGTAATCTATACATAGTTCTATAGACATGTCGTTGCTCAATAATTTAATTATTAAATATCATTTTTGCTGCCGGTTTCAACTTAGCTTTGCTAGTATACACTCAAAGAGAATTTTAAAATTTCTTTCTTTTTATTGACAGATGATATGTTAATAAGTTTTACAAACACTATTTGTTACTGATTAATAATATATTTACGCATGTGTACACACATTCCACACTTATTTTCTATTTTTTTACATAAAGTGATTAGAAGTATGTCAAATAACATAATATTGATAAACAGAAAATTGAAAACTTAATGGCGTTAGGGTCGTTAAAGTGTGAATTGCTTAAGTTTACTTCAGATATTTTCACATACGTAAATGCTATAAATATTTAAACTCTCATTAAAGGGGAGATATTTCTTTGGGTAGAGACGAAATTTGTTATGCCGTGCAGTTGTACAGTTTCTCAGGTACAATTTTACATTTGATCTGCGTTCATATTCTGCCTGAATAGCCGAGTAGGTAAGAATAGCGACTATCTAGTCAGTGTTCGCAAGTTTCAATCTCAAGTGCTGCAGCGTTCACTTTGGTCGTAGCTACAGTGAATGCTGACGAACCATATAACGCTTATCATGGGCACACTCCTATGAGGAGTGGCTGTGGCCACCACCTTTCTATTTCTTTTATTCCCTTTCCGACACTTACCGTCTCACACGAATAGTGGACATGCCCTCACTGATAAAAAATATTCATCATCTTTAAGATTTAACTTTGAATTTGCGATTTAATAACAAACAGAAAACAGAACGAAAGTTCAGCAAAGTAAAACCGCTAAAAATGCGGTTACGCATAAAAAAGAGAATAAATTAAACAATTTCCGATCCTAGAATATGGCGGCCGTAAAAGATAGGAAACTTATTATCGCCTTAACTCGTCATATTTTCGAAACGACGTAATAACGAGTGTTGTGGGTTTGACTTGAACATATATGAATTACGAAGAATTGGTAAACAATGGCAGAGATAGTCAGATAATGTGTTGCGCCACAAAGTAATCCATAAATCATTTAAAGCGGTTCATGCAAAACAAAAAACAATTGCCATAGTAAAGTGTATACATAGTGTTCCATCATCTTAAACGAATACTGGGATAGTCGAACGAATTAGATTGAATTAGAATCACCGCTACTAGCTAGATAGCGGATGTATTAAACGATCAAACACTTGTATTATCAACTATCGCGAAGTATTAGCAGCAAGTTGAACTCCAGCTAATATACATAAATATAACACAAAAAAAAAAAGAAAACAGCAAAAAAAAAAGACAATGAGAACAATAACGAAAAGAAAAAAACGGTCTTTGGAATCTTTATGAAAAGAAAAGACGACGAGCAACAACAATTGAATACATATATAGATAATACAAGATCTGAATACATATCGCTCTGTTAAATTTAAGTGACGATTATTATTATATGCTAGTTGCTGGTGTTGCCTATGTTTTGATTATACGACGAGCAAGAAAATAATAAAAATTTTTAAAAAATAAATAAATATTTTATGCTTGTTTCTATTGTTGTCTTTGTGTTTCTTATTTTCCATTTGCATTTTATTTTTTTTTTTGCATACACTGATGGACCATCCTATAGTTAGATATATATTTAACGACATTTCCAGTATAAAATGCGAACTCGCAGCTATTTTCAAGTTTTAGTACACTTCGAAACGTTTAAGGTGACACAAGGTGCAGAAAAGTGATAAAATTGGGAGAAAAAAAAAAAAACAAAACAGTAACAAAAAATAATTCAATGGAATTTCATAAACCATGGCTTTAAAACGAGTATTGCTACCGCCGGCAGTCGTTCTGTTATGAAATCGCTTTGACAACACGCACATTTATTGCATATTGCACAACTTTTACTTTTTTTGTTATTTTATGAAAACGAAAACGAAAAAAAACGTGAAAAACTAAAGTAAGAATTGCTTACCTACCGTACGCTAATTAAAATTGTTTTTGTGATTTCGCCAGTTGCGGATGATTAATATTAAAGAAAGGGGTAAATTTGTCTGAGATTTGTGCTGCACCACTTTTGAATTTCTAGCCTTCGTCTGAATGGTTGGTTCATTTAGAAGGAAACCCATAATACATCAACTTGTGTGTAGAGGTGAAGAAAGTTCTTTCTTGAAAGTGCAAACAAATAAAGCACATTTTTTGGAACACAGCATTAGTATCAGAAAAGTCAGAAAAGACGACCTGCACCAGAACCTTTGAACTGCTGGCGTTTTTGGCCTATGGACGCATACGACATTCGCGTCTTTGAACGTAAAATACTCCTATATTTTGAAAATATATTTCGATAAAGATAGTAAGGTTGGAAGAGGTCTTGTTAGGCTAGTCATTAAAATCGGGTGATTTTTTTCACTTTTATGCTCGTCGAGTTATCCTTGTAGAAGTCATCCAGTCAATGAAAAAGTAAATTAAACTTAATTCTCTTTTTACACGATAGATACGTTCTCAAAAAATACGTGTAAAAAAAAATTCGCGTAAAAAGAGAATTAGGTGTAAACAATATTAAAAAGTTCTTGTTAGAGTTCACTTAATTTATTTCGTGCTTACACATTTTAATTCATTAAATATTTTATAAAAAATAACTTCTACTTTGGAAAAAGGGAATTATATCTGAAATTCATAAATATAAAATCGTGTTAAAACAACATACGTTGTGTAAAAAAAGAAATTTTTTTTTTTTCAACTCGTGTTAAATCAAATTCGTGTAGAAAGAGAATTAGGTGTATATTCCTATGAAAACTGAACATGGCAGGGCGTAAGTACTGATCTCCAACCTAAACAGTAAGGGGGAAAGTAGTCTAAAAGAAAAGCTCGATGCCTGAGTGTGAAACACCACCTGAAAAAAAAGAGTTCATCTGATTATCCACCATGAGCTTATCTATGTATTCCTACAGTTGACAGCATACGACGACTTAGAGCAGAAACTTAAGTAAGTAGAACCAAGTTGACTCTGGCGGGCCGGTTTGTTATATTGTGAATGTGGCTGCGCTGAAAGAAACCTGTATTATAAGATGTTGAAGCGAAGACCTATATTTTCGACAAATGGAGAGATTGTAGCTAGCAATTCAACAACTTTCAAATTTCAACTTGTCTACAGAAACAATGTAGCGCATCACATTTTCTCATCATAAATTGGGGAAACTCGTCTAATCAGTTACCGTTTGTTCCTCATTCAAAATTTGTCTCCCCAATGCTTTATTTCTATTTCTATTTCTAACTAAAGCTAGTCGTATGCATACGTATTCGCATTGAAATACCGTTATACAACTGTATACAGCAAATCTTTGCGGTCTAAACGAAAAATTCCATGAGATAAATTGTGGAAATGTATGACTTAATAATCTTGCACATATATGCCTTCATACCTGCAGTGTTAAAATATAAATCATTCGAGAGACACCTTTCAGTAGTTAAAGTTAATTTGCATAAACTTAACAATAAGCAATTGATAAATGGAAACTAAAAATTATAATTCTGACAAAAAAAAAAAATTATAAAATATATTTGATAAATTTTTTGAAAAGGTGAAAATGATGATAGAAATTCGGATTTTTTTTTTTTTTTTGATTTGATTCAATCGTACACTAATTATAGTAGAGGGTATATTAAGTTACTGCGGATGTATGACAGATGTAGAAAGGTTTAACAAGACAATCCTCCCTATTATCAAGTCCATGGACGAAGAATCATCTTCTCCATCGATTTAGGCTTGTGTGTTTGTGTAGCTGCGTATGAGTCTCTCTGCTGGCTGCCCTTATTCATAAACTCACAAATCGCAATTTTTAAGATCTTTTGTCGAAATTTTATACACAATGAAAAGGATGGGAATATTTTTAACCAGCGCTTGCCTTTATGACGTCTTCTTTGGAAAAAAACATTTGCAGTTTTTAAAATTTCTCAGCAAATATCACTGATAAGTAAATTTATTAAGTTGATGGGAAGAAAGTCTATTGGATGAGTCGGTTTTCTGAACCACTATTCCTATGAAATGTAGGCCTTTACAAGGCAAAATAATCAAATTTTTAGTATTTCATGGTGAAAACTGGTCTTTGATAGAAATTTGACACAAAAATTAATTGTATGAAATTTGGATCACGTAGCTCTATTTTTAGTTCTCAAGCCAAAAATGTCAAATTTTTATGCTCTACAATGAAAATACGTGAAGAGTAATAAGGTCTTTGAAAAGAAAGTTAATTTGGATCCCATCACTGTGGCCACCGTTATGGGCCGGAAAAGTAGGCTTTTCCGTGGAAATATGGCATAAGTTATGGTATTTTGTCACGAAAATGAGTAATGAATTGTATTAGACAAAGTTTATTTGATGAAATCAGGGTTTTCTGCTTGATTACTGGTAAAATTTTCGATCACTATGTAAGAAAATTCCAATCCGGCTGTGACCAAATCTTTTATATCCACTACCACTACCTTGAAAAAGATTAAAAAGGGAACGAAAAGTTAAATTTCTACTTTTGTAATCCATTTTTATGGAATATATGTGAAAATTTTAATCGTATATCTCTAGTCGATAAGCAATGAGAAAAAATTCAGAAAGCAGAGGGATTTGCAATTTAAGTTGCACTGCCTGTAAAACCTTCTAATCTTCTTCTCAATCTTTTCGATCTTTTCTTTCTCTCTCCATCTTCTTGTTTGCAACCAGGAAAATGTTTATCGCAGACACACAAACGGACAGAGGGAATACTTAAATCCATTTAAAATTTGATGTCCGCCAAGAATATACTCTTTATATGGTGTTTCTGAAGCTTTTTGCTGCGAGTTGCAAATATTTACACGAAATGATTATACCCCAGTCTTTCGATGGTAGGCATAAATATGGTCCACTTGGCCCCTAAGACGTGTATTTAGCGTTAATAACCTTATTACTTTGTAATGTAACTGAGATAATTTGTACGTAACTTTAACTTCATTGTGTGTTTTTCTTTCAATTTACTTCGTGATGATAAGAAATTTTTTTCCACGTAAATTCTGCATAACACGTCTTTATGGAATCATTTAATTTTATTAATGCAGCACACAGAAGGATTTGAGATACATAGATTTTACTTTTATTTCACAGATTAATGATTTAAGCACGTTTTGGATCGGTTTAAGCTTGTTTGTCCCCCTGTCCGTCCTGATTTCTTGTGGCCAACCTACTTGGTGCAATGGCTTTTTTTGGTCCGAGGACTAACTTCATTGAAAATTGTTCGGATCGGGCCAGTTCCTATATAAAACCCGAATTTTATATGAAGACCTGAAGGATGATGTAGGGTTCTTAATGGTGAACCACTATAGTGTTATCACTCGTTTATTATTATTATTATATACAAAAAAATATAGTAAAATATAGATTCTATATTCTATATAGTAAATATGCAAAACAAAAAGTGAATGTAAAACTTAAAATATATTCTGCAAAGGGTCATATACTCATAATCAATACAAGATTCTAAGCCTGTTTGCCTTTTCTTTAGGTTTCTTCGCTTTCTTAATTCTTGTAAATATACTTGCGAGCTAATCTCAATTAGTTTACAAATCCAAACAAGTTCCCATCGTAATTATAATGACTTACAGGCTTTTACGAAGGAAGAAGAAAAGATAAATGGACGAATTCCCAACACTCCCCGGGACAAGATCAAATGTGTTTTCAAAATGCATTAAATTTAAAGTAAATCTAGGCATTATCTGCAAATAAGGAATATATTCCATAACTCCATAAGGGCTAAACAGAGTAAATGCTACTACTCCCACATCTGTGAGGACAAAGTCGTTTTACGTTGGAAATAATCAGAGCACGTTCCAAGGTAAACTGCATTTTTACAATGTATCATCTTCTAGACTAAGGTTACTGTGACGGGCGTCTACTCCGTAGTAGTCTTCACGCGTGGTACACGAGCTTCAAAAAGAACTAATAGCGGCGTAAATGATGCCCAAAATGAGCAAACAAAATAAGTAACTACTGATGGTGACATAAATACTGTGCGTGAATTCATCAAAGAGTAATTGAAATATTCATTGAAATTAATGCAAATTAAAACTAATTTCGTTCATGTATCAATTAATTGCATTCTTATCATTCAATTGTTTCTCGGAATTATCTATTCATGCCTTATGGGACGCAAATTGACTCTCGACCGAAAATCGAAATAGATTTGCCTATCAAAGGAAAGGAAAGCAGGCCATCCAAAGGACTTGTATTGAAGTAACAAACGTACTGTCAGTTAAAAGGCTATGACTTATCTTCACCATCTCCAATTGTCGCTTTTTGCACTCACAATAGTTATCGACTAGCTAAAGGTCTATTTTAACCTATCGTTTTTGCATAGAATGATATAAACCTTCTGCACTAGGAGCATATTAATAAACACAAATCGTATATTCGGTTGCGTCCGAATCTCACATATGCTTGACAATTGAATTGCGCATAGCGCAGGTGCTTTCAATTATGAATATAAAAAAGTGCATGATGGAAAATTTATTTTCCATCGTTTGTCGTCACTAAAATAAAAATTCATATAACGAAATTTTTTATATAAATTATTTTACGTACTATTCTTAAGGTACACTGGATAGAACAGGGTATGTTGTGTAGATTTTTTATCGCAAAAATGTAAATAGACGACCATAATATAAAGTATTTTAGTTTTTAACTGTAATAGATAGCTGACAGCTTGATTAGTATACGTCGAAAATTTTATGAAGAAACTGTGTTTGAAAACATAAAAATTACAGTATTGAACCGATCTAACTCTAACACTTAACTCTTCTTTTACACGACCTTTTTTACGCGAGAAATAACAAGGTTCATCAATGAGGCCAAATACACTACTTTTACATGCATTTCTTAATCTATCGCGAAAACGAAAAAAAATCTAAAAAATCTACTTTTGACAGTGTGTCAAGGAAACTTCTGTATATAGCTATAAAATATAATTGAGAGAGTACTGTGATCAGAAGTCTGTCGTTTTATGCCCACACATGCGTTAGTAACTTGCTCTACTTTCACTTGTCACCAACATTTGTGCTAGACATACCTGACATATCTACTTATGATAGCTCTTTTGATCCAGTTTGTAATAAACTTCCACGCTTGTTATCAAGTAGCTATCAATAGTTGGGAAACTGATTTTTATTCTGAATTCCAATGTAAATTTTTAATATGTTGTACGTACTTTTGGACTGAATTTTCACTGCGCTTTGATTATAGTTTGTTTTTTGTGATATGTGACATGTAATGTTGATTTCATTATTACTTTTTTTGCACGGTTTTTTGAAAAAAATTTATAGAGTTTTTTCCATCTTACACGTTTTTTAAACTTGTGAAAGCTATCGCCAAATTTATCATATGTCGCATGTACTTTTTTATACATTTTTTTAAACGGATTTCTATGGAGCGCATCCACCGTATAAAAAAAAAAATTGAATGTAAATACATATATCTCAAACCTAAACTATAAACTTGAAAATAGGCCAGAATCGTAACTTTATGGTGTCTCATAAGTTATCAATCCTAGCTTCTTGCTTATTGCTTATATTTAAAAATATCCAACCGATTTGAGTCTATCCTAAAGAAAAAATGTGTCCAGCACGCCGTCACGTTAATTATTATTTAATTATTATTATAATTAATTTAGAATTAAGACACTTAGCTTGTCGCAGTCGACTCTCCAGGTGCTTTTATGTGATACCCATAACGACGGTGTTGTGATGATAAGATTTAATCCTCCACGTTGTAACGTCCGCTGTATTAAATGTGGAACTAAGACTCTTGGTTTCTCTATTCTATTGATACCCATACCGACAGTATTGTGATAAAAGAACTAACACGCCGCGTTCGTGACGTCCACCCTATTTATTTTAGAATTAACACATTTTTAGGCCGATAATGTGTCTTCATTTAAGGAATATACAAAAGAGCATTCTGTCTTATCAACTTTATGATTAAGGAGAATAAAACCACATAAAAGTGAAAAAAAAGAAAGTCTTCTAACTTCTCTTATAACTTTATGTGGGTATAATCGAATTTTTTCTATTTTTGGGCATAAGTAGAAGACAGGTCCAGAAAGTAAATGTGGAAAATTTGAGCCTTCTATCTTCGATAATTTGTGAGTAGGGAGCAAACGCTCACAAAAAGCGGAGTTGCGTTCATAATACGTTTTACTGCGGGCGTGTGCCCGATTTGGCCCATTTCAATACCAACCTGCGTGCACGAACTTTCAAGATCGATGCTTTCATTTTTGCGATCAGGCGAGTATGCACAACACACGCTACGCAGGCACAGGGACAGATGTACATGGCTTAATCGATTCAAAATTTAATGCTGATCAAGAATATATACATTTTATACGGTCTTTGAAGGTTTCTTTTGGATATTGCAAACATTATTCTCTGCATCTTTCGGCGGTGGGTATAAAAACGTTTTATTTCTTTTAGAGCAAACCTGAATCCTTTCTCCGTGCTCTTCAATTCATTGTCTAAGCCTATGATCTAGTTGAAGTGAGAAGAATCAGATGAGTAATGTATTTCAAAGTGTATAGCGTATAACGTAACAGACGGTTGAGTGTTAGAAGCAAAACGGAATTCAAGTAAAACAACTGCTTTTAAGTGTTTTTTCGACTAGACTGTAATTACTTTTGTTTTGTGGTTGACTGTATCTTTTATTGACCGATTTTTTTATGCCATTGGCAATGAATTGAACAGAATAATAGAAATTTAAAAGGCGCACTAATTGAAGTTCAATATATTTATCGTTTGCTTTCATGATGAACGTAAATGCAGGCGGACCTACACGATTTTGTCATGTTAACATAACAACTAAATTAAGAATATTTTAATTGCATCTATTCATGACGAAAAGGAAATTTTATCTAAGGTGCTATGTAATAATAAAAATTAGTAACATTTTTGTTTAAATTTGCATATAATGGATATTATCTTAATATATAGACATGAGGATGGATTTGTTTATAACATACGAAGCTTCTTTATTGTGAGATTTTAACTCATTGTTCAATAATTTCTTTTCGTCTCTAACAAAAGCTTGATATTATATATAGAAAGTGCACACACCTGTCAAAATTTCAGGTCACTTCGATTATTTCTTTACGTATTACAGCGGTTTGGGTCACAACACTTTTGTTATTTTCCAAATATTTTGTGTTAATTAAACACTGTTTTTTAATGGGAAAAAATACCAGTTCAAACCCAACATTGACTTGAGAAGTGGAATGACAGCCCCTCTGGACCTCAATGATACTAAACGTAGTAGATTTCCAAAAGGGGAGGTCACACTCTAAGTCATAAAACAAATAAAAATATTATAGTGGGCCACGGCCCACCAAACACCACTTCGCTTAATACAATTATTCATATGACGACATTTCAAAGCAAGGCGTCATACGGTAAGTGGTCCGAAAAAGCGATCCGATCTGAACCATTTTCAATAGCTTCCGTCCTTGCACCAAACGACGGCGGTGCAACAATTCTCATTAAAATATTTCACAAATTGAGACCTGTGGGTGGAATACAAGACTACAAGTCGGACAGATAGACAAAAAAACTTAGATTGATCCGGAATTACTTTTTGAATCGAATATAAAAAGTGAGCCCATATTAACTTCTTCTGGGCGTAGTAAGCATCCTAATAGTGTAGTGTATCAAAATTCTGCGTATTATTCTTGATAATTGGAAAATGAAGTTTCAACAGAAAAATTGGTATCCTTATGATAGCAAAAGGTAGTATGATCACTATATTGCATCAAAGTTAAGACAGGGAAACGATGTTTTACAAATGCGTATCGAGTCTACGAGTAGTGCAGTAGAACCCCGCGTCACAAGTCGAATTGATGTTCGAATTGTCCTCACACTCAAAGCATCGTGCCAATATGGGCTCCGGCGACTACAATATGTTTGCAAATCTCAAAAGGCTGCTTCAGGAAACAATGTTTGGATTAAATGTTGAGCTCATCCCAGAAACTGAAATTTATTTTGAACGCCTTCACAAATCGCCCTAAAAGGGCCTTAAAATGTTAAAGGAGCTTTGAATAGGTTGTCTTGAAGTTGTTCAAGAGTAAAGTTGAACTTACCACAAGGAAGATCCTGGGAACTAGTGAACCGATATATTAAGTTGGCTTGATTCGTTTGCCCATTATTAAATTCGTCACAATACGAAACATTGAGCATAGACTTTATGCCTGGAATTTTGGTTCAATTTTGCACATAAGTTAAGGCACGTAGACTATGCTGCACTATAGCTATATAAAAATTCATGGAGCATTTTATAGATATCGATATTAGTGTTAATGCAATCAAACGCTAAGCTAAGAAGACAGGGCTATTCTATATTTCTATTAAAGCTTATATTGTTGTTTAACTCCTACACGTCCGTTTCCATGGTTTGCCGTAAAAAATTGGTGATTTAATATTTGCATATGTTTTTACGACCAAGTCAGACTGTCCACGAAGGTATTTAATTTCTTTTTACGACATTCCTCCTTTCTTCTGTCAATTATTCTGTTTGGTTATTTTGGTTCGAAATCATATTGAACACGACTTTACCACATCGTTTAGTTTGTGATTTCTTAATAAATATTTATATTATGGTTATGAGATTCAAATTCATTACTCTTTAATTAATTGTAGAGGGAAAATACCTGCATTTAATGCATTTAATGATTTGAAAAGCAATTAATATAAAAAATTAACTTTTACAGAAGCGTTCACGTTAAGTCAATACATCATAGAGATTCACATCTCGGCTTAATTTTCATTATCATACGTTAGAGAAACCGCTTAACATACAAACGTCATAAAAACTGTAAAATAAACACACAAAAAAAAAAAAAAGAAAAGCAAACGAAGCAAAAATAGTTACAAATCATTACAACGAAAACTTTCCAAAAGCACGCAGATGAGTTGCCTATGTAGGGCTGTTGGAAAAATCATGCCGCAAATATCATTATTTCTCGTGTACTAAGCGAAGTGCTACTTTGTCGCATAAACTTGCTGAACGATATGTTGCATGAAACCAAAGTAAGAAAAAAAAAGCAAACTCGTGTTTTTTACAGAAAATGGGTTTAAGACATTTCTCGATATTGAAGGTTTTTAAAAAGCTCAAACTGCGCCACTTTGCCGGGTCGTGTCATATTGTACTTGTACGCGCTTTGCGTGCAAATCATTTTATATCAGATCACTATTAACTTTAACAAGAACATTATAGTCGGGCAGGAGCGACCATTAAATACCCTACACTACATTGCCTAACACAATTCTTATTTTTACTATAGGGCACAAAAATTATATCTTGTTTCCATATAAAGGCATATTTTTCATGTGCGTATTTATGGGGAAACAGGCCCAAGACGCAACCTAGTGTAGTACAAGTTTGATCCTTACATGGGACAAGATCCAAAAATAGGATAGATGATCCAAAGTTAGTAAACCTCATTCGGTATAATAAACGATCGGTATAATAAACGGTGGGTCATGTTACACACATTCGCACTAACTTAATATATCCTGTACCACAAGTGGTGTATGGAAACGCGTGAAAACGTTAGGGTTACGCTAACCCGACGTGAGTTTACCTGAAATGATTCTTCATATATTATTATGGTTTTTGTGGTTTTTCACATTTTAGCTTTTATATAGTAAGGATCTCAAAGCGTGACTTGACGTAGGCTAAATATAGTCAAATTAATTTTTTTTCGCAAGACCTTATTATTTTGCACCTATTTTCGTCATGAAGTAATGAAAATTAAACGTTTGTTGCTAAGATATAGCGTGAAAAATAGATCTATGAGGTCCAGATTCACCGCAGTTAGTTTTTATTTAAAATTGTTCTTATGATTCAATCATCATCATGCAATATTCATTTTTCTATATTAAGTTTTTTTTCTGTGGTCAGTTAGAAGTTAAAAAAAATTGGCTCATCTAGAAGAGAGTTTAAGAAATAGGCTCATCGTATCCAAATTTTCCTTCTCAACTTAGTATGCCGAAATTCCGACCTTTTCAAAGTAAGTCGTAAGTAAAAGCTTTAAATGTGAAATAGTCATGAAAATTATCCGATTTAACTCAATAATGTTTGTCCCTGCATCCAAACACATCGGCGTATCATACGTCATCGAAGTAGCTTAAAAGTTGTGGCTTATAGCTTAAACAGAAAAATGCATGAGGCAGGCGAGGCGTTAGGGAGACACCCTGACGGAAAGCCCGACAGACAAGCTAAATTAATTCGGGAAAATATCAGGATATAAATTAATAAGTGTAATCAAAGGTGAATGTACATATAACGTGAATGTAAATACATCCCGATCGGCAGGTTGTGTAGATTAAAAAAAGCTCATATGATACATCAAATACCGGCTTCATGTGCCCTTCGTTTCTTCAAGAACTCTCGCTCTCTGATAAGTAAACGTTTATAAATCCGTGTGGCTTTAAAAGAAGTGATGTATTTGAAAATTAAAGAATGGATGTTTGAGTACACTGTTGCCTAGCATTGTGGATTGAAGATTTGGTTCATTTGCCTTTTCTCTATTTAAAAATTTATTATTAACTGTTTGATCCGATTTCATTGCGTCTTTTCCTTTTATTTTTATATAGATCTCTTGGTCTTAATTGACTTCGTTGAAGCCTTTACAATGGTGGGTATAACGGTGGAACCGAAAGGTGGCCCAGCATGGACGTCCAATAATCCCATGATTAAGTACATGTTGAAGCAACGTGAACATCACGCTAGCAAACAAAAGCAAGACTATTCACATGTATTTCGTAAGCGCACAAAATTTGAGATGTTTCGCTTGGCAGCCATAGCAATGGCCATAGAGTTTGCATACGCAGCCGAGACCTCATTTGTGTCCCCGATACTGCTGCAAATCGGCATCGATCACAAACACATGACCATGGCTTGGGGATTGTCACCTTTGATTGGGTTCTTTGTCTCGCCTCTATTAGGCTCCATAAGTGATCGTTGTCATTTAAAATGGGGCCGCCGAAGGCCAATAATTAGCTTACTCTCATTCGGCATATTGCTGGGTCTGATACTGGTGCCTTTCGGGAAAGATTTGGGACTTTTGTTGGGCGATGACAGTTTTAATGTTACTTCGACGTTAATACAAAGCAATTTTTCGGCCCAAGAAGTTAGTGCTGCGGCTCTGAATAGCTCTTCGGACGGCCCGGGTACATTCTCTAGTCATAAATTTGCTGTGGCCCTCACAATACTGGGAATGGTTTTGCTAGATTTCGATGCTGACACCTGTCAAACGCCCGCACGCACGTACCTTTTAGATATGTGCGTACCCGAGGATCAATCGAAAGCCTTAACAATGTTTACTTTATTTGCCGGAGTAGGCGGAACTATTGGTTATGCGATCGGTGGAGTTAACTGGGAAACCACACAGATTGGTAAGTTGAAAGTGGGTTTGCTTTTTGCTGCAACTTCTTAAAACATAATTTCATTTTCCAGGTTCTTTTCTGGGTGGTAATGTGCAGACAGTATTCGGTTTGGTCACTATTATATTTATTGTGTGCTACTTGATAACGGTGACCACATTCCGTGAGATTCCTCTAGAACTGATCGAACGTGATGAATTGCTGAGACCACTTTCGGATGCAGCGATTAAAAAGGAAATATTAAAAAATAAACCTGGAGTCTATTATATAAAAGAGGTAAAGTCATAAAGGTTGTAACAAATAATATATTTTTCTATTAATCCCTATACAAACTGTAAGAAGACATTATTACTAGGAATTCTATTCATTTTGTCATTTCTATTAATCCCTATACAAACTGTAAGAAGACATTATTACTAGGAATTCTATTCATTTTGTCATATCAGATCTACCACTAAAAAATAGATATTAAACAAATCAGCTTGAAACATATGTCGCCTTGATTAACCAAAGCTTTTCAATCGATGGAGTCCGTCCGTCGCAAACGGTAAGCGTTTACGAACAACTGGATGCGGATCAGGCAGTTATCCGGCAATTATCCGGTAGTGGTTGTTAGGCGGAGTTGATACGGCCCAATTTCTGTAAAGTGGACTGTAAGTGCAGAGCAGAAGAGAAGTTCAAAGCTTGTACCCATTTTGGTTGCGAATAAACAAAGATAACACGTTACGTTAGAATCGAGTGTATGCTGAGACGTGATTCCAATTTTCATACTTCTTTTCGTCCACAATTCAGGGCAGAACTTGAAAATAGTTGAACTTTATAAAATTTACCAATGTGAAGAACACTGGTGTCCTTCCCAACGTGCTCCTGCTACTAGTTAGTTAAGGTATTATTCATCATTAGGGCTGACGAAAAATCAAAGTTTAAATCAGGAATATCTAGCGCATGTAACGAGTGTAATAAGGACAAGGATAACGTTATTCCAGTCAAAGCAGATAATCACGTTTGCATAAAATCTTTCGATTTGTTCTCCATCGTTGGAACTTTCGTTTTTACTGGTTTTGCCCTTTTTCCCAATTTTTTTTCTCTTTGCTGCCTTTAAATTTTTTGGCAGTACTCGCGATGGCTTGTTATTACTTTCTTTTCTCATTTTCTTTTCAGACAAGTTCTCTGGAGTTACATTCATCCGATGATTATCAAAAATACACCAACACGTATATGCAGAGTTATCAAAATGGCCATGCGGCAGGTTTGCCGGAAAAAAAAGATTTAGAATTATTGAGTGATGACGTATGCGATAAGCCTGTCTCATTAGGTCAATATTTGAAAAGTATTTTTATAATGCCGCACTCCATGAAAATCTTAGCCTTAACGAATCTATTCTGTTGGATGGGTCATGTCGCTTATTGTTTGTATTTCACCGATTTTGTGGGCGAAGCTGTTTTTAATGGAGATCCCACGGTAAGCAGACGATTCTTATAAATTAATTAAATTATTTAATTAAATTTCTGACTTTAGGCTGAACCTGAATCGGAAAGTTTTAAACTGTACGAAGCTGGTGTACGCTTCGGTTGTTGGGGTTTATCAATTTACGCTTTGTCCTGTTCCTTGTATTCAGTATCAGTTACAAAACTAATGGCTTGGATAGGGTATTCAATTTATAGATCTCTAAGAGTCATACGATATTTTCATTATTCTTTCTTTCTTTAGAACGAAAGCGGTCTACATTATCGGCATACTTTACTATGGTGTGGGTATGTTGATCTTGGGTATTTGGCCCACAAAGTGGGGTGTTTTAGTTTTCAGCACTTCGGCTGGTATCCTCTATGGTACTCTCTTCACTATGCCATACATATTAGTGGCTAATTATCATGCCAAAAATTGCGTAAGAATGACGTTTTGTACTTTAATATGCGCTGCTCTTACATTCTTTTTGTTTCGTTTCAGTTTCGAATTCATAACGGCGAGACTGTACCTTTGAAGCAAGTTCGTGGTCTGGGTACAGATGTAGCTATCATTAGTAGCATGGTTTTCATAGCTCAACTTATTGTGTCTTTGTGTATGGGTCCAATTATTTCATGGATGCAAACAACTTGTGCCATTTTATATGCTTCAGCATTTTTAGCTTTCATTGCTGCTATTTCGGCTATGTTCGTTTTGTATGTTTAATATTTAAGAGGAGATAGATATAACGAGAATAATGCGTAACTCTAACAATTCATAGACTCAATCATTTTTAGATTCTAAATATTTTATTTTAAAATTTAAGAATAAATAAGTTTAATGTTAACAATTGCGCTTAAATTTCATTCGAACTGAATGCCGACTCATTTTCATAACGAATCCTGCATGCGTCGTTGGTCGGTGAGATTAGAAAATGGATTCAGGCAACTAAGCCGATATACTAGCTACTAGATACTGAAACTTTTGTTGTTATTTTCGTATAGGAAAATTTGAAAAGTTGTTTTCATTTCTGTTTCTCTTTGTTCATTGAAACGTAAACCATTTCGTTTGGTAAGTTTGCACCACGAACAAGTCTATAATAAAATTTCCAAAAAAAATTCTTGATTCAACTCAGAAGAAAGCTGACAACTTTATTTTCTTATTGCACAAATTATTGCCCAAGCGACCATCTAAACTAAAGAGCAGTGTAAGGTGGTGATGAACACGCTGTATATAGCAAATAAACTTTCAAACTCTGCAAGATGAAGTTGTGTTTTTCTTTTGATGACTAATAGCAATAAATCTTTTGCATTCGATCTCTTAGGTAGTTGGAGAATAGCTAGATTTTTTGGCCTTTTGGATTTCGTGGCGTCATCCTACGTAGAAATACATAGGCCTTAGGGGCCCAGCAGTCACTTGCTTACGTGCCATTTTCTTTCCAGTTCATATAACCGCATTAGGTGTACGAGTTGAATTCAGTTTTATTTTAAAACATATTCGTTGCAAAGCCTGCGGATGCCTTTGCAAGAGGGTGTCGATATGAAATAGTTATTGATCCATTTACGTGCATCTTCAATTTTGCAGAATTGTTGAACTGCTAAATGTGATTCCGCCGATCTGAACTAGTGCTAACTAGAACTAGACAAGTCTGCAAAATACGCCGCAGTCAAGAAATCTTCGCAGATAAAGTTGAAGATTATTTATTTATTTATTTATTTATTCATTCTACACATGCAGGAACTCAACTAAAAACAAATGGCAGTCGAGTATAAGACAAAAAAGGAAAGGCATGCACACAATTAGCACACGGCCACACCCACAACCAGTACAGGACCCAATTGCAAATGAATCCCTAAGGCATTGCAAACATGCTTAAGCTTGGCAACCAATAATAGTTAACAACAATTCGTCTTCGAATCATACTGACTTTATAAGGTTAAAAGCTAGTTTAAATACGACATGGGTAAATCATGTATATAAAGCAGTGTGGCTTAATTGGACTTTAAAGAGTCCGATAATGAGAATAAATAATAGACGTCATTTAGGTTCTTGCAAACAACTCTGAGCGGGTTAAGCAGCTCAGTATTATACTTTCTAGCTTCTTTTTGTAGAAGACGGAAGAACAATTTCATCTTTTTAAGATGAAAATCTTAGCACGAAATCTCGCAAACCGCTTTCTAATTGTTTTATAACTTACTGCATTTTCACTCAGAGCCCACTTAATCATTTCCGTAGCTTCAATTGCATATCTTTCCAGTTTCATTCAGTTCAAAGCAGAAAAAACTGCAGGGTCGCAGGTAACGTCCATCTCTTTACACTTTGATATATACTGAACGACATCTTGTAAACAACTCGAATTTACACCTTATGAACGCCAATGTCTAACTATGTGTACCAACTGGTACTGGTCACTAGGACTCTTTGAAGTGTGTTTTTGTGATTAGACTTCTTAGTTGATTTAAGCCCGCAGTAAGTTTTTCTTTGACAGATTCAACTAAAATTGCTTCAGAAGTCATACATAAATAGGCCACACTGTAAAGTCTACGTCGTGATGATGCGTTTTTAAGAGTGTTATTGAATAAGTTATTGAAAATTATTGCCAAAAAATTTCGTTCCCCAACTCTACGACGAAAAGTTCAATAAATAGGGGGAATTTTAAAGTCGCACTCACTTTATATTGCGAACGGATTTTCCTTTTTTTTCGTTTTCATGCTAGCAAAGTCTAAGAGAAATTTCAAGCTGTTCGGTTTTTAATTTACAAATTAGCGAATGTTGCTTAAATGTTGGTGTTGCCGGCTAGTTTTCAAAGCTAATGAACAAAATTTCTATGCGAAAAATCAAATTGCCTGTGCAGATGCATGGCAAACGTTAAGGAATTGTTACGATGATGAAACAATCGCATAATCAAAGGCTGACATGTTGTGCAGATGATGCAAAGTAACCACACGAGAGCAAATCGAAAATCAAAGTCTTATTGGCTATTTTCTGTTCGATTATAAACGTGATGTTGTTGAAGGGAGTTCTTTTCAAAGAGTCAAGCGGTTAGTATGAAATGTAATCTATGTCTTTAGTAGCATGGTTGTATTCGTGGGTCTATTATTGTGTCAAGTCGTCCAGATTTATGGAGAAACAGTTTCTATTTTTTGCATTGCGATAGTGCGACTTCAATTAATGCCGTTCGGACAACACTCTATAGGTCTTTTTTTCCATCCTCATGGCTAGCGCCTTGATTCATTAAAAGAAGTTCGCTGCGTCGCTTGAAAAACGCTCTAACTTTTTAAAGTAGTAATCCAAACACTTTCAACTGTTGTCGGATTTTAATGGTGCTTAGACTGTCATTATGTTGAAAATTGATATTCATGCCATGTTCATTTTTGAGTACATCATTATTCTGTAAAGTTTTTACAAATATCTTTATAACCTCCGTAGCTAAGTGATCTATTTTTTGCTGATTAAGTTTAGGGTACAACTAATTACTTCAAAGGCGGAGTTAAATAAAGATTTTTGAAAAAATTTGTGTAATGCAAACGTTTAGCACAAGGATAGCAGGATATAATCGACTAAGATTTTCGAATTCAATTCAAACCTTCGATTACAAAATCTTGTACTTAGAAAAGTAAAATCTAAAATCAAAAAGAGTGAATAACTTTTACTACGAACAGAGAAAGTTCTTCTATAACAGAGGAAGCAATTAACAGAACGCAATGGAAATTTTTTTCTTGTTTGTTATCGTTATTTGCTACCAAGTCTAAAGGCGGTTTTTTTGCTTTGTTAGAGAGCGTATGCAGGTACAAAAACAGTCTATAAATGCGGCGGCAATAAGTATATTTAGTGTGCATTTGGATTCGACACTTTACTTGTCCTATGCACAAGCGTAGAATGTACACGCTGGCACAAATACCAATCATGACTGCTGCCACAGTACGAATCATTTTCGATTGAATTTTCTAAATTTTTAAATTGAGAATTTTTTTTGATACTTTTGTGCAAATTTCCGTTTAAAGTTTTCTCTTATAACGGCGTTTTTTTTTTAGCTTTCAGTTTCGTTTTCATTGCTCATATATTTCGTCGCATATTTTACAAGAACAAATACACACTCGTGTTAATAATATTTTAGGAACTACGAAATCAGTGTTCGCGGTTCCAAACCTCAAGTGCGATACAATTTACTTCCGCTGTAGCTATACTGAACGCTCAGTCGGTAAAAGGATAACACTTACCGATTGGACGCACACCAAGTATAGGCAGCGGATACCACCTCCTTATCCTGTTCTCTCTTCTTACTTCCTTGCACCCTCCTTATCCTTTTCTCTTCTCTTACTTCCTTGCACCCTTGCGTCACTGTGTTACAGGAATAAAAGACATCCTCTGATTCCATGTTAAAAAAAAATTATGGAGATATTGCTGATCTTTCGTCGTTTCGATTTTCAAGTGTGTTATATGGAGGGTGTCTAGAGATCGCCTAAAACCTTCTTATTGTTTATGCTTTTAAAATTTGCCGTGATTTGTATAACATGATCTGTCGAAAGAAAACGTTACGTATCGTGATGATGATACTGTTATGGCGAATTTGCCATTTCGATACTAGGATATGGTAGCACACTGCAAGCATCTGAAAAGTTTATATAAAATTGCGAAAAATATCATTTGTTTGGAGTTAAGTCGGAAAACAAATGGACAATCAGTTAACAAGAAGTATTTTTTGAGCGTTTTTGAAGCCGATGGAATTGGTTTGAAAGAATAAATAAAGATTTTTAAGGTTATAAACAATTTCACGTTATATTTCAGACTCAGTATTAAGTCTTTTACGATTATATTGATAGATTGACTAAAACTGAATGAATGGCAATATTGTTCCCAATAAAAGTTTTCTTTAAAACATGTTAAGTTATTCGAGTAAAGTCGACTATATAGTCAACCTAAGGTAACTAATAAGGTTACATTTCAAAGATAACTGCGAATTCTTGCATCCCTCGAAAGATAAAAATTAAAGACAGCAAGCTTCTTAGAAAGTTAAAACTCGTTCAAGGCCACGACCTATATCTCTTAAATCGCGAATATTTACTCAAAGTAACAATTTGCGTTTTAGAAAAAAAACCGTCGAAGTTCGAACACACGAACTATATATATGCCTGCGCGTATATGGAGCAATCAATGTATATGCGTAAGCTTTGTTCATTTCTCTAATAAAATTGGAGACGAAGATTCGAGCGCGTGGTAAACAATTAAATACCTTTTTAACAATATTTTCAGTAGCGAACGGCTGCTGAAAATAATTGAAGTCTACGTGTTTGTTTTGTTTCGCTTATGTTTTGTTTAGCTTGTACATTGAATTGTCAACCCAACGAAAATTTCTATTTCGTTTCGTTACTTTTTTCACATCATAAGCAAGCATGTCACAATCAGCGGCAACTAAATGACAAGATGTTGTTGTGAACATTTTGTTCAAGATACAAATTAGTAAAATCTCAGCAGCTTTTGATGTTTGTTTTATCAATAGCTTAGTAGTGCTGTTAGTTATTAGCCATTTGGCCGATCGATGTTTGATTCTCATAACCCGTATGGGCAAGAATGCTCTCAAACTGCACTACAGAATATGCCATAGTCTTAAGCATCCCCCTCAAGCAGCTGAAACTTATAAAGTATAATAAAAAAAACTTATCTGTTCAATAATATTCCACGTGACTTATGCAAAAGTTAATCTTAAACAATAAGTAACGTATTTCGATTACTTTGACGCGTGACTGCTGAGCGCCAGGAAAGAAAACTCAATCGAGAATCACTCAAGAATAACAAAAAAACTTCCTCTGAACTCGCTGCAGCTCGAAAAACATTGGAGAGCCAATTTATTTGTCGGACGGTAAAGAAAAGACTTTGAGGTAAGTTTTTATGTCATCGGACTAGTTCTTCAGTTTACTTTTATATGAAATACAACCAAACTAACATGCAGCGTTTTTTTAAATACTTTTAAGTATTCGGAACGTGGGTTGTGACGTTCGTGACGTTACATGTTGGCGAAAAATCCATCCAGATTGTTTGGTACTTATCGTTAAACACGGAAAGGGTAACATTACGATGTGAGCTTGCATGGTTGGCGATGGGATCGCTAAAACGTTCGTTTATGAAGGCCGCATGAAAAGTCAAAAGTACATCAATGTGCTAGAAACTGTCCCGATGCCGTCTTTGACCCGCGACACCAACAGAGGCGTCGTCAAATTCCACAAAATGATGCTATATGTCATACATCGGCGATCACCGCGCGTTAGTTTGGACATAACAACATTGTCTTGCTGGATTGCTGGGCACAGTCTTCAGATCTGAACCCCATGGAATATCTGTGAAGGGCAAGATCCTGCAGAACAAGACATCGAAACGCTTTAACGAATGGTTGGGATGCCATTACATCATCTAAGTGCGCAAAACTTGTACGTAGCACACCGCAAAACTTTGCTGCATTCATTAAAACAAAAAGGGGCGGATTCAGTGAATATTGATTAAAATTTTATGTTTTAGTCAATATATATGGACATGGACTACAAAACTAGTTTCACATTTCATCCCGTATGTATGCAACGCAATAACTTGTAGGGTGCCTAACACTTTTGGCCAAAGCTGCTGCTATTTTGTGCAACCTTTCGATATCACGCGAGTTATTGTCCACGACGCATTGCTTACTTAGTTCACAAGATCAGTTCGATAGATTATATGCTAATATGTCAAATGTAATAATAGTAAATTGAATAAAGATAATTAATTTGTTTCTATAATGGGACTTTTTAAGTAATAAGATGCGTTCTTCATAATTCATCATAGAATACTTTCACCGAAAATTTTGTGAAGCATTTGGTGAAAGTACACAAAATTTAGGTTTGTTTAATATGAAATAAACCATGCAACGAAAACAAGTTGCATTTGATATCTGCATAAGTTTCGTATTTTTTTCCTACATACACACTCGTATGTATGTCTATAAATTTTTTCTCTACTACTGTTATTGATACAAATACAGAACAGAAACACCAGAAGTTTATGAGATTTTAACATTTTCTGTTTAGAGCAAAATATTGCGACATCTTGTCATTTAGTTATCGCTGATCATAATATTATTCTACGGCTATTCGAGCAGCGTGCTAAAGCTTTAACATCTAAGAGCTTAAAAAGCTTTGTCAATTAACAATATTTCACTCAGAATAAGACTAAGTTCAAGATTAGAAGGGATTTACAAAGACACTTCGAATTCACGTGAAACTTCGACTGAAAACATCTGTTGGTAGCATAAACACAGGCCGGATGATTAACTTTCACATAAGTAAAGATTTTAAATATGGCCTAGAATCACTTAATGGTCCTCAAAGGCAGCACGCTTCAAGAAGGTTATTTCACCTCGACAGCGTAAGCTTTGTACACTGGTCTATTTCTACATGAAGGCGACATTTTTATAATTTAATTCTAATAATGTTCAGCTCACCTCAATTAATTCGATTAGTTACACTAATAACTTGCAAAAGTTAATAATGAAATGATTTCACTACATACAAGCTAATGTCATATGTAGTCAGTTGCCTTTACACTCGCACATGAGTTCAGTATATAAAGTATCTGTAATTAAGTGAAAGCTAAAATTAAAGGTATATAAAAGGCTACGATCGTAAGCCTAGAATTAATATTAACATTTGAACACAACATTACAACACATTACGCACACGGAAGGAATAGTTTATTTTCAACGTATTTTGCTGGTGTGTATCTATCACAAATCAGTTGGGCTACGTAGCTATTAACTAAAGTCGCAATAGGTAGGCGAAGCTTTAGAGATTGTTGACATGGAAGATGCTCCTCGCTCTGAGCGCAATTCATGCTGAGTTCGATTCAATCGAGAAGTTTTCTAATTAATAGAAACCGTAGGTAACATTAACCCCTTTAATTGTTTCCAGGCATTTATGAAGGCTGACGGAAGACTATCCCAAGTTGATGCCATCAAATTTTTGTCTTGCTTATAATCAACAAAAAGCTGACAATAAGAAGTTGGAAATTTTCGCTCGCTCGGAACTCTTTAAAGTAATTCTTCCAGATGTTCGTTATATGTATTCCTGAATGAAGAATTCGTGGCTATTCCTTACTATACAGCACAGGAAGGAAGCTCCAGAGACCTTACGATTAAGCATGTAAGTGTACCCGTCTGTATAATGCCTACTACAAATATGACAATATCGACTTCAAATCTGGCAAAAGGATTGGAAGTTCCTGGGGACAGGTTGGTATCGAAGGTGGCGAAGGGCTAAATCGAGCAAAAGACACTCGCTGACTGAAACGCAGGCTCAGAGCATTTTCGACAGCGCAAAAAAGGCTTGGCTGTTGCCCTTGTTGTTCGTAAACTACAGGAATATAAACGCGTGTGTGCTATGTATGCTTTTGTACAGAGTACCTATGTAAAAAAAGAAAAAATCGGCCACGGTCCACTCAGTGTGTGTGATGTGCATACAAGATTCGCTCACAGCCCATTTACTTATTTATTTGATGATGATTGATGATTGGACTCTTGATTGGTTGTTGATCTTACCGCAATTTCTTAAAAAATTAAATGCAACAGAAAGATGTAAAGGGAAAGGATGCATACCGCTGTACTTATAATCTTGTCAAGACAAAGTAAATTAAAGGGGGGTGATTATATGGTTACGATTGATCAATATTTACACAAGCAAGGATATTTTTTTTTTCTATTCTCTAAACCAGTTTTAAGAAAATCATGCAAAAATCATGCGACGAAAATCAATGAAAAGATTTACGTAGGAGTTGAATCCGAACGTTCTTTAGTAATAGTTTATATGTAAATTTTAAGTTTAAGTTAGTGAGAATTGAATTGAGTCAATGCATCAGATGGAAAGAATAATTTGTTTCAGAGCATGATCTCACAGTATTATTGAACCGTACTTTTTTTCCCCATAACAGTGAGTAACGAGTAATAAACGTTAAAAAAGAATCATGTTCACAACGAGGGCTTTCCCCGCTCTCTCTCTGAAAGAGGTGTTACACGCTTTACAGATTTCATACAATTGTTTACTCTGATGAACTAGCGAAGGGCCTCAATAAATTGCAATTCAGTTACAATTTAAACTTGAACGGCGCTGGTTGAAAAGTAAAACAAAAAAAAAAAATAAAAAAATTTAATTAATAGAAATTGTTTCAAGCGTATTACAACACTCAACGCTTAATTTTAAATAAATAAACTCTTCAAAAATTTTTCACTAACAAGCAATAAAATTAACAAGCAATAAGTATACCTGACTGACAAATGAGATCCAGGAAAGTAAAGCAATTTAAGTTACATTAACTTATACCACTTGTCGTACGGTTAGGATATATTAAGTTTGTGCGGATGTATGCAACATCTAGAAGGACTTGAGATTAACCCACCTTTTATTATACCGGTTGATTTCGATTCATTTTCTTAATCAATCTAATCAAGTACGACCGTCCGTCAGTCTAGTATTTTTTGAGATATTTTGATGAAATTTCGTACACCGATCTCTTTTGACCGAAGGACAAATGATATTGACAATGGATCAAATCGGACCACATTTTCGTCCACTTCCCATATATCACCTTGTGATGAAAAATCGTTCGATGAGTGACTGTAGCAAGCGAAATAGTATAGGGTATTTAATGGAGATCGTAGCCCACTGTGATCTTTTCATTTGTTTCAAATAACAATTTTACAAACATCACCAAATGCTAAGGATATATTACGTACACGTATTACATATATATCGTGTACTTTTTGTTGACGAAATTGGTTATATCCGGTTGTTTTAAGGAATAGGCAACTTCCGTCATTCTGTGGAGAAATGGAATATTTGGTAATAACATGGAGATATACGCAATAGGATGAGGCGGTACGCTTCCTGTGACGATGACATCGTCAAAATATGTGCTGGAAAGAATAGCTACTAAATGGGCCCCAAAAGAAATTCACCATGTGCAAGAATGAGTCGATTTAGCTCAATTTTAAATTTATTGTCGACAATTATTTGAGCTACTACCACGCGTAGGCATACACGCGCTCGCTTTTGGGGAACGTCCAAGATCCACTACAACGTAGGCGACTTTTATAATGAATGTCAGTGCTTTTCATAATTCAACTATTTTTGAATAGCACTCACTAACTTATGTTAAAGCTTCGGTGTTTAACAGCTGATGGAGTTATTTCTATATAAATACGCCATATATTTCGATCACTACGGAATATGCGAAAGATTCGTATTAGGTTGTATTCGAAAGAGCATATCTTCCCTGATTCCCTTATCTATATATTTCTGTGATTTTTAAGATTTTCGGAGACAGATTAATTCAAGGGCGAAAGGCATTCTCTGATAGTACGTTCTTGGAAAAGAAGTTAATTAGTTATCGACAAAAAAAATGTAAAAGCAATAAACACCAAATGAGGAAATTGCAAGTTTTATCGGAATTCTGATTAATAAGTATTCCGTTATCTTAAGAGCGTCAAGTTGTATTAACGGAATTGCAGTTACATTCGTTTTTATTTTTACACTGGAAGATGACGGTGCAACGAATTTATTTTTCAAGTGCATACGTCAGACATATCTAACTTTTAGCAGCTTTCTGTGTTTGTAATACTAGATCCTGCTTCTTCAAATTGGTATCGTTCCTCCTTAATACTGCTGTGTCTGCAACAATCTTCTTAGGAAACACTTCACCCTTCCGTGTCTATTTAAGAGAATTTGTTATCAATTTTTGTTCGAAATGAAGCATTAAGGTCTTAGGGCATACTATAGTATGTTGTAGTTGTTATAACTAAGCATATATAAGAAACTTGCCTAAGATAAAATATTGAAAAGTTAAACTCGAGAGGTTGTTTGTCTTGCTTAAAGTAAAAGAAACTTTTAAATATGACATCAAAAGCTGCAAACTTTTATTAATTTGAATATAATTTTGCAGGACTGCTTTAAATGTGGTCACGCCACATAAAAATCCTGGCTTTATAGATGACCAAGGTCGATATAGCGTTAATGACAATGACAACAGTTTCAGCTATCCCAGCAGTCAACCTGCATCACCTAGAACAAGAAGCACCGAACATGAGGTGAGTTGATAATCCAACAACAGAAAAAGACTAAAATTATTACAGTATAACTTAAGGATTTTCTTAAATGCAAAATAAATTATTGTCTGTTTCCATCTTAAGCCAAGTAATGTTATGTTTTTCATTTCTTTAGTTGTCAAATCTAGATAGAGATAAAGCAATTCCAGAACGCGATACTTGGGGTAAAGGCATTGAATGTCTTTTATCATGCGTAGCACTCTCAGTGGGTTTGGGAAATGCTTGGCGATTTCCTTTTACTGCTTTAGATAACGGGGGCGGGGCTTTTCTTATACCCTATCTGGTAGTGCTGTTCGTAGTCGGCAGACCTATTTATTATCTAGAAATGATTATTGGTCAATTTTCCGGTCGCGGCTCAGTAAAGGTTTATGATCTTTGTCCAGCTATGAGAGGTAAGCGCACGTTCATTCATTCACATGCAGTCAAAAGTAGTTGCAAGCATTGATTAGGTTATTAACATCTTCAGAGACATAATTTTCATAAAAATAGAAGGCCCTTTAGCACTTTTCACAATCGTAATGCCAAATAGAGAATCATTTAACATCGGTTTCTCGAAGTCTTATATAATGGCGAGTTAGTTTATAGTTTCAAAATTAGATAAGTGGCGTTTTATATTTATGTTTAAGTTTTGTTATTTAAGGTGTTGGCGTGGGTCAGACATTTATGATATTCCTAGTAGGGACCTATTATGAAGCACTCTGTTCTCTTATACTCAATTATTTCGTGCAATCATTTCGTAACCCGTTGCCATGGGCTTATTGTAAGGCGGAATGGAATTCAAACTGCATAGATTCAGCGATTGTCAAAAGAGCGAAGACAAATTTAACGGAACTATGGCAACAAAAGGAATTAAGTGATAATAACCGCACCATCTCAAGTTCTGAATTATATTTTATGTAAGTGTGATTACCTTGCATTATATAACGATTTCTTTAAACATTTTTCTTCTACAGCAAAGAAGTACTAAAGGAGAAAGACAACATAGATGATGGCATTGGGGCACCAAACTGGCAGTTAGTAGTGGGTCTGTTCATATCTTGGTTCTGTGTCTTCATGGTGATAATACGCGGTGTCAAGAGTTCTGGAAAGGCTTCGTATTTCTTGGCCATATTTCCTTATGTCATTATGATTGTGTTATTGATTCGCGCTTTAACTTTACCTGGTTCATTGGATGGAATTCTGTACTTCATAAAACCGCAATGGAATAAAATATTGGATCCTGAGGTATGAGATATCTTTGTTGCTAATCTTTGCAATTTGCGGCATAGGTTTATTTACTTCATTGACACAATACAGATATATCTGTGGGTGTTTAACGTCTGCACCTGAGATGAGTCTTAATCAGACGGGTTGCTTACAACCATCGGAAATCGAGAGGTTGATTGACGACCCCCCAGGGAGAAAAGGAATCCCCATTGAAGGGGGCCTCTCTACCCTGAAGTACCGCAATAGAAAATGGGTGTGGACCAAATTCTCGCTTAGTGGTTTGCGTCGAGGCCTATCTAAGCACCTCTTTAAATGCTCCCCGCGAAACTTTGAGCTAACCACAGCCACCACGAATACTCCCCGAACGGCCGTACCCAGCAGTCAGGCAAGTAGGCATTCGTCCAGCATTCCGATGGGTAGTGTGCATCTTCCTGCCGGAGCAATCCTACTTTGGGCAACCTGACCCCCGTGGACACCCTTTAACTTCTTGGCTTATCGTTCAAACCAGAACGCCAAGCTATACAGCTTTGGGTGATCTCATACTGTACGCAGCCGTAGCCACTCTTGCCTTTGGACTATCCACATGTCCCGGATAGCCAAATCCAACTATCTTTTCTCAAGGAAATAATGCTTCCAAGGTTGTCGTCGCACAGCACACACACCCAGCTGTGCCCCAGCCCACTTGATATCGCTGGCCATCTTCATTAGATGACCTCCACCAAGAGAACCAAATAGGGAAAGAAATGCACCTTTTCAATTTAGAAAAGAAGCCCCTTCCGACTAGACCCCTTCCGCTTCCAATGAGAAACACCTATTGCTAGGTTATAGATTGACATTGACACAATACAGTATCGCTTAAAGCCTCGCATTAAAACAGTAAGTAACAGTTGAAAGGTCGCTTGTTAGCATATGATAAGAACTGCAGAAAGAAGGGCCAGCTGCAAGCTTTAGAATAAAGAGCATTTTGTAATTTAAGGATATATTAGTAAATTAAGGCGGACTTTTTGTAGCTGCTAACCGTTAGGATGGAATGAAATCAAGTTGCGAGACAATGACTTCGTAAGATTATTATTACTACGCCAACTGGGGTCGTGTTTAGGTTGCGATGTTTCAAATAAAAAGCCTATAAACGTAAACTTAAAAGAAGATATGTTTCAAAGAAAGACCCTCGCAGACGCTACTAAAGGGGCAAATTGGTTCCATTTGTAATAAAACGTCATAGCTTATATATATGGTTAGACAAATTCATTACTTTTGGTTTGCTTTTTTACTATTTTTATGGTTTAGAGATTAGCTTTTACTTTGTTGGTATTCTACTTAATATAAGTTGTGTTGAAAAATTTCATTCATTCGTTTATTATATTATTTATTATATTATTCTTTATCTAGGTTTGGTATGCTGCCGTTAGCCAATGTTTCTTTTCTTTAACGGTATGTTTCGGTGCCATTATCGTCTATGCTTCATATAATAAATTTGATCACAATGTTTATCGTGATGCCACCATTATTACGGGATTAGATACTTTCACTTCATTACTAGCTGGCTGTACTATATTTGGAATCATAGGTCATCTGGCTCATGAAATCGGTACCGATGATATTGGTAGTGTGGTTAAGGGAGGTGCGGGATTGGCCTTCATCTCTTATCCTGAAGCTATAGCCAAATTTCAAAGTTTACCACAAATCTTTTCGGTTCTATTCTTTCTCATGTTATTTATTTTGGGAATTGGTTCTAATATAGGGATAGTCTCGTGCAAGGTTGCAGCGATAAAGGACAATTTTCCCAATGTCAAACAGTGGCAATGCGCTCTGGGCATAGCTCTGCTCAGTTTTTGTATAGGACTAACATACGTAACCCCGGTGAGCTTTTATATTTTATAGAAACTGCTTTCTTAAAAAAATGATACCAAGGTCACCATAAAATTTTTTAGGGCGGTCAGTTTTTATTGACTTTGGTGGATTATTATGGTGTTGCTATGATGAGCTTATTTCTGGGAATATGCGAATTGTACGTTATGGGCTGGGTGTACGGAGTGAATCGCCTCTGCAAAGATGTGGAATTTATGATAGGCCGTAAAGTGGGTCTCTACTGGCGTATGTGTTGGTCAGTTATTACTCCAATCATAATGACCGTAATCTTAATTTATTTTCTATCAACTTACGCCCCCTTAACTTATAATAATAAAACCTATTCTAATGGAATGTATGGTAAGCTCCTATTGTTATTTATAAAAAGATTGTCTTTTAATAACTACCTTATTTTTAGTCTTTGGTTGGATCATAACATCGATCGGGGTCTTACAAATACCGATATGGTTATTGGTCGCTGTTATACGTGATCCTGGTACAACGTGGCGGGACAAATTTTTTAACGCTTTTAAACCTAAACATGACTGGGGTCCTAGAGATCCCGTGCGACGACAGGAGTATAAAAAAGAAATAGACGAAGACGCTAAACTAAATGAAGGATTGGACTGCTGGGGCAAAATTAAAAAAAATATGTTTGGTTAGAGGTCGTTTAAGGCGAGCTTTCAGAAAACTTTCACAAAAAAAAAAAAAACAATATTCGTGGGAACAGTTCGCCATTCACTTCTTAACCAGCATTTTCAAATGTTCTCAGTATTAATTAGTTAAAGCTTAGCAGAAATTTAAATTAAAATCGTTTCAATCGACTTGCGTACTTATTCACTACTTCTGGTTTTTCAGAGGAGTAAGAAATAAAATTTATGGAAAAATAAAATAAACAGATGCATTTTTTTAAACAACTAAAAGTACTATAATCGGGCAAAGACGACAATAATGCACTCTGCAAGAGTTCATTTAAAAATATTTATCATTTAGGTTCGTATTAAGATATTAAGAAGAGGGCTTTGTCTCCATGTGAAGGCGTACTTTTCATGAGAGTCCCTAGACGGGACTCAGAAGGGGAACTAAGGCGGTCTAAATTTAACAAAATTAATTTTCTTGTCAAAGTTTTTATTATTCTTCAACTACATTTGTTTGCGAAGTAAGAAAAATTAGAGTTTTTTGGCAAAGGTGGTCTAGTTTTTAATAAGAATCCTTATATGAGGAAGAGTAGAAACGAAAAGACCTGCGTGGTTTAAATTTGTTACGATTAATTTTCATGTCAAGGAACTGTTGTCGAGCAATTGTCAGCATAAATTAAAAATTAGACCTTTTTAATGCGTGAAGACTTACCTTTTACTCAGCACCTCTTGGCGAGAAATTTTCAAAATTGCAAAGCGACAGTTTGCAGGATTAGAAGGTTCGCCCTTCTTAATTATTGTTTAGACATTGATAATCTTCCAGCAAGTTAAAAAGGGACAGGCTGCGTAATGTAACAGCACATTTTTTTATTGCTATGGTTAAGTTGCTATCTGGCCTTGAAGTTTTGCGACTTTCGAAATTGGCAAAGAGGTTTTTATTGATCCTCATTGGAAAAGATAACGCAGGAATCGAGCATATAACTTCCTCAAGCGAGTACAGTGGTTAATTGCTATGATTAATAGAAATTTGGGGTAAACATCCAGCAAACACACTAGCTTTCATTGTGAAGTAGGATATTACTTGGTCGTTCTTAAAGAGAATCAGAATTGATGCGGTACATTGTTTATTAATTCTTTTCACGAATGATCAAAGGCTCTGACTGCTTTTTAGTGCGGCAAGAACCGTGACAACGTCTAAGGGCTTTTCATCCACGCTTGAATGCTTTTGTTGGTTTGATAATAGGCTGTGTGAAGTAGTTTTCGAATGCCATAACGGTTGCGTCACGTCCATCTGGAGTTATATAGGCCGAATGACGGCCCCAGCTCTTACTGTGAATATAGACCGCAATTACGACTTCACTGTCAGAGTTATAGGAAAGTATGGAAGAAATTCTGTTGTGCAATGTGTCGACGTTATTACTGAATTTTGTCGACAGAAAGGTAAGTTCGTGATCCGGGAACCTATATTACTTCTGGCATCTAAGTAATGCGCGCAACAGCAAGTGTGGAAACAGACGCTATTAAGTGTTATACCTTTACCAATCGACTAATTCACCGGATTCTTGTTGCTTGTTAAAACGGCGACAAGCATCGAAGAGATACTTCTCGAATCATGAGCGTTTTTGAGGTTCCGGTTTGTATGTAAATTTTAGCTTCAACTCAACGACCATTGAACTAAATCAACGCATCAAAACGGGCAATAAAGGTAATTATGATAAGTGCGTTTGCCCATACGCCCGCCAACGTAATAGTAAAAAGTTAGTTTGAAAACGTAATCTTGCAGTATTATTGAACAGTAATTTTTCCTTGCCATTTAATAGTGATTAACGAGTAATAAATATTAAAAAAGAATCGTATTCACAGCGATGCTTGTTGATGGATGAAGTGAAGAAAAGTAAAATAAATTAAGAAACGGTGTTTCAAACACATTACGACAATCCGCTCAACAACAACAGTTTTAAATTAATAAACTGTTGAACAAGCTTTTCCTTAGTAAGCAATAAAATTAACAAACAAGTTTATCTGATTTTGACATATGTTTTCAACTTAAGCGCAAATCAAATCTAGCAAGGTAAAGTAGCTTCCGATTTACTTCAACATATTATTGTTGTTACAATTTTACAAACACCACTGAACATTAAGGATGTTCTAGATTGAATTCTTATTTCCGTCCGTATATAGTCCGTAACCTTAGCTGTCCACTCATCCGTGCATTGTATACTCTTTACTGGTGCTCCTATCGTAACCCCTTGAGCAATAAATTGTGCAGATTTCCGTGGTGGTCTAATTGAATAGATTTTATATTTCTCTCAACTAGCAACGGAAGGTTCACTAACCAGAAAAGTCCGTACAAATCACAGCCCATTCGTGATAGAAGATGTATTTCACTTTTTATTTAAAAATGTGTCCAAAACCGATCAAATATTAATTATGTGTGAGAACAGCTCGATTTAGTTCGTCAGTAATTTACCATAACAGGGACGACATCTATAAGGAATGTCTATTTTTTCATGATCCCGGTATTTTCAAATAATACTCGACTTATGTTAACGCCTCGTTGTTTATGTCGTAGGGAAAACAAGGAAAAACATTACAGTCGGACAAGGTCGCTATTATATACCCCTTACTAATTCGCCCAACAAATTGCTTCACTTACTTCCGTCATAAAATGTGGAAAACATGGCTTCGTTGCCATGTAAATGCTTACTTTTCATAGAAAATCTAATGGGCGAGCCACAAGACCTGAATCGACATGATTTTAAATTTGATAAAGTCAATTTTATTTCTCAAGAGCTTCTTATTCTTGCGCTTATCTTCCTCATAAACACACGAAGTTAGGCATTTTACCGCATCATATAAAGGCTTACTTAAACAAGAAAAACGAGAACGAGAAACGTCAAATTTATATTCCAAGTCGCTGGACCAACTTCCATCATGGAACACTAAAAAGACTACCTTTTCTTTATGTAAAAGCTTACATACTAAAGAACGTATACTGTAGAGGGAGTCTTCAATTGGAAGTGTACACTGTATCTATTAAAATGTTATGTAATAGTTACATCCGAAGTAATGTAGAAAACATGTCTAAGACACAATATTGGCGATTTAAACCAGGCATGTTATCTATCTTGGAAAAAAACTTATGAAAAGTGAAAACAACAAATCTTTATTAACTAATACATTTTTACAGAGTGGCCTTAAATATGGTCACATCACATGAAAATCCTTAGCTTTACAGGTGATCAAGGTCGGCATAGTGTTAACGAAGTTGCCTACAGCTTCAGTCACCGGAGCAGCCGGTCTCCTTCACCTAGAGGGAGAAGTTTAGACAAACAGCTGAGTTAGGGAAAAAAATAATTAAAGCATACCTTAGGGGTTTTCTTAAATTAAGAATTAATTGCCTATTTCCTTCTATTGTAAAGCAAACAATTCAGTATTTTTTTTTTTTAGTTTTCTAAGGTAGATAACCGTAATACTCTTCCAGAACGTGATACTTGGGATAAAGACGTTGAATGTCCTTTATCCTGCATAGCTCTGACAATGGTGGCGGCGCTTTTCTTATATCCTATCTTGTGATATTGTCTCTGCTCGGTGGGCCTATTGGCTATTTCGAAATGGTTATTGGTCAATTTTCCCGTCGCGGTGGAGTGAAGATTTATGATCTTTGTCCAGCTTATGAAAGGTAGGCACATACAATGCTTATAAACACGATACTTTCATCTACCTATGCTTCATTTTCTGCATTCATTTTAGTAGCAGAATTAACCGAAAGTAAAGCACGTGCGGTATATGAAAGAAGAGTTTTGTTACTTCGTTTCCATTTTATCAGCACTCAAGATTGTATATTAGCGTACTTATATATAAGTAATACCATAATAAGACAGAGTTGTTTGAATTATCTGAATACATATTAAATTAATATATCCAACAAATTTATTTGTAATTAACTGTAGGTGTGCATTAATTAGGTTATCAGCATCTTCAAGGTCATAATTTTCATAAGAATAAAATGCTTTATGATATTTTTCACAACCGTGACGCCAAATACCGATTCATTCAATATCGGCTGTTCTAGATTCAATATAACGGCAAATTGCTGTAAACTTCACTACTACATAAGTGATGTTTTCTAGCTGTGCTTTCAGTTTATATTGCAAGGTATTGGCATGAGTCAAGCGCTTAATATGCGCGCATAGCTTAACATGATATTTCCCCTCATAGATTTAGAACGTTTGAAAAGCACCTTGACATTCATCGTTGTATAAGGAAATGAACCAGCGGTTTAGTTGCAAGTGAATTTGAACTTGTTGAAGAAACTGTAAAATATTTTTTATTTTTTTTATTTTCCACTATCTTTCTAGTAAAATTTGATGCATGAATAAAACATTGCAGCATTATTTTAGAGTAATATGCTCTCTCTCTCTCTCTCTCTTTCTCTTTTTTCCCTTGCTTTCTTTATTATAAGTTATATGAGTGGGTCAAGCACATATGGTTTATTTGTTGGGTTCTTATTAGGCAGCGCTATGCTCTCTTATACACAATTATTTGGTGCAATCATTCCATAGGTCGTTGGCAAGGTGGGCGGAGTGGAATTCAAATTGCATAAATTCAGCGATTACCACAAATTCGAAGACAAATTTAACGGAATTATGGTTCAATGTTTCTTTTCCTTAAGGGTATGTTTCGGTGCCATTATCATCTATGCTCCATATAATAAATTTGATCACAATGTTAATCGTGATGCAATATTTATCGTGATGCAAATTATTACGGGATTAGATACTTTCACTTCATTACTAGCTGGCTGTACTATATTTGGAATCATAGGTCATCTGACTCATGAAATCGGTGATGATAATGCTAATATGGGTAAGGGAGATGCGGGATTAGCCTCTATCTCTTATCGTGAACCTGTAGCCAAATTTCAAAGTTTACCACAAATTTTTCGGTTCTATTCTTTCTCATATTATTTATTCATCATATTTTGGGAGTTGGCTCTAATATAGGGATGGTCTGGTGCAAAGTTGCAGCGATAAAGGACAACTTTAGCCTTCGACTCCTTAATTGGTTTGTAATTCCAAAAGCTCTTTTTTCCAAATTTTATTTTATCCAATAGTACAACGCTTCAAAAGAATATATTTCAAGACTTCATGGTAGTAGGAGTGAAACCCTAGGGAAGATAGCTTCTTTGGAACTCTATTTTTGATGTCGAGTGGACATGATTTCATGTAAGCGAATACACCAACCTTATTCAAACTTTTTCTTCGTAAGTAGTACTGACTAGCGGTCAAAGAAAGGCATTTTTGCTCTCTTTGATCACCACTTACTATACAAGTCAACATATACGCAAAAGTCTATTCCGATTTTTTTCTGTTCTTTTTCATTTGGTTATATTTTTTAATATTCTAGGTGCTGGTCGGAAAGCGTGGCAGGAGAAAGAGAAGGGAGCGGATTTTATTGGTGATGAATGGAAATTTTTAATTTTTATGTTTTTTTTTCAGAAGACTGGTTGGAATTCGAAGACAGATTGATCTTCGCCCAGGAATCTCTGAAAGATTTGTGCTCAGGGATGTGAAGAGTTTTAAAATTCAACTCCTGCGAATAGTTCACGATGTGCATTCAAAGAATAGGACAAATAAAACCACATCTTCATAGAATTAATCGCAAAGAAAGCTCATGTTCGAAAGAATAACTGAAAATGGCGTCTTGCCTTTACAGACGGCTCTAAAAGTGACGAGTTGTCCTCTGCCTGTGCTGCGGTGGATTTCAAGCGGAAAGTCCCGGTTTTACACATTCTAGTTAAAAGAACCTCAACATACATAACCCAAGCTGTCCTTCAAGCCATGAGTCTTGGTCGTAAAAGCAAGCTCAAAATAATTACCAACAGAGATAGTTGGCAGCCATGTTGCTAGAAAGATGGGGGAAATTTTTACGAAATAAAGGAAAATATTTTGATTAATCTACATTGCGACAACTTTTCCCAATAAAAGCCTTTTTCAAGTGGATAAATGATCAAAATACATGTAAGCGTCTAATAGAACAATAATAGTTGAACCAATTAGTAGGCGCACAAGAAAAAAGGTGCAATAATTTAAAAAATGCCATCATCACTGCCATTGTCTCTAGACATTCTTAATTTGGAGAGATCTACACCTCTTAACCAAGTTTAAATCTACTGCAGTTCGCAGAAGATTTTTAGAAATTTTGCCTTTTCCCTGATGGGAGAGTATTTGACCGAAAACGCCCAAAAAAAAGCAAAATAATTTATTAATAAATATTTAATATTTAAATTTAATATTTAATATTAATATTATATTTATTATTTTATTTAATATTATATTTAATATTTAATATTTAAAATAAAATTTAAATTGACTTATCGAAGAAAGACTCCAGGTACTGCACTTTGAAATGTTTTGAAGATACTATTTAATCGAGTTTCGTCTACAGCAACTATGGAATATTTTGTCGCTTACGTTAAGAATCCATTTGAAAAACCTTCAAAGTTTATGAAATATCAGGTTGAGAGAAATCTCACGTAGATATGCTGAGGTTAGTCGAAGATAATGTTTCCTTTAATTAAAAGCTTTTTATTTCCTCACTAGATCGTCATGAGATGTCCAGTACTCGAGTACTCTCTTAATTGATTCGATAAATCGCACAACCAAACTGCTAAAATGAACCTCGCCACGAAAATGCTCTCAATAAAAAGCAAAAAAAAACTTACTTACAAAAGTTAACGTTTTGTTTATGTGTTTTTGTTATTAAACAGAAAAACTTCTGTTAACTTGTTCAACCTAAACACGTGAGCATAAGAGACTACGTTAAACAATCAACCAATCAAGCCTTCAAGAATGAATGGTGAGTAAAAAAGATTTTTCTTGAATGAGATCGGGAGAGAAGCTCACAGTTTTCAAACATTTGTTAAATATCATATAATGGTGAGTTTCAATTAACCGAAGTTCAGTTACGATTTAAACTTGGTGCGCGCTAGTTGAAAATATATATATACATATATATAGATATATATATAAATAAAAGAAGTGAAACAGAGTGGAGCAAACCGGTGGAGAAAAGTTACGGAAATGAGAAGACATTTTTTTTTAATATAATTAAAAACTAAATAAAAAGCATTTTTAACTGTGATATTATAATTAACCGTTACTTTTTATTTAATATAAAAATATCAAAGAAGAAAAAAAAGAAGAAAAACATTATAAAAAATTTTGTCTGCCTTAAGCGCAAACGTGTCGTTGTTTGTTGGCCTTTCATTTACAATAAAGCGGTTTTAACCGATTTTAACCAACACAATACCTTGTTCGTAAGCCTTGTGAGTTAAAATTTGGCAAAATAAGGTAATTTGGCAGTTTTTTATTTTTTTTATTTTTTGTTTTTCGTTTTTGAAAAAATTATATTCTTTTTGGAAATGACGCCAATAATATTTAGTTAAAAACTTGACTTGTTTTCTTGTGTGCATCAAAGTCGCGTTGAATATTAATAATAATAATAATAATAATAATAACAATAAATAAAACGGAAAGAGTTATAATGAACAGTTTTTAGGATTATAAAACGAAACCGGAACCTTTTTCTCTTATATCGATAGGGTTTTTTTTTTTTTTTTGTGGTTTAATGACCCACCATACTCACACAAAGAATGAAAGAAAAAAAAAGAAAAACAACAACAAAAGCAAAAAAAAACATCAAAAACTCGCTCAGAGTTCCAATTCTCGGATCAATATTTCTTTGATTAATTAACATCCGTTAAATGTTGCGCATGCTTTATGATTCATGCAATGGTTTTATATGTAAATTATGCGGTTAATTTTTTAACCGTGATCAGGTGTTCATTATACTCGCTAACATATGTCGGGAGTATATTAAATTTGTTATATTGTTAGCGGGTATCGAACACAAAAATTCCACATCACGAAAGGCATTCTACATCGCAAAACTGCTCGAATCAATGCTCAAGGATTAAGTGAAAGAGTACATGGTTAGCTTGTGGTTAATGATATCATATATGAATGTAGTTGTTTTTATTTTGCTCGCCTTTTTATAAATTTGAGCAAAAAAAAGGGAGTTAACAAAACTATCTTTGTTATAACAATTTGGTATAACAATGACCGAAATAAGATCTCATTCCGTCCAATGACCAGAGCATAGCATATAAGTATAAAAAGCTAAAAAAAATGGGAGACATAAAGAACAATAGAAATTTCAAAACATTTTCACTAGATATCCGAAATTTGAAACAATTGGTTAGCGATTAAGAAGACCTTTTGGGATTTTTAAGTACAAGTTGAATGAACAATAGGTTTGCAGCGTCCTCATAGGCAGAAATTTGAACTTAGAAATACTCTTTATGAACAGCTGTGCTTATCTTATTTGTCTTTTGTAAGGTAGCTTGACAGCAGTAAACATTTCTGAAGTGAAATAAATTAAAGCGTGACTTAAGATATATGCAGCTTGGTAACCGACTATAACCAATGCCAACCAATCGAGTAATATTAACTTTTATCTTCTTTGTAATATCCAGTAATAGACATCAAATCGGATATCAAACATATCAAGATTAATTTTTCGGTTATTTATTCTTCTAGATCTTACCATCATTAAGTGAGAGATACGAAAAAGTCCATACAAATTTAAAGATCACGCGAAAATATAGTCGTAATTTGTCTATGAAAAGAGCTATCGTTATTTAAGGACCGAAAAAACTTGTAAAAATTCTGTTGTTAATATTATGTGATCTGTAGCGAGTAGATGACCAAAATTCGGTTAAGGTTTTATGATGAAAATCGATAATAAATAAAAGATTTTTCAATTTATATGAAATAGCTTGAGATTACAGGTATCCAAGATTCGCCGCAAGGTATTTGCAGCGTTATTAACTGTGTTTTTTTCTTCTTTTTGTTGAATTGTAATTTTTAATTATTTCACTATTATTAAACATTTATTCAACATATGTATTTAATCGCTTATTTTGCCATTAGCTACCGCTTGAATTTTACCATATAAGGTTTTGGGACCGTTCTTCCTTGTGTAAATTAATGACAGCAACAGTAACAACAAAAATCACAGAGTACAGGTACAACATTGACATAATCAGATTTAATGCTATTTTGATTATAGTTTAACTCCAACTTTCAAAATAAAAGAAATACAATAGCAATCGTGGTAAAGCTTTGCTTACTTTAGGTTGATTGAGAAATTGAAACACGTTTTCTGTTTTGTCTTTGTAAGCAACAAATGGTTGTTTTTGTTCGTTTTTGGGTTAGCGGGAGACTTGAAGTTAATATACAAGCACGTCTTATAAATAGTAATTCTTTTACGCACACACATACTCGCATCGAGTTCAAATGTCATCAGAATGTATGTAAAAGCTTTCTTTGTTGATTAATATGTTTTTATATCTATCGCCGAAGGGTGAGGAATATATTTACATTGTTAAAACCTTAGCAACGCAGAATATATAGACTCTTGATTAGCATCAAATTTTGATGTCTATCCGTCTGTCCGTCTGCAGAGTGTGTGTTGTCAACATGCTGCTGGCCGCAAAAATGAAGCTGTTGAGTTCAACTTTGGCAGAAACATTGGGGCCTTCCTGCACGATAGTGAAAATGGGCCAAATCGGTCGAAAGCCACGTCTACACTACTACTACTAGTTATGTTGTTCAAAAGGAACCAAGAATTGGGTTTTCGCTCATTAATCATAAACTACAACAGATAAGTCTACAAAAATGTAAACATATATCCTATGGGCAATGCTGTAGTGCCTGCACAAAAGTGCAAAAAATTGACCATGCCTAGCTAATTTTACAGTGTTTTAAAGTGTATAAATTCTGAGCTGGTTTCAAATTTGGAATGCACCTAAGCATGTCCGTCTACTCGTCTATCCCTCTGTCCGTCTGCCCAACTGTGTAGTTTCTGTATTAAACATTCTCCCGTTAGCGAAAACGAAGATATTGGGTAGGAGTCTGCAAAAGAATCTGCTAGTGGTCTAAACTTTTGAAAGGACACGCCCACGATGCTCATACGCCCACACGACAAAAATTGAGGGCACGTTTGCTTGCCGATGTTTCTGCTCGTTGTACATAAACTACAACAGAAACTCGGCATAAATTTCTGAAAATAGAAAAAATCAGTCTTGCTATTCCTTTTTTTTTACTCCTTCTTAGGACAACTATGAGGGTATAAAAGATTCGGACACGACCGAGTATAATTTTCTTACTTATCTCAAAAGAAATTTTCGGTAAATTATTAGATTCAAACTGTTTCATTTTTACTTTGATTTAGGTCGTCTTGGGGGGCGGGGGGGCGAGAGTTAATTTTGATAGAGCACGTAATTTACATGGTATCCGGAATAGAAAACATGATAAAAAAATAAAAAAAACAAATAAAAGAAAACACTTAAGAAGAAAGTTACATTCGCCGAAGAATTTTTTACACTTACTAGCTGAGGGTATACGTGGTGTGAAGTTTATGAAACTATAATTAATGTTTTCCCAAACTTTAACTGGACATTTACTCGCAGTTCACAGTTTTCTTTTTGTGAAATTAGTTTTAACTTTTCAACCTCGATTTTAAGCAAATTTGGTATCAAATTTATTATTTACCGCTTTGAGAATTGTAGTAGTAGAAGAAGCAGAAGCAAATAATCATAATTTTACTCCGATTTAGTAAATGTATGCTAGGTGGGATGGTTTCTCATTCCTCATCTTGGTTCCGCTTGATCAGTTGGTGCTCTGTATTAGCCGAATAAAATGTAGTAAAAGACAATGGTCTTACCTAACTGACAATAAAACAAATATGCTCAGGTAAATATTAAAACTCTTGAGCGATGACAATATTCATTTATTACTTTAGGTGGTGATGTAATCCGGTGGTTTTTTTTATATTGGCTTAAACTCAGGAGATTACCCCCGATATGTGTAATGGTACGGTGATGGTCAGAAAAAAATGGGAGGAGAGAGATAAAGGTTGGCCGCAGCTCAATTTTAGGGTTCATGCCTTTACCGACTGAGCCCTTACTCTAACTACGGCCAACAACTCGCACTGAGATTTGAAACCGCGACTTAATGGTCGCGATTCGTATTTACTCAGCTATACCGCAGTCAAATGAATACTTAAATATTTAAGAAGATGATTTTGTGATAGTGTTCTAAGTTCATTATTCCGCGTGTAAAATTATGGTCTGTAAGAGTTACACTAGAGAAAGTCAAGCCATGTCTCCATTTTCGTTTTAGCAAATCTGAAAAAAAAGCCTTTCGACGTATCTTAAGTTGTGTACTTTTACATGTGAATACGTATGCTTTTTTGTACCTTGCACCATTTATGGTACAAGCGTGTGTTAACTTTATGCGGCTGTACACAATACCTAGAAGGACTTGATTATTGCACCGATCTAAGCTTGTCTATCCGTCTGTCTTGTGTTGTCTGCCTATAGACTGCAAACTTTGAGATATATTGATGAAATTTGGTACATTCACGCGTCTTAGCGTAAGAACGAACGCTTTTGAAAATGGTTTGGATCGGAGCGCTTTTTCGACCAACTCTCATGTAACGCTTTATTTTGGAAAAGTTGATATATAAATAATTGTACATAGGTGTGGAATATTTAATGACGGATCATGTTCTACTACAGTGATTTTACTTGCTTTATGTAACTTTAGAAAAAAATAGATCTATTTTTAGTGCCCTTTAAGATGAGCAGGTATTGCAAAAATTATCATTTTTTCTTATGAAAGTATATTAGTCTGTTATTCATCCTCATTGGACCTCACAACAAGACCTCCATTAGTAGTTTAAACTCTTTTTTATCTGAGAATGAATTTTCTTTTTAAATTTTATATTTATTATATATTTTATGTTCACATGCTAGAAAAGGTTGTAATGATATCTTTACTCTCTTAACTGCTGGTTAATTGAATGAAATCGTCATCTGAAATTAAAAATATGGGGGAGGCGAGGCTATTCGGTTTGAATCGATTTTGTCTGCTTTTGAAGCGGGATTAGTTTCCAAAATATTATGACTAATACATCATGCTTTTGGGCAATATTTGTATACACATACGATACGACGTAACGACTAATTTTCTATACATTCATCCGCCTTTGAAGAGAAATAAAGAAAAAAAAAAAAGATCAACAATGATTTTGCAAATAAAAAATTTACTTTTTTAAAGCAATCGTAAATTAACATATTGACAGAGTGCCAGATAAAAAGTAAGACAAAAAATAAAACAATCTAAAGTATTATGTCCGAGTAAGGTTGACCATAAAATGCCTTACCAAATTAGTTAAGACAATTCTTGAACTACGTAGGTCATAAAATACCAAATTAGTTAGGACAATTCCTGAACTACGTACGTCATTAAATGCCAAAAACTATAAGTTGCTCTCATGTAAAGATTGCATCCATGTGGTAAGAGTTTAATAAAGTTCGTTTTCAAAGAATACTTATTATTGTTCATTATTTTACTTGACTCTCATGACAATGCTTACGTGGGAAGAGGTTCGGAAACTGAACCTATACTCTATAGGCCACTGCTATAGTGCGTGAAGGGTGACTATTTTGGACCAGCCTTGGTCAAAAAATTCTTTATATTACTCTGAGCTGCCTTATGAAAACTTATCTTTTGTAAACGTCTTTATAAGGAAAGGGCTTTAAAAAATGGTTTCATTCCTTCTACATTTTCCACAAACACTTAAAATGCCAAAAACTTTTTTTCGTCATCCGAGAAATGTTAAAATTTATAAATTATTTTTACATAACGAGTATCTTTTCAAATGGAACGTTAAACGGGGAGTGGTTGGATTCAATACAGTTTCGACGAAGTTTGTCTTTTGGCCAGACCTTGTCAGTGTACCGAATTTCAATAAATTTTCTTAAAAATTGCTACCTACAGCAATTGCCCACATTAATACATAGGCAGACATTAGTTAACAGAATGTTGACGCACATCTAGTCCGCCGGAGTACTTCACACATCCGCAAAAACTTTATACACCCCTACAAGAAGTGGTAGTATGAAAATTAAAAATGCTTTCTTTTTACCATGAATAGTAACTACCGCGGATGCAAAACTTGTAAGAAGAAATCGTTGAACGTCGTGAAGAACTTGCTTTAAGATCTTAGACCAAGCCGCTCTTCAATCGTGAGAATTAAAAAAATTGACGCATAAATGAAATGAAGGCCATGGCTGCATCGATTCGGAATTTCGAAATGTTTCAAGCATAGCGACAAGTCTAATAATAATCCCATTCTTTAATCGTTGCTATAATAAACCGATAAGATTTTATTTTGCGTAAATAAGATAAGGGGTAGATATGAAGACAGTGCAAAGATAAATTTATTATATCCACCGACTAGAGGACATTCTAGTATAGGCTTCTTAGTGCGACTTTCCTTCTTTCGATCCATAAAAATATAAATCGAGCAAACATTGAAAGATTTTTGAAACTTTTCGTACTTAAATAATGTTGAAATGTATTTTATTTTATTTTGACTTTTGAAAGAAAACACAAATAATTGTTTAGCATTAAACATTAATCACGATTTTCGCTAAGTATTTATGAGTTTTCGAGTTATTGTTACTTTTTCTTGATTCTAATTAAGAACATATTGTTTGTATGTTTTTATGACTTACATCAAGGTTTATATAGCAATTAGTTAACTTTTTGATATGACTGCGATCTTTTTTAATTATTATAATCATTTGTTCATTTTATGACGGATCTTAAGCTTTTGTAAATACATTGTATTTAAATTGCAACATTCGACCTTCATTAAGCATATAGTTGGGTACATTTGAACACATTTAAAGACAGTTCACTCTTTATTGTCTTCATTGTTTCCAGATTAACTTTTCAAGGATTTTGTTTTGGCTTAATTTAAGCAATTAAACTCTTAACTTGGATTGGTATGAAATGTGATCGTTTTTCAGAGGTGGTAAGGAATTATTAGCAAAAGTACGTGGTGTGAAATGAAATGTTGCAGATTTCAAGAGTTGGTAAGGAACTATTAGCAAAAGTACGTTATTGCTAAAAATTTCTGCAACCATTACCTCTTTTACTGTTTTACTCTTTCCAGGGTTTTATTAAGTAATAAAAATGCTTTTATTCGAATTTCATTGTTACTTACTTTGATGGGCAACTATTCGTCTAATTTCAAAAGCTAACCTTAACAACGACGTAAATTTGCTTTGGATATCATATTTCTTTTCCTTTAGTATTTCAATTACGATATGTTTAAAAAAGTAATTTTCGTTGAAAGAAAAGACAACGAAGTTATATAACAGCTGCCTCTGGGTGTTTAGCGTTCGCACATACCTTCATGGCTTAATTCGATGAAGCCCGTAGGCTTGTTGGCTAATTTACGAGCGATTGCCGGCGTCCCTTAGCTTCGAAAAAAATCGTGCAAGTGACAGAGCCTTTTCCAAGGCTGGAGTATCAGTTAGGAAAATTTCGTGGCGGTCTAAGCCCTCCCCTCCGAGTAACGCAAGACCAACCTGCGTCTCCAATTATTTAATGCGACCGAAATTTGGATAACCGCAACCGCCACGGGTACTTGCCCACGCTGTAATAATAACTGCAATATTAATAGCTCGGGGACATAACGAACAATGGGGATCAAATTTTAACGCCCTCTAGAATAACAGCTGAAGCCACTTGGTAAAAACCTACATACGAATAGCCTTGTATGTTTAGCACATTACTTAGCATTATCTTTTAAGGAAAGAAATAGTCTAACCTCGGATTTATAATCAGCGATAAGTGACTATTTTTCTACTAACTGTAGAATTTTTTAAATTTGCCAGATATTTGTAAAGCCTAATTACAAAGGAAAAATAGGCTTTCCTATTGTTTTACAAAAACAAAAGTATCACGACTAAAACGACTGCCACTTGTAAACTAATGGGTCGGCATATCATGAAATTTTGACACGTTTCGTTTAAAGATTGGTCTATTGGTCATCTAATAATCATATGAATTCGTCAATACTGGTAATATCCATATCCCATCCTACGAATTTATTGAGTGATGGAGTTTTGTCATGTATTAAGAGTAAAATCAATTGATCAATTTTCGCTTTTCTGTCTTTTATACCACAATTGCGCTCTGAGAGTAGTGTTCGGAAAAAAAATCGTCAACTTAGTGGAAAGATTAACTTAATCGGTCCAATCGGTTTATTGAGCATCACAGAACGGCTCAAATTTTCCTTTTTAAGTTATATCGTTAAACCGAGTTTAGAATGTTCGTGTTTTTTCTAAATTTGACTTATTAAACAAAGAAGTCTGATGTTCAACAATGAGCGAAAAATCTCAAAGATATCCACCTAATCTGTAAAATTGCTTATATTAGCATTTACGTAGCAGTAAGTCAGATATCGCATATTAATTATATTTTTATATCCACCGTGAAGTGTGAAAATGAGTTTTGGCAAACGCTTGTAACGCATTCAACACGTATCAGACACCGCACTGAATGTATGTATAAATGTGTATTCTCGAACGGGGGGTTTTTTTGACAGGGCTAATCACTCACTCATTGTATTTTTTATACGTGTGACACGATAATAGTCAGAAAAAAGTTGGGATAAAGAAATAAAGATAGGGAATGGCTGCAGCCTATGTTCCCTTATCTGGATGTCCGTTTAATTGTTGGCCGAGATAAAAATTACGATCTCAAAGTTATTTCACGTGTGTAGTTGAATGCGAAAATCGTGTCGCACTGTTAATAAAACCTGAGTTCTCTGCATATGCCAGTAGTTATATTATATTTTGCTTATGTAAAAGTAGAAAAAAAATAATGTAATGATAGTTCATTGAAAACCGCTCCTATTTCAATATAAATTAGGGGCGGATATCAAAAAGTTCGGTCTAAGTGAAAGGATAGGCTTACTTTAGAACGAATCGTCCACTAGTATGGAAACTTTTCAAATTTTCATTGTTGGCAAACTCCTTAAACCATCGATGGTCTCATTCGCGGATGCGATCCATAGAGATGTCGTCTCAAACAACAAAAAAGAAAAGTGCATTTTTTATAGCTATTGGCTTCTCCGTTGACAATAGTTATTCATTGTGCTGATCGATTCATTTGCTGATTGTGAACGAGGCCGTTCAGCAACCGATGATGAGGGTGAATGCAACCGACGCTTTTTTGAAAAAAGTCTCCAAAAATTATTCTGAATAATAAAAAGTGAAGTTTTGCAAGAGATGGCTGACTTTTTTATTACTTTGCAATTAAAGTTTTAGAATGGGAAAGCTTTTATCTACATTGGCATCATCTTTACTCATTGTGCAACAAATATACATCCTGTGACTGGTGCTTGGCTACAATGGTAGCAACTATTATCTTGCTTTCAATTTTCCAAAAGATTGTGGAAAGAAATAGACTTGAATCAAATGACGACATAATTGCAGAAACTGAGGCGTAAATTGGCAGAAAAGCATCGAAATAGTGAAGACGTGTTGGATTGATCGTAGCACTATTGAAGGAGACAACTTTGTTATTCACTTACCCTTCGCGCGCCAATTATTTTTCTGCTATTGTGGACGAATTCAGCATATTCTCAAAGCCGATTTGGAAGTCGGATAGAAAGGCGATTAGCGGTATAGAATTTTCAGGCAAACAAAGGGATTCTCACCTCCCTCTCTCTCTCTCTCTCTCTCTCGCTCTCTCTCTCCTTTAACTGCTATCCATAACCGGATATAGGTGATCACCTTGTTACATAATTTTATTACCGAAGTTACGCTATTAACTGAACCATAAAATTCCTCGGATTCACATCAATCTTAGGTAAATCAATTTGCAATAACTTTGAAGCGTTTTCTTGGCTGTGTGCAATTTAACTGGCAATACTTATCCTCAACTTCCGACAGTAACGTATAAACATAAAATTGAATTAATAAGCCGTCAGCGATTGTTGATAACTTTTAATTGATTCATTTGTGTTGTTGTTGTCATTTTCTACATAACTTCGGTTTGAGAATTTGCTTTAAAAATTTCTTTGCCTAGAGTGAATTTTATAATACTTACCTGAGATATAATTGGATATGGTTTTAATAAAGCAAATATGCGCGTGTGCTTGCGTGTGTATATGTGTATATATATATGCTGTCATTTTAAATTTTTGTTTATAGTATTTTTGTAATCTGTGTATATACGCTTTCGGTTTTTTTTTTGCGTTCATTTGTATCAGAAAAAAGGTTGGTTTTATAAAAGAAATTTATGACTAAAGCACGTGAGGTCATAAAACGATTTTTGATTTATCTAATAATTAATTATTGACTTATTTAAAAAAAAAAAAAAACTTTTGCTTTCCTTTATAAAACTAGGAAATAAATTAATAATAGTTTATGTGAGCATTACATTTCCTACAAATAGAACAAACAACTTTCAATATAAGCTAACAACAACAACCTCTCACATGCAATCACATCATAAAAACGGGGAAATACGCGATGTGAAGAGCATATAAGCATGAACTTCACACACTGTCTACATGTAAAGATCTAATAGTTATCTATAAGCTGAGCTGAGAAGTCGGTAATTTTTTCTAATGACAAGCGAAGGGTATTTTCGACTTTATTGTTGCACAAATTAACTTTCACACGCAGTGAGGGGATGCTTTAGTATTTTTTTTTTTTTTTTTTTTTAAAAACTTTTTAAAATTATACGCGAGGCAAATTAATGCGAATCATCTGCCGTTTATTTATTGAGAACATTGATCATCTCTCAAAAACAAAAAAGCAAAAAAACTTTAAATGATTAATGATTTCTACATCATTTTTCAAAAAGTGTATGATCATGGATTTTTTCCATATGTAGCTCGAATGAAGGGCGAGGACAAAAAAGAGAGGAAGAATTACGAATACCGACCACCTAAAGCGATATACAAATATTGAGATTTCCGATCATTTCCACACTATCTATTTTCATATGGGACTGACAGACTTTCGATGGATTTCTATGGGTTCCTGGCAATTGAAACATTGTTTTTGTACAACTTACGACACGAAAAAGAAATTTTTTCACTCTTGCTTAAAAAAAAATTTGAGAACATGGAATAACATACTGTACATAAAGCCTGGAGCGTTTCTTCCAACTACGTAGCGTTAGCCTATTATCCCCTTCATAGTGTAGAGCGAAAAATTTGCCTCTAATGATTTGATAGCTGAAACTGGGTCTGGTGGCAGGAGGGGAGAGCGGGAGAATGGACTAATATACATTCAAAAAAATAGTAGCTTTCTTAACCTGAATCCCTATCAACCTAAAGAAAGAGCCGAAATGGGGTGTAGGCCAAAGATGAGAAAGACATGAAAGAAACGACTGCGATAGATAATAGCATTAATCTGAAAACAAAGCATTCCCAGGTAAAAAAAATTTCAAATAAACGCAGTGGACATACATAACAAAGGGAAACGGAACCTATAAAGCATTGCTTAGTTGCCTTCTTAGTTATACTGTATTTGCAATGTTATTTGAGGAATGCTTTTGAAAGTGCTACGGCACGCTATGAAGTGTATTCTGTTTCCTTACTTTGGAATTCGTATGTGTGCGTCTGCGTGTGTATGTACCACAATGCTTTTCAAAAGTTCCTTTAACGTATTCTTTGATAAATTTTCGAAGAGATCTACGATTCCAAGCATCTATGGCGAATGCGGTAATGTTCAGCTTTGGTGCATGTACTAGTTGCTTGCAAACATTTTAATCAACGAATTCTCCCGGTAAAAATGATGAAGAAACGAAAAGTACCTGTGTACGTAAACAGAAAAAAGAATCAACATTTTTTCAAATAACTAGAAAATGAAATGATGAACATCGTTTATGCTGCTTACGAGAAATCCCGATAAACGGTTCGAATGTATCAGATACGCGTGCATCTTTTCACCCACTTGATACACTTTTGTACCAAATTAGTTTAAGGTATAAAAATACATTTACAATAGATTCAGTTTGCACGATTTTCTATATAAAAAATTTTTACTTTCGAATTAAAAAGATATTTTGTATTTTCTTAAAAATGTAAAAACGCCAACGCTATGCTAGTTTTAATTGCTGTAAAAGTTCCAGGCTAAACTGAGTAATTTAAAAATAATTTGCAGTTCAATTTGTCGCGTTAGCCATTTCACAGCTTGAAAATAGTAATTGGCAGAGTGGCTTAATCATCCAAGTTATTCAAGTATGTGTTCAGATATCTCAGCGAATAAGAAAACAGAAAGATCGAAGCGTTGGCTTTTTAAATGGAAGAATCAGTTAAACTGATTTTTTTTTTCAAACGATATAAGTTCAAGAAACATTTCAATAGAATTAATGACTATAAATGGCAGCGAGTAAGGAAACTTTGACAATCATTCGATTTTGCTTTTATACGCTGACTATTGTTTGAAGATGCATATCATTATAAAAAAAAAAAAAAAAATTCAAACTAAACGAAATCCGCGGTTCAAGCGTTCAATTTGGTTTTTCTATTACTAGTCTTCGATGGAAAATAATATAAATTAATTTTATTACTTAGAGAATGAGTAAATATAAAACCAGTTATTTAAATAAAATTCCGCTTACAGCGTGCGAAGAGAATGTCAATTTAGGAAAGTAGTGTAAAGCAAACAAATGTGATATGCTCTCATATAGGCTACAGTAAATAGTTACTATTATTGTTGTTGTTGTTGTTATCATTATTATGTCAAAAAAGATAAACTGCCTTCAATGCGAAACTTTTATTAGTCCATGATTACGACAAACGAATATTTAATTTAATGTAATTTCCTCATTAACAGATAACGATCATGTTTATATAGTATTTCTCACCACGCTTATTACGTACATATGCAATGTCTTTTTCTTATGATTATTTGCTGGCCTTGACCATCAAGTTGTTAGTGTGTTGTTTACCTATTTATTGTTTGTTGTTGCATTATGCGTAATTGTATTTGTGGTTAACTGTTACAATGTCCGCAGCAATTCACAAATTGTTGATGTGTATTGTTTGTACATGTGTATGTATCTCTCTCATATATACACTTTTACTTTCCGCTTTTGTCTGTTATTAAGTTGCAACCGGTTGCAACTGGTTTTTATATGACGTAGTCAAAGTAGTAACTGCAACGGAAACTGTTATTGGTTCACCAAAAACTATTTAGTCTGGTCTGGTATTTTTATAGCTTTTATTGTTATTGTTGTTACTATTGTTGTTTTTGATTTTTATTTTTATTGTTGTTGCATATTAAGTATTTAAGTAAAAGTAGAAAACTAGTTTAAAACAAGATTTCAGCAGGTTGGTCGCAACATACTTTACTTACTAACAGTTATGTCTAAAGGAAAGAAGAAGACTTTTGTATCGTATAAATTTTAAATAAAAATTTTATTTATTATTTTCCATTGATTTTTGTCATCATTCAGGATATCCTCCGATATGGCCACAACACATGAAAATCCCGCCTTTATAGATGATCATGGACATAATAGATCCAATGGAATTTATCGTAATTACAATCGTAGTATTAATAATCAGGCAACATCCACTACAGCACGGAATACAGATAATGAGGTAAAGTATTAAAAGAATGTTAAAAAAAAAAAACATTTAATAGTATATGTTAAGGGTTTACTTAAGTTAAGTATATGACGCCTACTCGCTTCTAAAAAAAAACAGAAAAAAAAAAAACAAATTCTTTCGTTCTTTTTCAGTTGCCTACCACCTGCAAAGATAAAACACTTCCCGAGCGCGACACGTGGGGTAAAGGTGTTGAGTTTCTTATGTCCTGTATAGCCATGTCAGTGGGTTTAGGTAACGTTTGGCGTTTTCCTTTCACCGCTCTAGATAATGGCGGCGGTGCTTTTCTTATACCCTATCTGGTAGTTTTGTTTTTGGTTGGTAAACCTATTTATTATTTGGAAATGATTATCGGTCAATTTTCTAGCCGCGGTTCTGTAAAAGTCTTTGATCTTTGTCCAGCTATGCGAGGTAAGTGAGCTCATTATTATTACGAATTGTATTGTTTTGTTATGTTAAATGTTTGCATTTCATTCCTGTCATGCATTTTATAATCAATTGTAGGCGTAGGCATTGGTCAAGTTGTCAGCATATCTATGGTCACTACTTACTATGTGGCCATAATGGGTATGACATTAAAATATTTCATCGATTCTTTCTACTCTCCATTGCCTTGGTCCCAATGTAAAGACTCATGGAATGCTGTTTGTGTAGCATCGAGTGATAAGAATACCGCTAATTATTTGTATGTCCAGCCGCAAAATGTAACCACATCTGTGTTCAATGTTAGTGTAAACGTTAGCAATTACACAAGTAGTGTTTTAAGCAGCACTAAGCCCACAGCATCAGCTGAATTGTATTTTATGTAAGTCTTTTGTTCTTCCGCATCACACAGTGCAGTGGTTGTAATTGAAATTTTTTTTTTAATAATTAACTCTTTCCTACGGCAATAATTATTTAAATATTTGTGGTTTCATATAATTTTATGTAATGTGTTTTGATTTATGTGATTTTTTGGTTGAGTAGAATTTCATTAATTAATTATTGATTGAAAAAATCATTGAAGGATAATATTCAAGTCTTACAAATGGTGTGCAGCTTTCACGCAATGTGTCCTAAACTTTGCCCACAAATAGTTGAAAAGTCATCCTAAAAGGAGTAAGAAGTCCATTTATAAAAAAGTCTTGTTGGCGCATGCCTTACAGTTCATTTAAAGTTTTTTCATTTAAAATGCTTCTTCATAGAACTGTTACCGTCCTCTTCTGAATGGTGCCATTAAATGAACTTAATGCAACCACGAATTAAAATATTTCCGAAATTGTAAACAAAGGTCTACTTTTGCCTAATAAATGATATTCTTTGAATTAACACAGCATAGAAGATACCAAGCCAAGCTTCCTTTTCCAGTATTATTAATATAATCAATTGTGTGAGCAATCCGTACAACGAGCTAAAAGATCTATTCTTCTTTCCTGTGCACCTAGTCCTCTAGTCTTAGGATTCTTATGTATCTTGCCACCTTCTTTGGTTTCGAGTACCATTACGTGTTCAGGGTTATAAAGTAGTCGCCACCCAATCCTTGGCGCCTGAATCTGCAGACGACCTCACATTCACATAGAATATGATGGTACGTCTCACTCGTTTGCTGGCAGAACCTGCATGAATCGGTATTTGGTGCCACTTGAGCAAATTATGGCCCGTGCAGAAGTCTGTGACCAAGTGTAAGTGGTTCCTTCTTATTTCCAGTCGGAAGATTTTATGAATCTTTTTTACGCCGTTGTTCTGCACACTGCTTCCAATGGCAACCCGACTTTTCCTATGCCCATCACCATACCAGTCAATTCATATGGCTTCTTGATACGCCACAGATAGATTCATGTCCCATCATGTTATCTCGAACCCCCTGTTGGCTAAGTGCATGTCGTTGTGTTTCCTTAACTCATTCAATGCTTGAAAGCAAGCCAACGCGGGCCTAGACGTTATTGCTTGATCTTTCAGGGTTTTTTTGCAGACTTGGCTGTCGGAGTAAAATCCGTTTCAAGTGAATCGGCTCTTATAGATGTAATCAGTAAGAACTGTAAATTCCACTTTAACACCGTTCACATATATTCTTGATCAGTTTCAAATTCTGAATTGATCTAAGTATGTTTGTCAGATTGTCTGTTTTTGTATCTGTGCGTGGTAAACATTTTCGAAATCGAGACAATGCTGTCCAATTCAAATGGGATTAAAAAGGAACGATAGCGATTAAAGGACATTGCTAGAGAGCAATGTAAACTGAGAAGAGCTCGGATTTCAGCAGCGAAAAGTTAAATTTTAACTCATATTCTGTGCGGAAAAAAAGTCACACCCTGCCAATGTTGTAGAATTAAAAAAAAATTAATTTTCCGAATTCTTAAGAAAAAAAAGGGTGAGAGGGGTAGCAGACTTGGCCAAACCTGAATGTAACTTTCTAGCTAGCTCTGAAGCTAGTCACTTCATTAAAGTTGATCGCAAGTTGCCGTTCGATTTGTTCAAAAACTGTTAGTGCCATTGCCTTCCGATTTTTGGTAAGAGAAATTTAGTCGAAGAAAGAGTTTATGTAAACTTTTGTTTTGCGAAATTAAGAACAGGCATGATCCGGTTCTAAAGTCAAAAAATTGTGACTTCTAAAGGCATTAAACAGAATCTTTGTATAAAGTCTTTTTGCATTCATCTAATAGGTTAATGTAAAAAAGTTCCGATTAAATGACAGCACGTCCTAGATTAATAAAACCAACTGCAATATTGGTACTTTACAGTATCGGCTTGTGGTAATAGGTATGAAGGATTTTCTTCAAGGCCTGACATTCTCCACCTTTGGGAGTGTATTTCTCATTTGTAATATTTATACGAGTAGGACTGATGGTATTTTTCATATATTTCACCGATTTCTATATATACAATTTCCTGTAAGACTTGAATATTTGTTCTCTTCTAACTTTTTTATTCCATCCCATTAATATTTAATCTGTGGTATTTTCATTTCTGATTCAATACTCATAAGATATTGCACCATATTCATATACGTCTTTGTGTAAGCTTTTCCTTATTTTTATGATAAATTGATACACAATTTAATTGCTTTCAATCATCGTACACATCATAAAATTGCCTAAGGTCGCATCTTGACATTATTAAACACCTATCAATTAATATGCGGACATTTGTTCGTTTCCTTTCTTAATATTTTTGTGCAAAGAATGTTTGAACGTTAACTTCGATAATGGGAAAAGGCTTAAAAGCTTAATAATATAATCCCCTCAATAGATTTCTTATTGTTCATTTTTTAAGTTCACTGACACTCATAAATGTATAATGAATTAAGGCAATGGTTTGATTGTAAGTGAACTTGAAATTGTTCAACAAAGTGTAAAATATTTTTTTATTATATTTTTAATAAAATTCGATGCATGAATAATGTGCTCAAACATTTTTCTAAACTAACATTTTCCCTCCCTCTCCATCTATCCTTCGCTTAGCTAAGCTATTATTGCTTTTTATCTCTTACTTTCATTATTTTAAGGTATTGGAATGGGTCAAGCATTTATGGTTTACTTATTGGGTACCTATTATGAAGCAATCTGCTCACTAGTAGTTAATTATTTGGTACAATCATTTCGTAATCCATTGCCATGGGCTTATTGTATGGAGGCTTGGAATGCTAATTGCATAAACTCAGCGGTCACTAAAACGGAACAAGCAAATCTAACAAAATTATGGCAACGAATGCGATCTGATGACGACAATCGCACAATTTCAAGTTCTGAATTATATTTTATGTAAGCTTAACTAAAAATTCTTACAGAAAAGGATGCACTCGGTTGTTTTAAAAAAAAATTTTTAAAGAACTTTTAATAAAATGGTTTTACTTTTTTTTTTTTTTTGTTTATTTCTATAGCAATGAAATATTAAAAGAGAAAGATAACATAAATGATGGAATTGGTGCCCCTAACTGGCAATTAGTAGTTGGACTATTTGTATCGTGGCTGTGCGTCTTCAGCGTAATAATACGTGGAGTTAAAAGTTCGGGAAAAGCTTCGTATTTTTTGGCGATATTTCCTTATATCATTATGGCGGTATTATTAGGTCGTGCTTTAACTTTACCCGGTTCGGTAGATGGAATTTTGTATTTTATAAAACCACAATGGAGCAAAATATTAGATCCAAAGGTATGTGGAATACATATATATTGAGAAGTGCTCTTGTCAGAAAATGTGGTTCGTTAGATTATTAGCAAAGCTTTCCTTTCTTTCCCGTTTTTTGCGCACGTAATATTACAAATTTTATAAGCAAGGCACAAACAAGTAGAAAGATTAATATCAAATACCTTACCCCTCTTCGCTTTATACAGTTATCCACATAACGACTTTTTAAAATAAGGCGTTATAAGGGAAGTGGTCAAAAAAGTAGCCCATCCCGGACCGTTTTCAAAGCGGGACACATTGGATACAAACTTTCATCAACATATATAGAAAATTACAACCATATTTTGAAGAGAAGAATATAAGACAGACAGACAGACATGCAAGCAGGCGGAAAGATCGTGGCAAGCGATTCTAAATGGATCGATATGATAAAAAAGTAGGTCCATCTCAAGTCCTTTCGGGTGTTGTATACATCCGCACAAACTTGAAATGTACCAAATTTGACTTGTACCATAAGTGTTGTAAGATATTATAACCAAATACAAATTTTTCATTCTTTTTGTTGCACAACACACTGTTGCACTGTTCAACAACCCGAATCGAAAATTTCAAATCAAAAATCGTTTGACTTTTCACGACAATTTTTTCTTCTTCAGTGAATTTTTTCATCAAACTTCATCTAAAATCGAATCTCTTTGACTATGTCAGCCTGCTCGCACTTAAAATACATTAACCTCCCAGTCCGGATTAATTTAAGGTACTTGTACTAATTACAACAAAAAGGCATGTCTTTTAAAGTAAATCATTGAAGACTTCCTGAATGGGAAAACTGCATACCTCACGGAAATTCTCTCAAACATACAATGCGAAGCCGAGTTACAGCGAAGTAGAAGTGAGAGTGTATGTGTTGCTTAAGTGCAAGGCTTTTAGATGGTCTCCGCATCGTGAACAATGTAAATTTCCAACTTCGTCAGTCACCGATAGGTGCCACTTGTAGCACGTGCCGCTTTAAAAGTTCTATTTGCTTCAGAAGGTTTTTTTTGCAAAATGTTTCTGTCGTTTTTTACCACATTTGGTTTTCAAATCTTTCTAATTGTTTTTGAAACAATTAATCACAAACGAGTATGCTGCAGTGGCGAACGGCAGATAATCGATGAGTTCAGATTATCTATATATGAGTAATATTCTCTCTTCCCCGTCAAGTACAGCCGTATTCTTATTGAAGCTTGAACAACATAAACAGAATTCGTGGATTCGAATTAATATTTCGCTTATCTCAATAGTTCTAATGACAGTGCACGAATCTTCATAACACAAATAATACAATTTTTCTATTCGATTTTCCCCCCGAAATACACACACAAACGCTAAGACCAATATCTAATATAGGGTGAAAGTTACGAAAATTTTCTGTGCGCAGATCGCTGCTATTCTCAAACTGCTTTCGTGGCTGTCAGTTGATGTCAGTTTATTAATACCAAACTTAAGTCTTCTGCTTCAACTATCACGATTGCGAGTATGGCAACAGCACGCAAACGGTCTCAAAATTGGTCGATAGACAAACAAGAAACATTTATTTATTACCTAATACGATCTGAAACTCAAACAAAACCTTAATTGGCGAGAACAGTCTAAAACTTAAATGAAACAAAACAAGTACGGCGGGGGCCGAATATCGCATGCCCACCGCCTTGCTGTTCGCATTTTATTCTCCAAGTTCTTTTATTTGTTATCCACATCGCTGGTATTATTATTAACAAATGAATCCACCAGGTCGCGTTGTCTACCATATTCATTTTAGAATTTCCCCATTTTTGGCCAGATAGTAAATCTTCATTTACGGAGTGTAGAAAATAGTTTTACACATTCGGTCTTGTTTGTCTTATGATAAGTAAGCATGAAACCTCAAAAAAGTGGAAAAAACCGAGTTTAATGACTTGTAACCGATTTTTTCCATTTCTGCTCGTAAGGAGTAGAATGTTTCCTAAAGTAAATATGGAAACGATCAGCCTTTTAATTTCTGAGTAATAAGCAAAAATCCATAAATTTCTGATAAGAAAAATGAAGTTGCGCTCAATTTACACTCCACTGCGGGCTACTGCTCTGACCAATTTGGCCCATTTTCAATACCAACCTGCGTGCAGAAATTTCCAAATTTTTCTAACAAATTTGAAGTCGATATCTTCATTTTTGCGGACAGGAGAGCGCCAACAATAGATACCATACTGACGGACAGAGATGGCTTAATCTATTCATACTTTATAGGGTGTCTGAAGAATCCTTTTGGATGCTACACACACTAGGGGGAAAAAAATGAGTATAACTCCATCTTACATTAGTGGGTATTACGTAGGGTTAGGTGAAAGCCCCAAGCGGTCAATTATTACTTCCACATTTAACACAATACCTTGGAAGGTATTGATACGATTTGGTAAGCATTAAAGATTTATCATATATAAGGAAAATAGGGCTTTGCTTCTTGTTATAAATATGTAAATATAGTAAGAGATTCATTAAGAGAGTTTTTTGGAGTCAAAATCGGAGTTTAAGAAAAAATTGAAATGAAAAATAACCTAATAACAGAGGCATTTTTTCTAGTACAAAAACTGCTGTGTACTAAAAATCTTTTAATGAATTTTTTAATGTGGTTTTTAGGTATGGTATGCTGCTGTTACCCAATGTTTTTATTCTCTGTCGGTATGTTTTGGTAACATTATCATGTATGCTTCTTATAATAAATTTGGTCACAACGTTCACCGTGATGCTACTATTGTGACCGGTTTGGACACTTGCACTTCATTGCTAGCTGGTTTCACCATATTCGGTATACTAGGACACTTGGCTCATGAAATCGGTACCGATGATATTGGTAGCGTGGTTAAGGGAGGCGCGGGATTGGCCTTTATTTCTTATCCGGATGCTATAGCGAAATTCGAAAATTTACCCCAAATATTTTCTGTTCTCTTCTTTTTAATGCTATTTGTATTGGGTATTGGTTCTAATATAGCCATGACATCCTGTACGGTTACAGCGATACGAGACAATTTTCCTAATGTCAAACAATGGCAATGTGCTTTGGGTATAGCTGTTGTCAGTTTTTGCATCGGCTTGGCATACATAACACCGGTAAGTTCCTTGTAGAAATTGTATTTCTTGATAGGACATTAAGAGAACTTTGAACTTTGCAGGGCGGTCAGTTCATATTGACATTGGTTGATTATTTTGGTGCTTCTATGATTGCCTTGGTATTGGGTATTTTTGAATTGTACGTCTTGGGTTGGGTATACGGAGTGGATCGTCTTTGCAAAGATGCTGAATTTATGATGGGTCGTAAAGTCGGTCTGTATTGGCGTTGGTGCTGGTCGGTTATTACTCCCCTCATAATGACCATCATATTAATTTACTTTCTATCCACCTATACTCCGTTAACCTATAATAATGTATCTTATCCTAATTGGGCGTATGGTAAGTTTAAAATTTACTTTGTTCATAATTTTCTAAATAGATTTTATTTTATATTTTGAATATATTTTTTAGCTTTAGGCTGGACCATAACGGCAGTAGGCGTCCTACAATTGCCATTATGGCTAATTGTGGCCGTTATACGTGATCCTGGCGTGACGTGGCGGGAGAAATTCATTGGAGCTTTCAGACCTAAACATGACTGGGGACCTATTGATCCTTTGCTTAGGGAACAATATAACAAAGCAATGGATAACGAGTCGATAGCAAATCAAGGACTTGGCTGCTGTGGTTGGATAAAGAAAAATATATTCGGTTAAATTTCCTTTTAAATAAATGAGGATGAAACCCACCCATTTTTAGCAATAACTTGCCAAAAGTTTTTAAAGCCTTCATCTTATCTCAATTTTGTAAAGTATTCTTAGTTTTTTAATAATTTTAGTATAAATATTTCGTAATATAATGATTTACTTACCTTAGGATTTATAATTTTTTATTTTTTTATAAGTTTCGCTGCGGCAGTATCTACAATCCATAATAAATCTCCTTTTACTGGCTTCACTAGTTGAACGGGATATGGGGTATCTGATGATTCTGAGATAATTTGCTTAACTGCTGCTGCCTTGCTTTCGCCAGTTATTACAAATAAACAGCACGAAGCATTATTTATTAAAGGTAAAGTCATGGTGATTCTTTGTGAAGGTGGCTTCGGAGAATCGTCTATAGCAGCTATAAGCCGTTTGGTTTCTTTCAATAAACTATGTTCAGGAAACAAAGAGCAAGTGTGACCATCTGGCCCCATCCCAAGTATAAGTAAATCAAATTTTGGCATTTGATTATCAGGACAATTAAATTCTTTTAAGATACGTCTTTCATAGTCACGAGCACAGTCGTCCAAACTTAATTTTGTATCAATCTTTACGAATTGTTCTTCTTTCAAGAATGTTTGTCCATCTAGCAAAGCACGTTTATAACAACCGTAAGTAGAATCTAGTTGACTTTCTTCCACAAATCGTTCATCGCAAAAAAATATTTTCCAATTCTCGAATGCCGATGTCACCGAACACGACATAACGTCGCTTACGTATTGCACTAAGGAGCCTCCTGTGAAATTTGTGATCAATGATCGTTAGTTTGAAGCATTTTTTTATTCTTTATTGAACTTACCTGACAAACCTATACGAAATTCGTTATGATCTTCAATAGCGTTTTTAGCTCGTTTCTCAATTTCTTCTTTCAATTTTGTCACCAATTCATCTTTCGATTCTATTATGGTTAGTGAATCCATTTGTGTGAATTTTTCTTTCGCTAGATTTCCTTGAGCTAAATTCTTTAACTTGTTTCAAGTCTAGCTTTAATATTTTTAACTTCTTCTGCCGCAAACTGTTTTTCACATGACAATCAGCTGTTTTTGCCGATTGTCGCTAAAGTTGTTCCGAAAGCTTTCTTGTAGAGCTTACGCTTACGCTTACTCATTAGTTTCATAAGGTGGCGGTGTTTCGCATTTAAGACCAAAACCCCATAGCAAAAAAGAATAATAAAAAAAAAGAAAAACAAAAATTATTTAAAAATACTTTTATGCAAACTAGCGGTTAGGTAAGTCCCAACCTTTCAAGTGATTTCGTACGTTAGTTTGAAACTTTGACTCGATTTGGAAAAATGTTAAATTGATGAGAAGAGAAGAAGGGCGCGACATTCGACGACGGCATTTTATTTTTAAACAAAAGTTTTTATATGGCTTTCAAAGGTTGAAAATAATTTTTTTTTTTTAATGTAATAAAAGAAAAAGCCATTAAAGCAGTGAAAGCGGGAATACAACAAGTCTGACAATCGGATATGTCATACATGTTATTAGGAGAACACAACAATTTATTTTTTGTTTTTTTTTTTTTAACTTTACACCTTTACCCTTTGCTGGTTTTAGTTGGTGTAACCACATTTATAAACATTGAAAAATCCCTTGAGAATACTTAGATGGGCACATGAACGCGATCATATATACCGCATATAATGTAAACGAGTAAACTTCATAGTTAAACGTCTGCAGAATAAACCAATTAAAATCGTAACTAAAGGAAAATTATCCTCTGTCTGTCCAAGTAGGGGATAGGCATTTTCGTGTTAGATTATATCGATATTCAATCCAAGCTGTGCTTCCTGTAGCAGAAATCTTCATCAAGACTATTCACAACAGAAGATTTCGAAAAGGCCGTAACACTTTTACCTACTAGAACTTTACTCTAAATTTATTAGGAAATTCTTAAGTAAGCAGATTATGAAATGTTAATAATTTCTCCTATTATGTAATACCTCAAGGTGATCCTCTCGGGATATGAAACCAAGTTCGAAAGAGCTTTTAATGTTTCGAAATCCCAACAACTTCAGAATGACAGATGTTTTTACCTCGACAAAAAGCCTATGTAAGTCGCTGATATTTTGAAAACGAGAATATGTTATGTCAAAGCAATAGTCAGACAATGCCCTTTTTAAGCAAATTTCTAACTCACTTTTTACAGATAATAAGCAATTTTACGAAAACAGATATGTGCCATTTAGGTCGATAAGCAGATAAAAATATTATATCAGGTTGTGCCTGTGTTATCTTCATTTTTTTTGAGAAAGGGATACGCCCTACTTTCCAAAAAAGAAAAAAACGGGTCACGTATAGTAGTAAGAAAAAAAATACTTGGTACTCGATGCTTCGTTTCAATTTCCTTATTACTGCAATAGGGAAATGCCACTGACAGGAGAAAACTCAAGCAACTTGGAAAACGGTAGAGGATTTGCAAAGAGATCATATCCAAACCCTTTCCAGATATGTTGCGTGCAGCAGTTACGAATAATTAGGATGACAAAAAATTGAAAAAATCTTCCGAAACTTTGCTAATGGAAAGAATAATTTCAACGTATAGTGCTTGCCGCACCGTATCAGAAGGCGGAAATAGAAAAACCTGTGAGTTATTAAATGAAAATTTTGCGCCAAAGAGTTTTTTTCGACTGAAAGGTGCGCCGGAAAAATATATTTTGCCTTACTTTCCTTACGTTTATATGGAACTATTTGCTTTAGTCTTTCGCTGAATTTAAAAAGTGTCGTCTATCTAATAACTATTTCCAGTTACTAAAATGAATTTATTTCTAACCCCAGCAACACAGTCTTCATTAACGTTGAATATGCCATCAATTCAATCCTTTCCATAAGCAAAGAATAAAGCGCACGCGTGTAAATCTTATAATATCCGCCCATCTAAGGCAGATAAGTTTAGGGAGAGAGAATATCGCGGTTATATGTATGCAAGGCTGTTGATTTTAAGCTAATTATTACGCATACCACCAGGGAACTATTAAATTCGCTGATTATTTTCATGACACATTGGAAAAACTGCATAGCTTCGACAAGAACGGTCGGGAAGTAGCGTAACATTGAAGACGATCTTAATAAAAGAAGCACTTACCCTCTTATTCTGAGCACAACCACCGACAGATCACCCATCATATATTTCTGCCAAGCAATGGTAAATCATTCAGTCATTGAGTATTTTTATTATGATAGTATAGTGCAGTGATTTAAAGAAAAAATTTTTAAAAGTTGAAGGAAAACGTAAAAGAAAGGTGGATAGATAGTGGAAGAAGAAACAATTAAAGTAAAAAAAAGGTAGGCTTACAAAAAAAATGTATTTTTTATATATTAAGTTACATTTAAATGTCTCCGCGTGGTTTCGAGCTTATTTTTATATCCTGCTCTTTTCAAATGATGTCGAACTGTCAGGTGATTGATGTTTAGTGTCTCCGCCATTTCCTGATAGCTTGCGCACCGGTCTTGCACCACCAGTTACGAAATTTCATCGACCTTTTCAGTGACTGCGAAGTGCATCTTTGACATCGAAATTTCCGAAACGAAATCGAACAAACTACTCCTGTGTCCTACGTTCACCCACACCATTCTTACCGTACAATTGACATTAACGAAATCCAACAAACCACTCCTGTGTCCTTCGTTCACCCACACCATTCTTACCGTACAATTCATTTTTTCTTTTTTGTTTGCTTTTTTATAATAAACAAGCATCACATAGCGCATTTCTTCAGATATTTCACTCCTTCTCAAATCAGTATAACGGTTTACCCCAGCAAAGAATTAAAAAACTATCTATCACCTTTTAAGCACAAGTTTGCTTGAGACAATCAGGTGAGTGTTGCCCGATAGGTGGGCATCAGCAAAATCATGCGGAAAAAACCACGGAGAATTTCCAATATGACCTAATATCCTTCAGAATGCGAAATTTGTTACTGTAAAGGTTGAAAATTCCTCCATTGTGGGACTTTCCTTTATCTTGTTGGAGTGCGCTGTGGTTAGCTCATACTCTTAATCAGGCATTCAAATTAGTGAAGCTTCCTAGGGGTTCCCCTAAACTAGCAGTCTAAAACGTCGGTACCAACGTTTAGTGTTATTAGTCTCTGCTCTAAACGGCTTCTTACGTTTATTCTTTACGCGGATACTTTCGGATTAACAAACTTACGTCCATCCACCACGACAGCTTCAGTCGGAGAGTAAGAGGAAATACTTTTGACATTTCCTGTAAACCTATTTGTCATGATCGGCGTTGCCCAGCGACGGACATTTACATTCGAAACCAACTCATATGCTTTTCGGATGTGATAGACACCTTGGCTTCCGGTAGACTTATAATTAATCTGGTAATTTACTAACAAATATATTTACAAAGACAAAGAGAGCAAACAAATTGGTGTGAATAAAAAGATAGAGTAATACATATGCATGAAATAATGTAATGTAAAGTAGACATCTACGTCTACGAAACTAGTAATAATAAGCGATATATATATATATATATATATATATGTGTGTGCAAAAGGGGTAAGATAATCTCAAATAAAAGTAAATTAATAATAATAAAGGCAAGTATATAATGAAAATAAACTAAAGTTAAGTATGGGACGAAGACAACCCTGGGACTTGTGACAAGCAAGCACAAATTCTGTGATTAGTCAACGATAATAATTCGTCTAGTTTACGCATTAATGAAGCCATTTTTCAATCGTAACTACAAAGCCTCATTACACCACTGAAGATTCAACAATCAATGAGCCGCACGTTCCAGAATTATTAATCGATTGCCACAAATATATGTGGAAATAAATCATTATTTAGCAAAAGAAAATATAACAAAGTTATAATCAAGCAAAGCAAACTTGTCCAACCTTATATATGTATTGCCAGAGGGAAGAATGCTTGTTAAACTGAACTGAATCAAGAATAAGAAAATGAAGATTTTTAAGACTTAGTTCTGCACAAAATGTTATGTAATTTCAATGTAACAAACTCACAAGCTACTAAATAAAAAAAAAGAAAAGGAAGGAAAAGATCAATTTTCAAGCTAATCTGAGGCAATACCTTAAAAGACAAGTTGTCATAATTGCTGAAATTGTTATTGAAAATATATATTAAATGTTTACACAGATGATGAGCAGATAGATACGTCCATCCTTGTATACGTGTTTCTACGCATAATACGCATACATGTGACTGCGTAGTTATTACAAAGAGAATATTGTAATTACATATGTGCGGTATCTGATGATTGGCATCAACATTGTCGTTATCATCAACATTAGCAAACAATACAATATAATACACAACACTGCACAGCATACACAATATAGCACAACGGAACGTACACAACCAGCATGTTTGCTTTTGGCAACAAACTGTAATGAATTTGATTCTATGCTATACCATGTATGTGTATTACAGACATATATGCATCTACGTATTGTACGTACATTTGTATGCAATAATCTAATGTACTTAAAGGCGCACACGCATACGCACAAGCACACGCGCACACATACGATCAAATCGAGGATATCACACTGTTTATATATGTATATATATATATATATATATATATATATATATATATGTATATGTATATATATATGTATATATGGGTTGAGATTTTGTTTACATTGCCAACATAAAATCGTATACCGCAGTTATGCACACGTGAATATATATAACTATACATATATGCGTACACATACATATTTATATTGTAAGCAAAAGTAAACAAGCAAAAGCGTACACAAATACACACGCATACCTGTAAACTCATGCACATGAGAAAAAGCAAATACGTTTGCCAGTGGCAGACTTGTGATAACGTTTGAAGAATTTTAGGTAAAAGTAAAATACGAACACAGAGAGCATGTATATATCAGTCCGTATGTACGTACGTGTAATTGTGTTTGCGTAGTCATGTTAATCCCAAAGAAATGACAGCATGCCAACAACTGCCAGGCTTATCTACTCGGTACGCCTTGTGTGTGAGAGTATTGCAGATTTATTCCTGCCATTGCGCCTGCAGGTATGCAACTATAAATATTCAAAATAGATTCTCTTTTTTTTTTTTTTTGTTGCAACATTTATAAATTTTCATTAAATTTTGTTATTTCTAGGTCTAGAGTTTTTTGTATTCGTAAGCGGTTGATGGGTCGGTTCTTCCAACTTTTTGTAAATTTTGTTTTCGGCGATTTTTTTTGCTTGTGCATAAGCTTTCGCAAATAAACACAACGACATTCACTAGCGTATGTTTTATAATGCGATTGAAAGAGAGTAATCCTCGCAGAGTGAGAGAAGGAAACGGAATTTCATTAAGAGTTCCTTTTGATGTCGTGGTTACGGAATCTAAACAAAACTAAATAAAATTTTACTGCTGTACAAACTAATATAAAACAAATTGTGTACTCATATGTGCAATCTAAACGATAAATGAAAGCACATGTTGTTTTAGTCAATGAGAAAAGCAATTGTGTTGCTTTTCGATTACACTAACTTAGTTATCCCTTTGGTAACAGCTAGGAAAAGAATATGAATAGTACTAAGCTTTAGAAGTCATCGAACTCGCTGGTCGAAAATATCAGTGTCCACAGAAGAAAATTCAATTTTCGTTTGTTAATAATAATAATACTTGGCGTTTACGATCATCTACCATTTGACCATTGACAGAGGTAGATAAAACTCGATCGGCAGCATGAGCGAAACTCAAACCAAGCTTTTTCTTCTCTTTGCTATCTCCCCGTATTTATTTGTGATCTATTATTGGAACGCTAGCGATCGCATAAATTCATATTTTTTTTATTTTTTTATATAATAAGACATTCAGGGAGGGCCTCCCTTATGTCCATAACTATGGTGATGGTTACGGAGAAAGGGAGAGCACATACAGACAGGTTGTAACCGCAGTTGGGTTTTTTTTACCGAGCATTTACTATAACTGCCCGTCGTGGTCTACCGCAAAGAAACTTGAACCCGGGCAGGCTGATTTTACGGTCACTCTCCTTACATACTGGGTCGGAAAAGTGAAATAAAATAAACAATTCATCTAAAGGCATTTGGTCGCCTTAAAGGTAATCCCCATGATAATAAAATAAGATGAGCGTCGCAATCTACAATATTTGTGCTTGAAATAAAAGCTTCAATGTCTTGAGCGAATATTTTACTGCGCCCTTAATGATCTCGAAGCACGTTTCTAGTAATCATAATTTTAATTTCGCGATGACGAAATTAGGTCCACTGACTGTTCGATGGTTGCGGTTGCGCTTTTGTGTGCAAACTTCCAAGGACCAACCAAGAGCGAACGCGTTTCCGTATTCGTTTCTGAGTGTATACGAAATTTCAATCAGCGTGTTTTAAGTAAACTTAAGCATTAAGCAATAGCTTAAGCAATAGATATCTTAAGCGACCTCTTTAGACCGGCTGGAACAAAGCTAATCAAAGGCCCTTCTTCGGATATTTAAAGTTAGGATTAATAGTAACAGTGGCAGGACGGAAGCTCCTGCTTAAATTCTGGGCTGGGATTCACTAGAGTGCTATAAAATTGGAAAAAAATTGTGGTTGGGATAAATGATAAATATAATGAAAACACTTATTCTCACTAAATGGACATATAATCTAGGTACCCATTGAAGGCAAAACCGTGAAATATCATATAACAGTAGATAGGGATGAAATTTGAAGAAATATTTTGCAAATTTTCCTCAAAAATTAAAGCAAAATTCGTTTTGATTTGACGACATATTCATAGTTAAATTTCTTTGTAATTAAACCGATCAGTTTCGATAACTTTACCTAAAGTGGATGTAATTTTCTTCCCAGCTAAACACTCGATTGTAGAAGCAGTCACAGGTTAGTGCGAACTGAATAGTATATGTAAGGTGCACCAAAGTTTGCTTGACAGTTGCAGACTCATAGAACTTTACCCAGACAGACTCACAAGACTTTACCCTTGACAGTCACAGATTCATAAGACTTTACCCAGACAGACTCACAAGACTTAACCCAGACCGTGTATAACTTTCCATCTGTTGTATTGTGCGTTGCAAAAGTAGTTACGGCTTTCTTAGATAGTACGAGTCCATGCCATCCCATAATGTAAATTCTATTCGATAGATGATTTTATTTTACCATTGTTAGGGCTGATGACCTTTGCTCAAATTGTCTTTTTCATATTGAATTAACAAGCAAACGCAGGTGCAGTACTTTCTGATGCATTTTATGCATCGTCGTCGTTATTCGCAATCTTGTTTTTGCCTAAATTACTAATCAGCTCATTTTTTGAGCAAAGGACGTTAGAACTAGTAAATCTGTAATGGAGGCAAACGGCCAGAAACGAATGATTTCGATATAATAAAAATAAACTAACCTTACCTTAAGTTGACGGAATATATGACGACACTTTCGACAACCCAATATTTTATGCATTAGGGCATTTAACTAATTATTTAGTTATTTTTAACCCTTCAAACGGTTTCGATTACTACCAAAACTTCACAATATGCAGGTTTTCTATGATTGCAATCAACAATTCTGATGAACGTTTTCCCATATATTAACAATGTATGCCATCGTGTGCGGCCAGCTGCGTGTCAGCCACTCTCTGTGTTTCAACCATTCACACATTCACGTACATATGGGCTTATTACTATTGTTCAAGGATTTAATGTTGTTTTTGTTTACTTTATATCGCGCGTTTAATATATAAAACTGCGTGTTTTCGCAAGCGAATAAAGTATAATATAAGCATATACAAATGTGTGAACGGGTGTGCAATCAATGTATGTAATAAAAGTGTAGAATAACGCAAACACAAAGCATACATTAGATATTCGAAAAAATATTGAGCTCTGATACGGTCAACGCTGCCTCGATTATTAGGTTCAATATTTCATAAACTCTGTACGATACACGAACACACGTACATGTATATATATATAAATCACCAATGTTGCAAGTGTTTATTATTCACAAGGGCAAATTCAGCATACATACGAACGTATGTATGCATATGCATGGGTATATGCATGAATGTTCATAATACTCTAAATGGCATGAAGAGATAGTCTTGCTAAAACAAATGCATAGCGAGATAATCGGTAATGCACTTGTATACACATACAATGTAAATAATTTCAACTGGATGCCCGTTGAGGTTCCAATTTATTTTCTCCCATTGTTGTTGCACAATATGCATTGTATGTGTTATGAGATTTTTGACAAATGTTCATTTAAATATGTACGTATACATGTTCGTTCACATGCGGCCACTGATTAGATTTAATTACGAAATGTGTACTTTTAGGGATGACGCAAGTCGTTTAAAAATCGATGATGAATTCCGTACCGACGATGAAGGAAATTTATATTAATCCATTATATCCACAATCGGACGATTTTTACTGGAATTTTATGTCAGATTTCAAGTAAATATCTATTACAGGCCGTGGACCATAGTTTTCTGTCTATTGACCAAACACTCGTCGTTGTACATAGGTGCATGCATCCTAGTTTCAATGCCGCTTTACATGACGAATGTATTTAGCGGGTTTCACACCTATATCTGCTACTTACTGTGGTGAATTAACTCCCTTTTCACACTCAACCTATGGTGTTTTAAGGCAAATTGAACATGACATTTTAAGGCAAAGGAACATGTTAGTTAGCTTCAATGAAAGTGTCCCTTCGAGTCATAAGCCATGGCATGGCATGACATTTTTCGTAAGTTTCCCTTGCAATGGAAGAATTAAAATTGACTTTTATTGATGATGTTGGTGAAGAAAGCTTAAAGAAATCGACAAGGAAATGAGAACGTAGAAAAGGGGTCAGCAGTAATATTTTCGTAGCTTGAAATGGATTAGAATTTCATTAACGTGTAAGATTATTGATAGAATATAGCCTTTAACGCATCGCGCATCAATGCTGATGCTGTAGAATAAACCTTCTTTAAAATAAGCCTTTGGCGGATTCACTTTTAATTCGTGTGTGCTTAGACATTCCTAGCTTAATCTTTGAGACAAGCATATAGCTACTGGCAGGGTCTAGTTTCTCGAGACACTACAATAATTGATCAAAATAAAAATTGGCTAAAGTAAGACTTAAAAGAACTGAAGTAATTTGTTTGCACATTGCACCAAATGTTTAATGTCTTGACGATTGCCACTTAAGCGTTTTTCTGATAAGTTGGTACCTCAGCATTAACTTAACCCAAAAAAATTACTTGCGATCCGTGTATTGCAAATGCTTCAGTACTTATCACTAGTATTCTTCTGTAAGTTGATAGTCGTAATGTACGAAATTTGGATGCCATTTGCCATGCAGTAGTTTTCTCGCATTAATTTCCTCTTTTTTATGTAGCTTGAATCACGAACTCATTTACGATTTTGTGATTCAACGCACATTGGTTAAAAGTTTGCTCTAAATATTCCTTAACGCATAACCTACCGCCAATGTATTCAAGAAAAGTTTCCCTCATAGCAGGTGAAATTGGATTGATGAAATCGTCATGACTTTCTTATATTTGGTGGGCTTCCACTTATATTCATTTGCATTTAGTTCTGTTTGTTCTAGTATAACAGGTAGTCCATCGTTTATACCGGCAGAGCCACAGATTCTGGTTTCCACATAGTATAGATCTTTCGCTAAAGCTTCACTATTATTAAAGTTGTCAGCATGAATATTATGCAACCTATTGAGATAAGGTGCCAATACTTCAGCTATAGTATTCTGCAAAGTCCTGCCTTCTCCTGACTATAATTTGGATGTGATAATTTGATTTAGCAGGAGTAACTCTAAGCCTATGTATTCCTTGTGAGAAGGAAAGTTGAAGATTTCGATATTCGCACATTGGTTTCATTAGTTCAGGGCATTAAAAATTGCCCTTTAGGACACAAAATTAAGTCTTGATGGTAAGCTCCACATTCGGCCTTAGATCGACTATATTTGCTGCGGTTAAGCAATGCGAAAAGCTGTCATTTCATTTATTCGCTGCAAACTCCAAAAAAAGGAACTCATTTGAAATTAAAATCAGCGGAGCTCCATGAATCGTCGTTCTAGGAATAAAATTTTTTAATTTTAATAAAGCATTTTAAGAAATTCGAAGAGGTTGATCTCGTAATCGTACGCGGTGGCGATTTCTTAATGGCATCCGTTTTTTGAGCAATCGATTGCCTCATATGTTATCGCACACATTTTGAAGATCGGCTTTGCTTGCACTCACATGTAATTTGTAAATATATCAGAGAAAACGGTTTTTGTGTTTTTTTTTTATTTTTTTTAAATATATTCTCTATTTGCACAAAACTAAATTTAAATTTTATTATTTTGCTAATAACAATCATAACATCATCAGCTACAACAGCAACAACAGAAAAGTATGTACGAGTGTGACAAAAATTTACAAGTACCATTCGTTGTAATGGTTTTGCCACCGGATATTCATGCGGCATGTCCTACAACACATTTTATATCCTAAAAACATGCAACGAATCTCTACGTTTTTTGTAATGGAGGGCGTGCAGCGGCGTATTGAATGTTTATGCTTTGGTGGAAGTATTCGTGTGCTCTCCCATATATGTATATATATGTACATATATATATATATAGATATATATACATGTGTGTATGGGTATGTGTTTTTGGATGCGTGTGCGTGTGTGTTGACAACCGCAAAAATGTTTACGTGGTAAACATTTATGAAGATTAATTGCCGCCCGGTTGTAATTTGAACGCGCCTTTATAAGTCACACAAACGTGTACGTTGTGTCATAACATTGTCCTCATCGTCATCGAGCTGTTGTTTTTGTTATTATTGTTGTTGCTGTTGCTGTTGCTGCTGCTGCTATTGGTGTTATATTGTGGCAACTTTGGCATACAAAGCAATAAAAACAATTTTTTGGCAGATGTTCCAACATTGACAACAAATAAATTTTTTTATTTACGCTGAACAAAAGCGTCCCAATAACTAATGATAGCAGCAATGGGCGAATGACGATAGTGTGGAGAGCGCCGAACCGACAATGTAGGATTAATTTAAATAAAAATTTTACCCAGTGAAATACTTTTGCAAACATTTACGAAATTTATGCATAAAAGAATGTTTGTATAATGAATACGCTTTCTAATACCTATGCTCACTCACATATACATATTACTTACATATATATTTAAATTACATATAATGCCTGTTTTATGCGGCCAACAGATAAGACACGTATTCACATTTCTAACAATCAAACAAGTAGCAGGCGAGTACTGTTTTCAGTTTAATCATAGCCATCGTTGCCATCAGCCTTACACCATAAACACACACACACACACACATACATACATACATACTTACATATATACATACATGCAGACAGACAGGGCCACTTTTATGCAAAGTTCTTACAGTTAAACTAATACATCTCCACCATATAGTGTCAATCTCTCTGCTTTTTATCCTCTTTCCTTATTCGCTTTTCTTTCTATTCTTTTTTCCTTTTTTTTGTTTTTTTTGTAAAAAGCTCTAAAATCAACAGCAGCGTTAATGTTCGTTCGCTCTTAAACGAAGCTTAGCATTCCATATAAATGTGTGTGTGTGTGTGTGTGTGTGTGTGTGTGTGTGTATGCATCTCTCTTTCCTCTATGGGAGGGGCATGTGTGTGTGTGCTTATCTTGTCGTTCATGTTATTTTTAGTGTTTTTGAAAATTTCAACATAAATTTACAATCGAAAATCCTTTTTGCAGATGCGAAAATCCGTTAATGCAACCAAATGGATATATGTTTACACACGTTTATACCTTCTTTTTGCAACAGACTGTATATGGTTTGTGTATATGTGTGTGTGTTTGTGTGCGTGTATTTGTATGTTAATACCTTTCCCTTTTCTTTACTCTCTTTTTTTAGCGAAATTTACGATTGCAGACGTGTGTATGTGATTCCCTACACATGACACAGATTTAAGGTTTTAGTGTAGAAAAGATCTAGTGGACCGGTCCTAATGCTTTTTATTAAACATTCACCGAAATTTATTTCGAAATTATTTTTATTATATGAAATGAAATTTTAAACGGAACGGTCTTGACCAATCAAAACACTGCTAATGGTAATTGCTTGAAAAATACTGGACACAGAAATACGTATAAAAAAAAGAATTGCAGGGAGAGTGGAACAGTATCTGATAAGATTTCATTTATTGCGAATGTGACCAGATGCTTGCGATAGCTCCCACTCATTCAATATTTGTGTCCTTTAATTCAATTCTCGTGAATATGTTGATTAGCGAACAAATGGTAAACTGAGCCATTGTCACTTCTCTTTACATGCGTAAATGAATGGGAAAAGTCTAATGGCAATCGTGGTGTGCATTTTTCTCTGTTACCGGCTTATCCGACTTATTCTAACGATTTGCTTTACACGGTAACTACCACTCAATGCTTACTTATCTGTAATCTCAGTGAATTTTGAATGCTTCCTAATAGTGAAGGAGTTCCTCTCTTTCTATCTATCTATCTCTCTATCTCTTTCTGAGTAGGTAGTTTTTCAACAGAAGGCTATCGCACACACGTCCATTGTCCCACTTCAGTATTTCAATTTTCATCCACCTCGCGTTTTGCTGTATGGAAAAGACGGATATAGTTTGTTACTTGTTTTTCGTATTTCGTATTTGTGGCGAGTGCTTGTCAATAATTGAAATCTTCATTTTTCCTTGACTTCGCAGTTAACTCAGTTCATGTTGAAAATTACATTTTGTCTAGAGAAGATAATGATCGATTTCAATGACCATTGTTTGTTGATCAGCTAAAGAAGTCTGGAAGAGTTTCCAACTACTTTACTATCAGCATAGGATGACTAAAAACGATGGTCTGACACCTGTCACAGTTATTAATTTCCCAGAGTCTCTTTTGAATCCTAAAGAAAAATACCAAATAACATGTTGGAAGCGAAAGAGGATAACAAAAAGAAAACGAAGAAATACGAAAAACGTGACAATTTTCGTCACCCCATCTTCCCACTTATTACTTGACATAACTAGGAGAAAGTAATTACTAGAACACCTGCCATTATCGGTTAACTTTGGAGATTTTCCCTCTTGTTCTGGGCGCAGCCCCTATAGGTCAATGGTCATATGTTTCTGCTAAACAACGGAAAATTTGGTTTTTTTGGTATCCCGAAGTTCAAGCATAAATTTGGAGACTGCGAAAACATGGCATGATTTATGATGTGTTCTCCAGCAGATCACTAAGTTTTTTATTGTAAGAAAAGAATATAGTGCAACGGTATAGACAGAATATTTTTTAAATTTAAAAGAACATTTAACTGCAATGCATTTATGTAATTTTGTAGAAAATAAGCAAGGTTAGGTCTATATATTCCATTAGATGGCACCGTAAAAAATAACTAAAGCTTTAGTACAGGGACAAGAATTATTATATTAAAATAATATATCAATAATTTATCTCCGATTTACTTCATTTCATGGTATTAGTAAGCTAATTACCCTGTTCTAGTACAAAACTGATACTGGAGAGTTTTGTTGCCACTTTTGCCCCAGAGTCCGAAACTCGAACAAACTGACAGAAACGATGATGAACAAGCACTAGGAAGAGTTTTTTGCCTGTTGAACGATAACATTGCTAGGAGAGGGTCGTATGTCGATAATTTGAATTATACCTTTGCTAGAACAGGGTCGTATGTCGATCATTTGAATTATACCTTTTTCTGTTATATATTCTTATATATATATATACACTTGTGAAGTCTGCTGTTCTAGGAATCACTATTGGATTAGATTTGAAATTTTATCGATCAGTTAATGGTAACAAAACTATCTTTGTTGACTCTTGTCCGTCTAGTGTAGTTTCGATGGCAAATATGTATACTACACCTGTTAAAAAAGAACTGAAGCCCATAAACAATTATATAATAAATACTTTGAGATTAACTTGTTATTGTGTTTAATGAAAACCACGTTAGAGTACAGACGTCCCTCGCATAACACGGTGCTAGCAAAGCAATGTTTCGATACAATGCGGCACAAATTTAGATTTCAAAAGACCGAATATGTATTCTGCTGGATTTATTTTCAATAGCTTTTTGCTTCTTTTATTATTTCATAGTTAATAAGAAAAATTTCAATCAACTAAAGAGAGAAAAAAATATTTAGATTTTCTGTAATCTTTGATGAAACTTTAATTTGTGATCGTCTTCATTACTTTTTCAATATATTTTTAATTCTTGTATGATGGTGAACATCTTTTTTTTTTTATAAAAACTTAATTTATTATATCCACCTCCGAGGATGGGGATATAATTATTTCGCGATAATATTTGCAACACCCAAGAGGAAGCTTCACAGGTCCTATAATGTGCATACATTCTTGGTTGGCGTGATTGTGCGTCTGTGTGGTTGCACAGATGAAGATATCGCGTTCGAATTTGATAGCCGCATTGGAAGTTTCAGCAGACAGGTTGATATTGAAAAATGGGCCAAATTGATCAGAGCACACGCGCGCCGCAAAGCGTAAAATGAGCACAACTCTGTTTCTCTAAACAAAAATTTATGGGTGTTTGTTCATTATTGTCAAACTATGAAAGCAAGAGGGCTGACCTTTTCTACATTTGCTTTACGACAAACTCTTTTATGTATGTGGAAAAGTGTAAGAAATCGACCATGCTCCCATAGACGATTAAATTTGTGTTTCTCCACTCCTTTGAAATTTTATGCTTATTAATCATATGGTGAACAAAACGAGAATGTTTAAAACTATTTCGTACTTTTCCCAAATCAAGATATTATTATCGGCCTAGAAATGCGTTCATTCTAAAATAAATATGACGGACACCACGATCTGATGGATTAGTTTTTTCTTAACAATACAATCGGTATGGGTATCAAACAAAACGACTTGGAAAGTAAAAGGCGATAAGGTAAGAATGTTAATTCTATATTAATTATGATGGACGTCAGTACATGATAGATTAATTTTTCTTAACAGAGCCTTTTACGGAAGTAAAAGGTACAAGATAAATTTTGTCCCATTGAATGATTTATGACAATAAATAGAGGCATGAGGCGTTAAGAATTTTACTAGTGGTGAGATTCGGCCCCTACCGAATACATTGTTGTTTTCATTCATTTTTATGTTTGAAACAAAATTTTATAGATTTTACAATTTAAGAGTTGGTTTCGACACAACAGGGTCCGCACTGTATTGGTTTACATTGTCTCTTATTTTATAACATGGTTTCGATGCAACGCGAATAAGATTTCAATACCATACGGCACACATTTTTGTGATATGCGTTGATGCGAGTTTAAATTATGTTATTCTATATGATATTTCAGTTTAAATAAAAACAACTATTTTGAGCAGCGTTCGTCCTTAGTTCAAAGCATGTCAGTATATCAAATTTCATCAAAAATTCTCCCAAAATTGCGATCTGCAGCTTGAACATAAAAATACATGGACAAACATCAGACGGACGGACGGACGAACGGACAGACAGGCTTAGATCGATTTAGAGAATGATTTTGAATCGATCAGTATAATCGATACAATAAAAGGTGGCTTTACCTTAAGCCGTCCGCACTAGCTTAATATAGTGCTGTAGGACACCATTTGTGCTATGGGGTATAGAAATAGAAAAGTTTCGTGCAACACTGTTTAGATACAGCACGGTACGAACTAACCGTAGTAAGCGAGGCACTTCTGTATGTATGGAGCGAATGCTAACTCAAGGATGTTATCAGTATTCAATACATCTTAAGCTGCTCTGATTAAAAAGCTTGTGCAAGTGACGTAACAAACACTGAACAGATAAAAAGATAAGAAGCATGTAATTCTCGTAGTAGCAAAAATTGAGTTGTAGCTTAAGATGCTAAGCAGTTGAATAATTTTATCCGACAGGTGCTGGCAAAACCATCGGTTCCTAAAAAGCAACCTCCCTTTTTCTCTCGCATTGTTTTACAACTATATACAATGTATATACAGAACACTGCGCGATATATAAAACGAAGAAGAAGTTGTGTCCGATATACAAACGTGCGAAAGGAGAGATATTTCTTTTTTGCTTATCTGCATTAACTTGAGAAGAGGTTCAAATTTTAATTGGAAAAGAAAAAGTTATCGCGGAGTTAACTGAAGATTTTCTAAAGCAAGTAAATACTGCAATTGGATGACGCGGTGGCGGTCTGGCAAGATACAATTACCAAACGGTATAATTCTTTGCAAAAAAATCTCCTATGACTTAAGCTAGATCCTAATCGAAAACTTTAAAAATTTCGTTATAAAGCCGTTAAGAGAATTGAATTCTTAGAATTATAAAAAATTTATTTTGGCATTTTTGTAATTATAAAGTAAAATTCTTAGGAACGAAGCAACCAAGTTAACAATTATACTTTTAACGTCATCTCCAGGTGACGTCTTTTTAAAACGTCTTTTTCAAGTTTTACTTTTAGTAATTATTTGAATTTTTTTATCCCCTCTACTCATTGGTTTGCGGTATATTAATGCTGTTGTCCTGTTTGCGTAAAACATTAGTTTGTCAGTATTATAATGTCACCTGTTTCAGAATGTCTGTCCATTTGCCTAAATATTGATTTAAGGAGCAGCAGATTGAAGGCAAAAGCTTTAGATTTGTCTTCTCATTTTTTTTACATTCATATAAGTCAAAACTTGTGGGATCATTGTATGGATCTGGAAAATATATTTAAAGTTCATATATTTCCACTCGCTTCTTGCGATTCCCTATAGAAAATGGGCGAAAGCGCTTACCTTTACATCTCATCGAAAGGTTGCCATTTACGATATAAATAAATTAAACTAACGGTTATTCCATGCACTTTGAAATGAACGCGAATTGATTTAACAGAAGCAAATAACCTGCGACGACTAATAAGCGGTGGGTATCCATTGTTTGTCTTGAAGCGTATATAACTTTCTTATGCTTGTAACATAACTTGTACACTTTGTTTTTCCTTCTTTTTTTAAGCTGTCAAAGACATTAATTGTTTAGATGGGTGTTGGCTATTCCCCGCCCAATTAGTAAACTTTCTAGTGCCATATACTTAAACACTCGCATACTCGTATAGAATTTTCACAATTTCATTATTGAAAGAACTTTGAACGTTATTCAAATATTCACGTCATTTGCACGCATACAAACTCATTTACCATCTACACGAACACAGGTTTACCATACACACATACACATGTACATGCTTAGCAAAAGTGCAAATGTCTATTATTAGGCAAGGATTCTGTTGAGCAAAGCTATTACTGGTGTAGGTAGACTATATTGGGGGCTACTCGTCCACGCAATACATATATAAATGTATGTGAATTAAATGACATTTCAAGCTATTAATGCTTTTTAAAAATTTTGTTATGCACACGGAGTAACTTGAAGTATTAATCAGGAACATCAACTAACTATCAATGTCTTCTAAAGCTAACTGCGATGAAGCCGAACGGTTAGTAAGAAATAAAAATTTCATATTGAATTTAAAAATTTCTCAAAAAATTAAATGCAAAAAATAAATGCTAACTTTGTTCGGTTTATTGTACGTAAAAATGTATTATATAAAAATGAACGCAAATTTCGTCCAAATACAATTTCTCGGAAAATCGAGCACAACCAACCAAGAGCATTCCCTTCATATACGTATATCTAAACAGTATGTTATACGTACAAAATTGAAATGTTTGTACAGAAAGTTTGCGTTTATTGTATGGAAATGATAAAAATATTTTATTCGATGTAAAACCCATTGCTAGGTAACATTTTTCCCACTTGACTGACAGTTTCTGAATGCCATGGCAAATAATCTCGATTCTGTATTGAGGCATGCCAGTCGTCGAGCCATTTCCGAAAGCAATGAAACGCTGCTCAACAAGTGCGTGTCTAATGGACGTAGGTAAATGGTTACCTGAAGGATTCAAGTGCGATGAACAAGCCAGCGCTTTCCAGCTTAATACGTCAGCCGATATTGCTGTATAGATGGATAGGTAGGTGTCATGTAAAAAAATGACCTTGTGTTACCTTTTTTTGCTATTTCGCTTGTTATACGCCGCACCAATCATGGCACAAGGGTATGTTAAGTTTGTGCGGACTGACTTGAGATAGACTCACCTTTTATTATACTGATCGATTTAGAATCACGTTCTGAATCGATCTAAGCTTATCTGTCCGTCTGACACCCAGTTCGCCTGCTGCCCGTCTATGTATTTCGTGTTCACCCAATAGGTCGCAAGTTTCGGACCGAACCACGTTTTCCTATAATTGAAAAACCGTTATATGAACAACTGCATTAGTCCAAATGGTGTAGTGTGCTCACAGGCGGAACGTTTTTACTTGTTTTTTGAAGAGCAAATAGCTTTACTAGATTTCGATAGCTTATAACAAACCACCCACTTCTGATTCTTTCATATATCGGAACATCGTCTTCCGACCAAAGCGATTCAGTCTCGCAATTAATGTGAATGGTGTGAATGTGAATGACTAGCCATGAATTTCTATACCTAGGGTTCTTAAAATAGATTCACTTTTGATTCCCAATTAGACACAAAGAAGAATTTCAGAGTAGAGAGTAAGTGCTGCGGCCAATACTCTTCGTTATTAGAACGATTATTCATTTTCGAGTTGCGATATGTGTTGGTATTATTATTGCTTGTTCTTTCCAGACATATCAACTATGAAAAGACACCATTTCGGATATATATGCTCTCTGCTGTTAGAGCCATCTTTGGGCAAATTCTCATATTATACTTACTACGTTGTTTACCTCGGACTTGATTTAAGAATTTTTTTTATTTCGGAGCAAACAACATTTTGTCAACGAAAATAGATCAAAGTGAGATAGATCAAGTGACTGAGTCAGAGTATCAAGTGCACTCGTGTTATTCGTTATCTCATCGATGGTAAAGGGGTTGCTCTCAACGTCTTCAAAGCATTTAGCAAAAGATGAAATAATTCTCTTGCTTTACTACTTGCATTTGCCGTCGGTAACTCAATCCTGGGACATCAATCTTCTCCACGTAAATCCGTTCTCATTTCATCAATACCACAAATAATATTGATGAATAAGGCCATTGAAAGTTCGTGGTTTATTGGTTAATGCTCCAATATAACCCCAAAAGAAAAAAGTCGGACAAACTTAACTAAAGCTTATATAGGCACCTTTGAAAATTACACGACCATTGAACTTTTCTCCCAATAAGCTGATTTTATTACGAAATGTATGAGAGATCGGGCACTATTTTATTGAAGCCCATACCTAACTGCAATGTTCAATTCATGTTCAAAATTGACACTTTCAGCCCGCAAATCACACGCAAAAGTTATTTTTGTAAATGCAAGAGTACTAAAGGAGCAACTGCGGTGTTTTCTTCACACCGAAGAGGCACTAATCCTTATTTACGAAGTCTTTTAACCAAATATGAGCTTTACCCCACTTGCACAAAACACATGTGTAGCTTCATTGTTTTCGTAATAATTTTTAACAATTTGTGTATGTATTACTAGTATGTATGTATTGCTTTCCACAAATAATGGCAATAATCAGGATTGTGGTCGCAATCAGAATTGTGTTTTATGTACGTTTACTGTCCAAACCACAAAATGGATAACCTTATACTTCTACATTTGCGGTGCTATGAATTATAATAATAACGTCATTATAGCTGCAGTGCAGCAGGAATGGTTTTAATTACCTTAGGCAGAGCATACCTAATATAATATCCAAATAGAAGACGCCATGCAAACTAAGATGCTGGAGTTTTTTGCAATTAAGTTGAGCTTATCACGGTCCATGGTTCTGTTAATTCTATCAAAAAATATCCAGAGTTGATTCATTAGGGAGAGTAACGTTCAGACAACTCAATGATTTCAACATAGGCCAAACATGCAGTTGCATCTGTCAAATGTATTTTTTATTTGCACGCCTATTAAGCATGTTGGCTAAACACCAACACTCAGGAAGGCAGAGGGTTATATTAAAAGTGGAATATATTGATTTAGACCAGAAGTGATGATTGGTATCGAGTATTGTCTGTCAAGGGCCATGCTCCCAGCTACCAATCTTCTTACAATTTTGATGCTAAATTGTTTGCTAAACGGAAGTGAACGATGACGTCTTTGGTTATTTAAATCCAAGTGCAAAATAACTACCCAATTATTTGCTTATTTACCCGATTATTCTCGGAAGTTCCTCGAATATTTGCTATATTTGCATAGAGCCTCAAAGTGTTGATCAGAACATTGGTTATTTCACATCAGGATTAATGCCACCGATCAGCAAACAAAAGAAGCCGACGTGATTTCATCACATTTTCTATAGCCACATTCTATATATTGAACGTGACTAAGTGGACAAAGCAAAGAGCACAACAAAATAAGAGCAATTGCTCCAATTGTGTAAAGTCCGCACTAACGCAACAATGGGAGAGATGGTAATGTAGATAGCGGAACACCCGCAAGACATATTGGTGCTTAATTTTTCATACAACGCTCCAGAAATTCATTGCTAAAGGTCTAGACAGGACCATATCCAAATTAAATTCGCCAGTAATGGTCAGAATAAAGCTTAAAAAAAGCTTCTTGTTAGCTGTTGGTAGCAGGCAAGTGCTGGTAAACGAGATACTTTCGAGCGTCATTTTTTCAAGAACCAATAAACAGCTCTCGAAATCGAAATGTTAAAATAAAATGGCGGTGCATCCTAAGTGAGTTGCCGCGGTATTTTTAAACGTGCGCTCGTCAATAATAGTCAACTAATTGCGTTGGAAGAATTATATGCAGTACGTGATTCCTAGCTATTTTTTAAATTTTTTTCCATTTTTTGTAAATTTTAATTAATGGAAAACAAAAGCAGAAGGAGAACTTTTTTCATTCTAATAGAGTTTGACAACTTAATGTCTGTCGCTGGTGTCCGTACAATGCTCGAAAATATATGACGTCGTTGACAAAGTTGCCAAATTAAACCAAAACCAAAACATTTTCTATGTTAAAAGTAAAAAGTAGTGTTCTGTATGCGTATTTACAACAAAAGTATTTTTTTACACCTATAAATACTATGACACCATCTGTGATAGAACACCAAATTTGTCGAACATGACTGGTGTAAACGTAACTTGTTTGTGGTACAACAAGGGTATTATTCTTTATCCATGCGTATATATATATATATATATATATATATATATATATTTATGTATATGTATGTGTACATAGATATGTATATACAAATTCATATACATGTACGATAGGTATGAAAAATCGCCGACTACCGGCATACATTAGCAAACTGCCAAAGTGGCCGAATTACATACAAATACATACATAAAAGGGTCACCCATGCTTAAGTAAGAAGAGGATGAGGTGGAATGATGATGTATGAGAAATGTGTGGTAAAATCACCGCAACATTTTAACAAAGTTTCGATGCCGCATCACGTTTTTCGTATCACATGTATTCGGTGTCTCTACGCAATGAGAGCAAAACCACTTGAAACTACGATTATTTTATATGTACATGAATTTGTGCCATAATATGTGCTTGCATTTGTGTTGTTAAACAAGCATCCAACATACGTAGGACATATATACAAATCCACAACTATATGTGAATGCGCTGAATGCGTTAGAGTTGTTGTTTACATAAAAAAGAGATCCCACCATCCATTAAAATCATTACAAACAACAAAAAATAAAAAAAAAAATAAAAATCATGTGAATATTTGAGGGGTGAGGGAGGATGATAAGAATTGTTTGTTTAAAAAATAAAAAATACGAAAAACTTGTTAAACAATCATTAAAAGCTGTTAATATTCCAAAAACGAACACATATTAGTGGCGGCAGCAAAAGCACGCTACAAGCAAAACTACAGCAGAGAAAAAAGGAAATTTTAAATGCAGTCCTTAATGCGCTTAAGATTTTACGCAATAACATTTTAGTACATTATTGAACACTGAAAGCGTTCAAGTGACTAGTACTAACCCAAAAAAAAAAAAATACTTTCCAGGTCACTTTGCGTGTCCGTCCGGACATTAGACAAAACTCGTAAGCCCGTAAAGTCCTTGTAGATGCAGGTTAATACAACTACAGGTAAACCATTTCTTTTTTGTAAAAGTAGCTACGGCGGAATCGACATCGACAATCGGGTAAGCTTTAGACATAATTGGATCCACCGTAGCTGTTACACGTAAACGACGTCAGACGTAATTACGATACAATATTAAGGTCAAGCACAAAACTTCGATGGAATGAATTGAATTTGGAAGCTACCAACTGTTGAAGCAGCGATAGGCGAATAGTTCCTAAAGAAAAAATGTATTGTATATAATACGCCAGACAATAATAATAGATCCTTGCTTTCTAGCGGTGAGAGACGGCCATTTCTAATTGGTAACACGCCCATCAATCAGCATTCTATATCGATCTGTTTTGCTGTGGGCGTATCTCTGTTCGTGCTTTAAACGCGCTTTGGAACTGTACATGGTCTCCCCCCCGTTGCTGTTGATCTCTTCTCCTGTATACAGAATCCTTTCCAACTTGATGTCCTTAATTGTGGTTCTCACGTTTACATCGAAGATACGCAAACAAAACTGCCTCTCCTCTCTCCTATACCTATTACAATTTCTGATCAGCATCTCGCTTAAGCCTAAAAGTGACATTGCCTATGAGATACATATGATGAAAAGAAACGAAGAAGAAAAACTACGATATTCTTAACTTCCATTTGTCCAAGGAACAAATTTTACAATCACTAGTCGATGGAATTTTATCATATTGACCATTGTAGACATGAAATACCCAAAGGCCAGAAGAGAATCTTATATTGTAATTTTCTTCGCCAGTTTCAATAGCCGATTCACAACATTGATTACCGAAAAATTTGTTAAGAGACGCTCCCCCGTACTTTGGGTTGGCAGCAATTTTGACGGTTTCATCTACTGGCCATATTTCAAACACTATTCAATTTTATGACATCATTCTTCATATGTTTATAATAGTAAGGCAAATAATGCAATAAATATCGCTATACCTGGGAGCAGACCATTTTTACTGATCCATATATTGAACCATATAAATATCGCGAATATAAAATTAAGTATTAATTTTCTACTGACTGGTTAGCTTTTGTTCTCCTGCAAGCAGAGAAGAAAGCCAAGAACTATATAACAAAAACTCAGTACGGCGAAGTAAGGACCCGTACGTTTGAAAGTTTTCGTGCGCTTTATTACTCAGAAAACCAACTCACGGCTCTCCACTACAGGTAAAAGAAAAGAATTTCGTTCAAGTTTGAATAAAAGTCATTCGAAGTTCGCAGTACTATACTCAATTAAAATTTTTTATTAAGCATGTAATATATTCCATAATGTCCAAAAGTAAATTCGTGATTCTTTTACCTCTATACTAAGCACGTAAATAAATGGACGTAAATTCTGAGACACTTACTGCATTGTAGTTAAGAAAATGAAAAAAGTACAAGAGAGACGTATGGTTGCGACCAATGAGTCTCGATCACCATGAAAGGCAAATCAATGAATTAATAAAGTGTCATAAGAATACCGGTTCTTTGATTAAAGTTGTCCGACGATTGGAAATTCGAAGGTCTATTCTTTGAAACCATACTGAGATCGCAGATGTTGGATGCCAGCGATGTTCAAATTAAGCCGCTTGCGAGTAAAAGATGAAAAAAGCTGAAATTAATGTAAGACAATACATACTCTGCGTTGTGGCGGATAGGAAATAATCAGAACTTCTAGTGCTCGTTGAGAAGATTCATATATGAACGGTTTATTTTGAAAATGACATAAGTCGAGGTTGTGAGCTTTAATGTGTTTAAAAATACCCCTGCAAACTTCCGAGAAGATCTACTTGTATTTATTATCCCAAGATATAGATATTTTTCTCAGTACAAATAATTGCGTATAGTCATTGAAAAATGATCATTTTCCATTACGAAAAGTGACTTGTGCCACATTCAACAGAATTAGTTTAGAAAAATTACTGATGATATTTTACTGATGTGATGTTTTGAAAGGACAACGGTTTAAGGAAATTGATGAATAAATTACATATTACATGTATTTCATATAAAGGTTTATTTAAGAATTTTTCATATCAATATTCATACAACACAATATAATAATTAGTACATTATGAAACATAGGAATAAGTAATTCATAATTATAACTCATTTCGTATCGCATTCGTTCAATTCAATCGTCTTCAATAATAGGTATGAGGGAATTCTTGGAAATAGTAGTTTTGTTTTTATACTTCTAAGATAACTGTAGTGTATTAGGTTATATGAAACAAGTCCATCATGTCTTTACATTTTGCTGAAGTAGTAGTACGAGAACCAGCGTATACGGGATCCGTTTCTACTTGTGAATAACTAGATTTTCTCCTTTTTGGTGGCAAATCCAAAGTTTGAAACTCATCTTTTTCATCTAAAGTACAGCGACTAACGCCCCTTTCAAAATAAACGTGTGTGTTATGCCATTAATTAGCAAAACTTCTCTCAAGCAAAATCTCAATAGGTCTCAGTATAAAAAAAAACCTTTTTTTATAAGTGAAGAGAAGTTGTAACTATGTTGTCATTAATTTAATTTTTTGAAAAAGTGACTTGTACCACTTTCAAAGTAAACGGCTCATATATCAAATTTCCTTTTAGTCACCCACTACGCCTATCTTGCCTTTTGTTCGAGAAGCTTGATTTGAATCAACGAATTTCTAATAAGAGAACGCACGACATGATACTTTTCATGCATGTTTTCTAAATAACGAGTTTAATGCAACGCTGTATTCCGATGCTGTGTGCGAGGAAGAATCAGGTTTAGTGCATTCGATCCAAGCTCAAGTTTCACTTTAACAAGCTTGTCATTTTGCGTGGTTGTAAACTATAAGACTTAGGGTCGTGTACGCACACTGACAATATTTCGAACACGATTTTTTATTTTCTCATACTATCAAGAATTCTCGGATAGAATGATATATAATTTCTTCTTCTTAAAAGATATTTTATTGTAATTACGCCATCCATTATGGAATTCTTAAGCGAAAAACTGAATCGATATTTTTGCAGAACTCTTTTGAAATCAGCTTCACAGTACCAAGAGAGTCCAGCAAAGAGAAACTCTAGCAAATTGTTCCACAGGTGCAGCAGTAAATTTCGATTAAAATATTTTTATTGATTGAAAAGCAATTTCACTTAAAAAAAAAAGTGTTCGAATGAAACAAAAAACACATGTGAAAAACGAAAGGACCGCTACATTCCAATTTGAACGAATAACATAAAAGAATTTATATCTATTTTTTTATTTATATCTATATTACATTAGGGATTTCATTTCCCAAATAGATTAAAGATTAGGTTTGTATGCCAACTGAGACCAGGCAAACTGTTTCTTATCCCTGCTATCCATATGAAATTTACTTGTGACGATAATTATTATTATTATCTTTGTTGATAATTTCACGTTTACTTGAAACACTAATTTTAGTAATACAATCAGGAATAAACTGGTTGTCCCTGTCCATCCCCTATTAATCGTTTAAGCTTCGGAGCATCATCTCTAAAATTCGCAGCAGGGATTCATTTAGCATTAATGTAAGCAGGTGGCTAACAAATTTTAATCAGTGGTAGGTATAAGAAGCGTAAAAATACGGTCTAAATACATACACAAGATATAAAAACCCCTCAAACATTCACCCCTTAGTATGTGCATAAGGCTGATGTTTCACGTATTTCTTAAAACTCATTATCGACGCTAAAGATAATGTCCATCATGCCTGGATAAAAGGAATCTTACGAGATCAATTGTGCAGGTTATCGCTTCCGCATTTAGCTGAAGTCTTCATTACTAAAGGAGCAGATACACTGACCTTTAAGAAAATTATAATGATAATGCGTGCCAGGATTCAAATCTGCCTATATATAGTTGATCCTTACATTTAGTTGCGCATTTGATGGCTCGGCGACAATGGCACATAAAACATCTGTAAGTATTACTACGAATGCTTAGTATGAAGGAGTTGTTCAGTTATTTGATGGATGAATAAACGAATGCTTGAATGAATGAACGAGCAAATGATGTTCGAACTGCTCGTGTATGGTCGTTTGTATGGTCGTTTGGTTAAATATTTATATGTGGTTGTGTAACAACGATTCATACGCATTCTATGAATCACAAATGATGGATGAGTTTAATGTGATGGCAGGCATTGCCATCATCGTCTTGTGCTATGTGTTGGTAACAGCTTGCGTTGACAGCATTCATTTACATGTCTACAAGTGGTCTCTGTATTGTAGAGCCAAATCTATTCAACTACCGGCGCCCTACTTACCCTAACTTTATTTCTAAATATATATAGACGCCGGCTCTCTATTGCTATATACACCCAGAAATTCTTTCCAACATTGGGAAGAATTTACAATTTTAGACTTTTCTTTGGTACTACTACTACTACTACTACCACTACTGCTACTTATACTGTGGCATTTTTTGGCACAAGAGCGGGGGGCTTTTGTTTGATGTGTTGCGACATCGTTTATGTGAATTGTTACAGCTGTTTAAACTTTCGTATTAACAACAAAACTAAAGCTTGGGGAATATAAAGTTTTTCGTTCTATTCGAAGGCGCTACCTTTTCCTTCCCTTTTCATTCAAAAAAAAACTTGCATAATTTCGTTTTAGCTTTTATTGTAATGTAGGAGGTAATGGCTGGTTATACACTACGCCTTAAAAGCCTGGCAATGGTACGGAAAATGATGTCGATAAACGCTTAGTGCAATTTGGCTCGACTGGATGGCGTCACCTCGGCATTTCTCTTTTTTTCTATTGTTTTTTTTTTTTTTGTATTTGCTGCTGCTATTAAGCGTGGGGTCAGCGTCAGCTGTTGCAAATAGTATTTGTTCCCCACTTTATAGGTTCTGATCATAGACTAATATTTTCGATGCATGTGCGGTTGATTGTTTCTTCTTGCAAAAATAAGTTTGTGATGTCAATTGCTTTTGTTCGCCCGCGTGTTTGCTATATAATGCTGCGTCATCGGTTATTGTTGATTTCTGCGTCGCCGTTGTCGTTTAACTCTGCAACTATGGAGCGTAGTGTATATGCGAGTTTGCAAATGTTTAACTTTGTTTTTGGCACCATTTGGTATCATTTTTATGCTGCATGCAGGATTTTAGCACACGGTGCCTTCTCTTCAGAAACGACTGCTTTTTGTTAAGGTTACTGTTTACACAAGTGTGTAGACGTTAGCATTTTCACACACATAACAGACACACAAAATACCTCCTTGGATACGAACGATAGCGAAATGAGCATATTTTGGCACAAGTGGTTTTACATGAATGTGTGTTTTGAAGATAACGTTTTTTTTTTTTTTTTTTACATTTTGTCACATTTTAATGGTTCGCACAACTGTCACCAATTTTGAAAATATCAATTCAATCGAATCTTGCCACTCATTGGCATAAATTGATTTTATAGATATATTGACCGCACTACTCTCGTTTATAACGCAAACATTGAAATCAAATTTGATGCGTTCATGTCAATTTAATTGATAATCAAAAACCGCTGAGGACTTTTGCGTATTTTACGATTTTCTCTAAAGAAGACACGGCCAACAACCTTCGCCTATCTGGCGAAGTGATAAAAGTGTTGTTTGAATATTTTGTGATGGATTGGGTAATGGATTGTAAGTTAAAAATTTGTATTCTATTTTTGTGGATCCATTGTGATTTGCCGTTGTGGCCGGATACCAATACATTATTTCCTTTATCTAGTTATATAATTTTAAATGGACCTATATAAACTTGATCCTGTCTCATTGCCGGTTAATATAAGATCATTAATCTTAGCTTTTACATCATCTGATTTAAGCTCCGATTTTCTTTTTCTCGCTAATTAAATTTTTCAAAGAGGTCTGAAGCTCTTCCATGTGCTATTAGGAGTGTAAGTTTAACTTTTTTTTTATACAGTGGGTCTACGAAATTTACACCCAACAAGTCTAAAACATATGATAATGTGTTGAACACTAATTCGAATGGACAATGTTCGTGCGCGTTGGCAGCTGTTGCGTTGTAACAATATGCAAAGAATTTGAACAAGATATCGTACTCGGATTTTTCAGATGAAACCAACACGCTCAGATACTCTTTTAACGTTCTAAGAGATCTTTCAGAGTGCACAATTCAGAGTACAGTAAGACTTAATTCATATATCCCGTTCCCATATCAGTAAGTATTTTAGTCATTAGTCCGTATATTAAACCGAATCCTTTAAAAATTGCTTTGCTTTATCTTTAGCGGATTGGAATCGCAATCATGTATTTAGTTAGATCACACATTATCGTGATTGTATATTTGTTACGTAAATTAGATTTGATTGGGGGATCTATAGTGTCGACAATGAATCTTTGCTGCGTCCGAAAGCAAGAAGTTTGAAGCGTTTCCTTCAGGCATTTCATATGCAAAATTTTGGTCTTTTGAAATCTTAAAAAATGGGCCTGTGGGAAAAAAATTCCCAGCAGTGGAAAAGTGAAGAGTTTACGCTTTCTTTGTCGGGTCGAGTAATTTCTTTCTAGCTATTAGCCGCTAACCCACCTTTGCGCTTGGAATATTCGCATTCTCTCGCTTTCTCTTCTCATGTTCATGTTCCACTTCATTACATTTATTGTGAGGATTGGCATTAATTTGATGTGCCAAACATGTCATCTATAACATTTATCCGATTCGCTTTCAGATAATGCTTCTCCATTTGAAAGAATGAAGTTATAATAAATTAAACAAAATTTTTATTGTATAGTTTTGCAACGCGATTCCAGGTGCAATCTCTTAAAATTGTGGAGCTTACATATAAACCGCCCAAGGGATCCAACAATAGCTACCTAGCTAATAAGGAGAAGGAATTATTGAAAAGTATAATGACTGTATTTGATATAAGTGATGTCTCGTAACGATTTATGGTAGAAATTTCTTTTTAGTGTTTAGATATCCTGTATTCTCAGAAAATCTGATGGGCTACAATCTGATTGATCATCTGTGAATAAATGTTAAAGAAAAGTTATTAAATATCATTCTTTTGGGGGTTTATACTGCCTACTTATTGTTCCATTATTCCAGACTCAAGTTCAGTCTCCATATTGAGTTTTCCAACAAAGCTAACTCGGTTTCGGGTTTTATTAGGGTCTGACGAATCTAATTACCCGTGCATCTGCAAAAGTCTTCACAACACTGCGCTTGTTGGCTTGACTATGGAATGTTCTATCGTTCTTTGGACATTTTATTATCAATGTCGGAAGGATCGAATAGAGTCAGTCTTGATTAGAGAAATTTTCTTTTCTTTGCTTTACGCTATCTGCCATGGGATCCCTGTAGAATTCTTCCACCATATGAAAATAGACTTAAACTGATACGGTTATCGTCACTGGTTGGGAGACGGCAAGTGATGGGGCTGGTTGTTATGGCTATCGTTTGTTTTCTCTTCTTACCTATTAAAGTTTGTGGACCTCAATCTTTCGAATCAATCTTCGCCACACTGTATACACCTAAGGCTCTCTCATTGGCGTACTAATTATCTACGGCTTAAGTCTTTTTAACGTGCTATGTAGGCTTTATAACATGAATTATTTCCGATTTGATCAGTTTCCTGCATTTTTCCATATAGTTCCAAACTGTCTATTTACTTATTTATTGTCTATATGCATATTGTAAACAAATTCACAAAGTATGGATTTAAATGGTGGCGGATAACTTACATCATATACTTGCGCTTGTATTGAAAACTTTACCGCACTTGAGATTTGTACTCGCTTGCTTGATTTGGCTCTTAGCCGCGATTCTTTGCTTACTCGGGTACTCGTACGGAGAATTACAGCGTACAAGAAGCAGTTTTTGTCATGATGAGTAAATAATTAAATAATTATTTTTATATAACAATTAAATAGATTATTTTTTTGAATCGATATTATTATTATCACTATTGTTATTATTTTGCGTCTTTCTTTTTGTAGTGATTGTAGCTTTAAGGTTAAGTTTCGTTTCATTTTAAAGTTTCTTCTAGTTATTGGTATGGATTTGTTTTTGCAATCAATTTTAAATAAATACATAAAAAATATTTATAAGAACTTAATGTAATATAATAGTGAAGAAAATAATAGTATTTTCCTTAAATATTCTATCTTTTTAGAAAAATTGTAAATTTTATTTTCAATCTTTTTTTTTTTTATTTATTTATTTTCTTCAATATATTTTCTTTTATTTTTTCAGAAATTAATTTTTCCATTACTACTTCAGTAATAACAATACGACAAAAACATGCAAAACATGTCAGAAAATAAAATTTTTCTAACCATAAAATTTAAATAACAATTTGAAATCTCGGTGTAACTGCAAGTGATGTTTAAAAAATGGAAAATTCTTCTCTCTACCGTTTTGCATAACTGACAACGAAAGAGTTTTAATTCAAATTGGGTTTTGAGCAAGGAAGTGCGAATGTATTTATATGCGTTTTGAATTTCTAGGGATGATAATAACATTAAAACAACCGCAGCACTCTTCGTAAAAGTACATAATAATCATCACAAAAATACAGTAATTGATTGTAAACGATTGAAGCACTCAATATAGTCCGTGTGTTATTTGAGAGAAATCTCAAAGGAATGTTTTCGTAAATAAAACTAAAATAATTAACAAAAAAAATAATCATTTATTTATAGCTGGGTGGGCTTTTTTTTTAATCTTCACTGCTTTTTTTTTACAAAGTTTTTAAAAGGCAATATGTGGTCTCTGGTTAATATAACCTTTATAGAAGAAAATTTGCTAAACGTATTACACATCGCGTTATAGAAAAAGCTATCGTGATCCACATGGTGAACAAATGTTTCATATTCATTCCAGCTAATCAGTCTATGCTTAGAAAGGAAGCTACCATAAATTTTTATTTTATTACCTCAATTGATTCTTTGAATCTTCTAGAATATATAGGGAAAAATAGAAGGGACGAAATTTCAGCCTCGTCCCAAAAGACTCTGAAAAACCTCCCGGATGAAAGCATTTTCAAATCAAAGTATAGTCGTGTGGCGTTTATCAAGACTAACGTTGAGTAGATACGAGCTAGGCTGGGAGCGATTGGAAAGCTTTCAACGCTTTTTCCAAGAAATTAAAAGCTTGGGGTGATATTCGGGTATTCAAGACACTCTTCTTTTTGATTCACTTTGTTCATCATTTCACAACGATTGATCGCGCAGGGATTCTGCTTTTGACAGCTGCAGCACAAGTGGAATCTTCTACCAAAAAATCTACGAGGAAAGAGAATGCGACGACATATATGAGCAAAGAGGAAAATATTTATCATCCCGCGTTTGCTAGTTAGCAACAAAAGTTACTGAAAAATTTATTATAATTAAAAACTATAACGTATAACACATACCAGCATTAAATGCGTTTTTCTCGAAGCAGACATCTTCGAAAAGTTGACTTAATTGATATTTAGTATTTCATTAATAAACGACTGCTTTTTTTGGTCGGAAATCGGCCTTTCCGTTCAAATGCTTGCCAATTTCATCCCATATTATCAAATGAATGGAGAACTCGAATGAAGAACTCGAAGGAAGAACTCGCATAAAGAATTCAATAAAGAAGTTGAATGAAGAACTCGAATGAATAATTCGCATGAAGCACTCGCATAAAGAACTCGAATGAAGAACTCGAATAAAGAACTCGAGTAAAGAATAAGGAACTTGAATGAAAACTTGGATGAGGAACTCAAATAAAGAACTCAAATGAAGTCGAATGGAGAACTCGAACAAAGAAGTCGAATAAAGAATTTGAATGAAGAACTCGAATGAAGAACTTGAATAAAGAACTCGAATAAAGAATTTGAATGAAGAACTCGAATGAAGAACTCGAATAAAGAACTCGTATGAAAAGCTTGCGTAAAGCATTCGGATAAAGAACTCAAATAAAGAACTCAAAAAAAGAAGTTACATGAAGAAGTGAATAAAGAACTCAAATAAAGAAGTTGAATGATGAAGTGAATGAAGAACGTGAATGAACAAGGAAGATGTTGAATGAGGAACTCGAAAAGCCGCTTTGAAATTTACATAAAACTAGCATTTCTAAATTGCTTAGCACAATGATTCCGTTTTTCATCGCGCGTAACACAAAACGCAAAGAATACGTGGCTTGCTTGCGTTCCTAAAACAATGGCTAACGTTTGTTTTCATAAACTTTAACAAAACGTTTGGAAGCACTTGCACAAATGTGTCAACTTCAACCTTTCACTGCTCTTTCATTTTTTTGTAACCAATGAACTTTTATTATATCCTGCACCATTTGTGCCACAAGGATATATTAAGTTGGTGTGAATGTATGCAATACCCAGAAGGAGTTTATTATACAGATGAATTCATAATCCCTTTCTGATCGTCTGTCCATTTTTGAGATATTTTGAGGAAAAATTGGTACAGCGACGTGATTTACATTTCTTCTGATGAATCTTTTTTAAAGCAAGATTATAGGGAAAGTGATCGAAAAAGTAGTTTTATCGAAACATTTTCATTAGCGTTCGTCCTTGAGCCAAAGTACGTCAGTTTACCAAATTTTACCAAAATATTTCATAAAAATTCAACCTGCCAAAAACGTGGACAGACATCAGAAGGACAAGCTAAGATTCGTGTCGTAAATCTATCGGTGGTGCAGGGATAAACGCCAAAATTTGTACGGCGCATGTGTTTTACTTTAAGAGTAACAAGCAAAAAACACGGAAAACAAGTGTTCACGTGTTTTCGTTACATAGACGTGTGGGAGTTGTAGACGTGTTCTTTAAAAATCTGGATCGTTTTCAAATTTTTGTGCAACTTTCTGGGTGAAAAGAAGGAATGTTTAGCACAGCTACTACACAGTTGCGCAAACGGGCAGATGGACAGATAAAAGGTCGAACATAGATTGGTGCATTCCGACTTTGAGTTTGGCCAAGAATTTATGTAAACTGGCTTTTATGCGTCATAAAGATTTTGAAAAAAAATAACTGAATTTGGCATACTTTAAAATTGAGTTGACGTGGCCAATTTGTCCCATTTTTGTACTTGCATTGCCCATAGAATACACTTTCAAATTTTTATAGGTTTATTTGTTGTAATTTATGAGTAATGAGCGAAAAACCATTCTGCTATTCCTTCTGAAGAACAGAGATGTTTTCATTTTATGTAGCACCGAATGCGCGCCTTTCGTTCGCTTTAGTCCATCTTCAAAACCAACTTGCGCGCAAGAAATCCCAATGTTCTTGGCAAATTTGAAGTGGATAGCTTCAATTTTGCTGTCAGGAGAATGTTTACAACAATTCATATACACACGGACAGACGGACAGATGGACGGAATATATGCATCGTGGGGGATCTTCTGAGCGTTGCAAATGTTATACTTCTCATCTTTCAGTGATGGGTATAAAAATCGAATATACTTTGAAAGCAAATTGAGTGTTTATCTGCAATAATTTTAAAGTTTACCTTATAATACTATTGTGATTTACACAACTTTTCCTATTTCGGTTTATCATGTTGCGTGTTTATGATGAGAATGGCTTTGCGCATATATGTACATATAAGTATATATATAAGAACTAAACTAAACGCGATAAGTGTTGGACCCTATAATAACTGATTGAGTAAATGTGAGAAAAACAGTGAATTTGACTCTGTACGTTGGTTGTGTGTGTGTGTGTGTGTGTGTGTGTGTGCGTGAGTGTGTGTTGTATAGAAAGTAATACAATATGTACAAAAAACGCATTCATCAAAAACTCACAATTGTGGGTTAAAAAAATCGTGAGAAAAATTTATAATGGGGAGAATGAAAATAAAAATTTGCAAAACAGAAAGCGAAGAGAAGATGTAAGGAGATAGGGAAGCCCGCTCGGTGCTTTCATTTCACGCAGTTAACATTTTTAACTATTCCGCTATTACAAAAGAAATTTTTGAATACCTAATTATGAAGCTGTCAGTTGCAAAATTTGCTTTGGCTATGTGTATATCAAATGGTGTATGAAAGCTTTCGAGCGCGCGTGTGTGAGCGAGTTCTTTTGCATATATGAGTACATGTACTGTTCAGTAAATAGTTGATTATTTGTTAGTTAAATAGCAAATGACAAAGAGATTTTGAGGAAAAAAATTTTCTGAAAAATTCTAAAAAACTTAATAGTCTTGTTGTTACTATTGTTGCAATTGTGTAAGCGTTGTGTGTTTGTAACGATGACTATGGCAATTACGTTTTGTTAATGATGCCATTACAAACGTTGATTTGTTACTAAGGTATGGATGCAGTATATATATATAAATACGCAATTGTTTTGTTTATGTAAACGTTTATAGTCACGCATGAACAAACGGATACATAGATTATTTGTACGACATACAAGTGTGTGTGCATAGCAGCGTTCATCGTTGAGTAGAGTATTTCATTTTATAATTGCTAGTATGTTACGTTTGTTACGTTGCCTGCTGGCATAATGCAACTCTTCAAACTGTTTGACTCACTTGCGATGGGTTTCACTGATTGCTCGTACGAGTCCTGCCCGGTCTCTTGATATGTTATTTGCATACTGGTATGCGTGAATGTGCTTTTGTTGCAATAAATAGTAGTAACAGCAAAGCAACAACAACAACAATAACAACAAATATTTTATACAACACTTTCAATTATGCTTTTTTCATGCTCCCACATAACATACATTTCCGAACAATATTCCATTTACCATGTCATTCATTCGTTCGCTCTTCGCATTGAAATCAAATTCAATGCGATTGCATTTCATTAAATTCAATGCTTTCTGTGTATCTGTGTATCATATGTGTAACGTGCTATGTGCTATGTGAAAGCACACCTTTTGTAAATAATATATTTGATTATTTATCTTTTTATGCTCGGTTAACATGAAAATTTAATTGCTAATGGCACAAATACTCACACAGTCAAAGGCAATTTTACTTAAATTCAGATCTCATTGAATTAAATGTTAGAAAATTAGTAAACATAAGGGAAAAGTTGTTTTATTCGAGACCTTTCTTTTAGAGAGTTAAGATTCTTAAGTTTCATATAACTTCACATTTCCGTAGTTTTACTTATCTGTTATTTCATTTAACTATAGTCTAACTTATATTTAAGTTCACTTGACCCTATTTTCATACATCTTCACTTCTGCTTGTTTGCAGTTTTACTTATGTGTAGTTTCACTTAACTGTAGTTTCATTTAATTGTAGTTTCATTTACCTATAGTTTTGCTTATCTACACTTTTGCTAATCTGTAGTTTCAATTCTTCATCTTCAATTTCACTTAACCGTAGCTCGATATACCTTCACTTTTGCTTGTTTGCAGTCTCACTAATTTGTAGTTTCCCTTAACTGTGGTTTCACTTAACTGTAGTTTCCCATAACTATAGTTTCACTTAACTGTAGTTTCACTTAACTGTAGTTTTACTTAATTTTTGGTTTCATCTAACTGCAGTTCCACTTACCTGTACTTAGGCTTGTCTGTAGATACTCTTATTTGCAATCTCACTTATCTGTTCTTTCACATATTTGCAGTTACGTTTTGATATATTTTCGTTTTCACTTACCTAAAAGATTTAATGTGAATCGACCACGCAATCTTTGACGACCCGAAAATATATGTGAACAGTGTCAGTTTTGTTTCTTAACTTTTGACCACTTGAAATCGCAAAGAGACAAATGGACAAATAGACAATGAATGAAGCAGGCATATATGGCGCCCACATCTCACTAATCCTTAGTGGGAGGAATGCAAATTGCTCATATTTCACCATGTTATGTCTGATATTCGTAGCAGCACTAGGTAAGTGCAAACATATCGACTGTCTTAAGTGTAGGAAAACAAACCCAATTTTGCGCCATCGCCATTTCAGATTTGTGTTAGAAGAGGTAAAGCAAGCGATGCTGTAGACTTTAGCAGCAGCTGTCAGAAGTTAACGTGCCCCAGGGGCAAAATTCTGTTTACTTCTATCAAATGTTTATTCAAATTGCGAATAACTCCACGAATTTCACCCTTTAAACCCTTTAAACGATACAAATGCAAGTTGTGAGAAAGTTCATGTTATTTCTTTTGCTTCTACTACACATGCACGTGAGAATGTCCATTAATCATAATCTTAATAAAGTTCCTACGCGGCAACTTAATTCCGTCAAGATAACGCCAAGTAGCACACAAATAGCTTTGTTAACCTTCGTTAAATGAAATCGCAACATAAACAACTCTTCTCGTTCATACCTACTAGAGTCGAAAAGAAAAACAGAAATACAGATAAGCGAGAGATCACGTAAATTAAGCAAATTTCGTGTGTAAGTGATGACGTATTACAAATGATGGTTATATGGGAATGGCTAGAGGAATGAAAAAATGTGATAAATAGTAACTAAAACAAAGGGGTCGATAGAGCAGCAGCTAATGATTGTGTTGAAATGAACATCTTTATCGCCACCAAACACACCGCAATAGGACAATGGGTTTCATATTAACGCGCACAGACACATAGGTAAGCAGTCTATCTTCAGCACTTAAGGTTTAGATGAAGAGTAGACCAACAGTCGTACACATGTACGCGCAAAGGACGATACAATACAAACACGAAAAACACACACTTGTATATATCGAAGGATACAACAAAAGGTTTGTGTAGCAACAAAACACACTCAATTGATATTCATTCATTCGAATAAAAGCCACAATGCAAACGCACGCACACAAACGCGCACGTACATCCATGCATGCGCACACATTTGTATTTGATATTTAAATAAGCTGTAAAACGACGGTTTTGCACGTATAATACTTGTTGTCATATAAATGGGCTCGCAACTACGAAGAACAGCAACTAACTTCAGAGTTTTCATCAGTTAGGTAGAGAAATGATGTTGCACACACAATCATCATGTATGTGATAATATTTGTGTTTGTCATTAAAGAGTAACAACATACACTTAAAGGCGTTTACAGTCAATTGTTAATATGTTGTTAATATTGATCCATTCTCTCATCGTCCTCTATTTCCTTCTCTCTCTCTCTCTCTGTCTCTCTCTGGCGGGCAGAATTTGCTCTTTTCCTGGTACAGTAGACGTGCGTAAGTTTGTGTGTACATTCGGTTGGTTAAAATACGATACACAAACATTTACTGCTTGCCACTGATAACAGAACAATCAACAACCAAAACAACAACTACAACAACAGTTTTTGTACACATTCATATACATGCATATGCGGTAAGCAACTAGAAACTTTGGCTCGGGAAGGACGTCGATGATGGAAAGGAAAGTTATATATGAGTTGACGTATGTTGTGCGTGCATAACTGATTTATATATATATATATATATATATATATATTTTTTTTTTTTTTTTTTCATTTTTACTCTGTTTTGCTTCTGGTGATAAGGAAGTTAATTATAAATATTTTTTCCCATTACATAAAAATCAGGCAAACAATAAACGCGAATATGCAAAATTTATAGAAAATGGGAAACATTACCAGAAGCTTCAGGTTTTTTTTTTCATTTTTATTAATTAAATTTTGTAAATTGTAGGGCTGATGCAATGCTCCAATGCTCCCGAAGGCTGCATACAAATCTGAGGTAGGAATCAGATTGGCTACTAAGCGGAAGTAGAGAGGAGCCTTGATGATAAGGCATCGTTTATTTTTTCTCAAATCGTAGCGCAAGTTTTACAGAATATTCATAATAATACTTCGAAATTTCGAGTCCTTTTCGAAGAATCAAGTTTGCTCTTTATGAAAATATGCCTTGTGGCTCGTGTAAAAATCTTCTTGAAGGTTGGCTTGGAATTGGAGCAAAAGGTAATCTATAATGGTGCATTAACATGCAGCGGTCTCGGCGACACCGAATAGTGCGTACATCACAATAAGCGGCCAGATTGCAACACTATCCCCAAATGGTACCATTATTTTAGAAAAGATTATGGAGAGATCAGCATGCGACCAATAACAAGACGACCCTCAAATTCGATCAATTCAGAAACATTGAAAACTATCGCTGACTTTGTATTGGAGAATCCCAAAAGAGTTCTTTCTATTTTTTCCGCTGAGCCCGGCGAGGTCAAACTACGAGGACAACTACGCAAATACATTATCAATATTTGCGTTGAGTTAAAAAAATAGGTGGCACAAAAGGCGAATCCTCGTCTGGTGAGCAAAAGAAGAAAATGCTCAGTCGAGCTTGCACAATAGTGGTGCCAAATAGCATGGTTCAATGGACAATATTCCAAGTGTCTACAAACTGCCACAAACCGGAAAAAGTTCAGGTTTCAAATGGCGGCTTCCTTATCAGCGGACACTATAAGTCGAACTTACCATAATGACACCCAAATAACTTATAGTTATCGTGCTCCGCAATAGAGATGGACTTATACACGTGGACACCTTGAAGAGACAATTGACCCACGTAATTTTAAACAAAGCAGGAGAAAATAAAGCCATTCTTACTCTTGCACGTGCATCCATCCTTTAATCTATACTTCAAAAGTAGACACACAGTGATATCAATATAGCTTCGTATGACTTTTAACTGAATATCAAAAAAACATAGCGAAAAGCAATTCTGGAACTACGTCCGCAACTACTTGCTACCACACTGTCAAATTTAAAGAGCATTTTGCATGGCAGCCAAGTTTCCGTAGACCGGAATCGAGTGTTCGAAGTGAGGCATATGGCGAACGTGTGCGCCATTATCAAAATCCAGCACCAGTTAAAACCATTTGATTTAAGAGTGAACTAATCTTAAGATGCTTAAGCTTCAGGTCGAACTGCACTGTTGACTTTGGCACAAGTGGCAGAAGAAAAAGGAAAAAAGGAAACAGTTGATGGACTGACTACCTAATCGCATTTTATTGCTTATAGCTTGATCACCGCATTTGGTATGATTTGAGATATAGTTTTCTAAATTTGAAAAAATTTTCTCTAATGATTTTTCAAAAGAGAAAATTAATTTCAGTTTGATGACATCGACAGATATCTAACTGGAAAGTTTTATAAATGAAAACTCAATTTGGCCAAACACCGTTCACTACCGCATGCGAACGTATGCATATACATACGCATGCAATTTATTGTAGACTTAAGCATAAACATATTGCAATCAGTGTATGCAGCTTTTGGCAACATTTTTCAAAGTTCCACACTACCACCATAGCAAAAGTAATCAATGTCAACTGCAATACACTTGGTCGAACATGGGCACACATGTGCACATACGGAATAGTACTAACATAACATAACATTTGAAAAGTGATTTGTTTTCAGTATTTTGTCGAAAATGTCGTATAAGCAATAGCTGTGTACACCTGAAGCAAGGCAATAACAAAAAACCACAATGAAAACAACAGCTATAACAACTTATTGGGGAGCAAACGAAATGCATACATAAATAATACGTTGGTTAATAAATCCCGGGATTTATATATAGAAATTTTTAAACAAAAAAGTATTGATTGATTTTAAAAAATGCCATATCTTAAACGAAACCTGCCAAACTTACATGACACTGCGATTACGGTTTACGTGACGCTGTTTTTGTTATTTTAAAAGGAATATCTTTCAAACTCGACCTTAGGTGAAAAAGAGTTGGTCGAAACACCTTCTTTCTCTTTCAGAAGAAAACGACAATTTCCCGATGGATTATTGACTTTTAAATGAGACTCCCCCGGACAATGCGGACACGCAATGCGTGACTTAAGTAGGTGGTTGACCAGATAAGATAAAAAATCGTTTATATTAAACGCAAAGTGAAATTTATCAAAGACAGCTTTGACGTCCGGAAGATCTCAAAAGGCAATGTATTCTCCCTTTGACATGAAAATTTCGTCATGAACAAGCTGCCTTTGAAGTCCGTGGCGCCTTCACCCACAGGGGAACATACGCACCAAGTAACAAGTCGAGGATTACCATAGCAAATTTGGATTAAATGGAGGGAGTCATTGCGACCCCTTTAGCTCATTCGAAGGGAGAAACAAGACGGTTTCGAGGCGAACAAAGTCGAATTTTGCAGGAAACTCTCAATATGTCTCGGGAATTATTGACCGCTGTATTACCACACGGCAAGACCAACCAGTACCTAGCAACGGCAAGATTGTCTGCAAAATTGCTGATGAAAGTTATTATGGTACGAAACACTGATATGACAGTTAATCGTCCGCATAAAGAGCAAAAGCGAAACAGACGATTCAACATATCCATCCGCCTATACGCACAAGGTAAACATTACGTATTGATTAACCTTTGAAAATTACAGCAGAAAGGCATCTTTTAAAAATTCTTGTCACCATTTATATCCTTCAGTAAATATTTTAATATGCTATGTCAACGCAACAACATCTCTTAGTCGCATTGCTAATGATTGAGATTGTTCGGAGCGCATGTTGCACCGGCACCTTTTTAGACAATTTTATGACAATTCTTAACAGAGAATAAAGTTCGCCGCCTGCTTGCCTGTGTGCTTGCTAACTTTAGCCATAGGCCACCTGCTGACGTTGCTGCCTCATTTGTCAATCGCTTAACATAGTGCGGCCTTTAAATGGTTTAGTATTAAGAAAAAAAGCAAAACAAAAAAAGAAAAAACCTTTCAAGTGAGTGCGAGTAGCTCGTAAAACATTTGGAGAATTTTGTAAAAACTCAAAAGTAAAACCTGTTAATATCACTTTTAAAAGGTTATGGTAAAACAGTTTTCTTAACAGCTTGAACAGCTGGCACCGTTCCGTTCTTTTGTAATCATATCCATTATTGAAAGCTCATTATCAGAAGAATGCTAATTGCAGAAGACATATCGTAAGTATTGCTTCTCGCTAATTTAATGCAAGGTTATATTTGCTTAGCAGTCACTACTATTCAAATGTTTTTTTTTTTTTTATTCTTTTCTCGGTTTACTTAGAAAATAAAATTACAACTCTGTCTGTTATTGTATCACTTGCAGGCATTTGACATTTTCATTGATATCTCACCAAACAACAGTATTCCGTTAAAGGGAGGAACAAAAGAGAAGAAATATTTGCAGCCCAGTTCTTAATGATGTTGGCGCCACATTGACTGAAGCGAATTAAATAGGTCGCAGAATGTCGAAAACAGATGACAGAGTCTCGAAATCTAAATGGCAAGCTATTAAAGCCGAATGCGCTTTCCAAAAGCGGAGAGTAAAATACATACGAAACTTTGTACCATCGAACGGTAAATACGCCAAGTTAGACATCACTCGGCGTTTAAAGCTACGAAATGTGTACTTAGCTAAACAAAGCCAGTTGCTCTAGAGCAAATAGCAAAATCCGCCCAAGGCTCACTAAAAAATTTATATTTTTTATGCGCAAGGTATGTTACTAAGAAGCAAAGTTGTTTCGTTTTGGAAGTTGCAAGCGACATTATGGCAAAAATAAAGTACGCAAGTGTTTATGACTTTTCCTAGGACGAACATTCCCATTACTGAGCCAAACTTATTTACGACAGGAACTTGGCAAAGTGAAAAATTGCAATTGAAACGACCCAGACCCAGTGGCTCTAATAAAAGGCCCACGGATGGCTAGGAACTATAGGACTTCTTTGTCACCTATCAGAACGCCAGGATTATAAGGATCAAGAGATTTGAGTAGGAAGTTTTCATGAGCTTGCCCTTAAAGATGATGCATTTTGGTGCACAAATTTTAAAAATATTGCATTGATCAGATTGTATTTGAAAAAACCAACATATTTGTTATGATATATATATATATATATACGTAACTATGCTGAGCTTAAAAATTTCTTACTTATTAAGTGTACACTTATTTTTTATTATTTTTATATATTATAGCGGTCCAAAGATATGAGCGAGTGATTTGCGTAACCAAAAATGGCTCAAACAAGCGCGATCATAATCAATCGGACCATATCACCGGCGAAATAATTATACATTCGCTTTAGGGACAAATTTTTCCACCCATCGCCTCACACTATAGATGCGTCACATAGTCAATATAAACTTTGTTATGGCCGGCGGCAGGAAATGTTTAAGCGTGAACTTTTGTTCGTTGGTTTCACGTTCCTTACTGTTTTAATTTAAATGGCTTTGGTAAATACTTGCTCTAAACTTTAAATTAATGTAGATAACCGAAGAGACCAAGAGTACCGAACGGTTTCCATAAAATATATATACTTTCTCCGTCCCCGTCTATACGTCCGTCTATCTCTTCAGGCGTTGCGAACACAATGGTAAAAAGAGTATATTTTTTAATTCTTCGTAAGACTGCAGGTTATGAATATATCAGATTTCCCGCGCCATTATTAGAGAGATACAACCGTTCAGGACACGTTGTCGCGTTTGAAATGTTCCAGCCATGGAAACTTTCCTTTCATATGTACGAACTATCGAACTTGCGATAAATTATTTGGGCAGACTCGAAGTCCGTACGAAGATCAACGTTTATTTATTGTTGTCATCTGACGATGACAACAATAAATAGAGAGGAAATCACGTGGCTTATCTAAAAGGAACATCACTCGTAGCGACGAGAGATTTTCGTTAGCATTTGCATATCATTTCATTAATGCTGATACCGCCAATTCTGTTTGTTAATCCAGTTGTTAATACAGCGCAGCAACATGCACATTAATTGATAACGCATTTATATATATATATATGTGTATAGCGAACATGGTATGTATGTATAATGGAGCGAAAATGAGGATGCGGCTAATTAAATGAAAATTTTTAATTTGTATTTGTGTGCGAGTGTATGTGTTTATATGAGGGAAATGTTGGCGATGTCATTGTGCTATGATGTCAAAAGCAATGACAGCTGTTGATGTCGATACACATACACAATAAACATTGTAGTTTTTATAGTATTGTTGATACTGCTCTGCCTTTGTTGTTGGTCTGTTAACTAGCTAAAGAGAATGATGATTGTAATGATGTTATTGTTGTGCTTGAAAATTTAACGAAGCATTAAGAACAAGACGCGTCATACACCACGATTGATAACACTACTACACTCGGTTATTGCTGTGTTGTTGTATTATGATGTTGTTGTGCTTAATTATAAAGCTTTGCTTGCTGTTGCTGCTGTTGCGGATATTGTTTCATTCCATTCCAACCAACTCGCCATTTATTTCCCTGGGCTCACCAACTGTTTTTGCCAACAAAAAGCAAACGACATCAACAGCACTGCACAATACAGAGCCTAACGGAATAACAACTAAAATCAATTTAAATATTTCGTTTGTAGTCAAGCTGTTGCTGATAATGAGTGCCTGTCACATTCTGTTGTGTTGGTCTCCTTGGGGTCCTTGTTTTTTGTTATTTTTCCATTTGTAAAGAACATAAATTAGCATGAGTATTGTTTTTGTTGCTTTTGACACTTTTACACAGTATTCCTATGTCCTTTTATTTTTTAAATGCTTTTTAATTTTAGTAAAATAAAACTTTCTTTTACAATCAGTGCGTCCTGTTAAAGCATATTAAACGTTCTCTTTGTTTTAATTGTAACATTTTTGAACAGACACGAGACAAGCGAGAGGAGATGACGAAAGAGAAAAGATCGGCGGGATGGGAAGGCAACAAACTGGCAGAGGAAAGCGAGCAGCAACAGAAAGAGACAACAAACTAGTAGAAGACACAAAAGGGGTTAACGGGAAGAGAACTGACAAAGAACTGGTGGCAGCAAACAAACTAGCGACAAGGATAGCTAACGACAAGACGAGAATGATTAGCGGCAAGAAAGACTGGCGATCAGAAAGACTAACTGCAAGTGAGAAGGGCGACGAGAAATACTAGTCACAAGCAATATTACCGGCAAAACTAGCAGCCAGAAAAACTATTAACAAGCCATGCTAGTGAGAAGGAACACTAGTAATAAAACTAGCGATGAGTAAGACTGGCGACAAGAAATACAAGCGACCAGAAAGACTAGCGGTCAGAATGATCAGCGATAAAAAATACCAGAGACAACCAGCACTAGCACCAAAACTAGCGACGAGAAAGACCAAGGATAAGCCACGCTAGTGACAACAAATACTAGCGACAAAACTAGCGATGAGAAAGACTAGCGACTAAAACAGCTAGATAACGGCAGGACGACTGACAACAACAAGGAATACTAGCGACAAGCAATACTAGCGACGAGAAAGACTAATGGCTCGTAAGACTGGCGAGCAGAAATACCAGTGAGCAGAAAGGTTAGTGACAAGAAAGTCTACCGACGAGGAAAACTTATGACAATAAGAACTAGCCGCAAAAAGGACCAGCGAAAAAGAAACAGATTAGTGAAAAGAAAATCGACCAACAGCAAGCAGTGATTATATAGAAAATGCTAGCAAGAAGAAGAGAAACATACGGAGAAGACAGGAAGGAACTAGCGGGAAGGAGTGACAAAACTAAGAAGACGATAAGAAATTTTGACAATAAGAGACTAGCGAGAAGAGAAAAAACAAATGAAAAGAGAGAAAAAAAAACATAAAGTTGGCGAGAAAAGAGAACAAATCAGTTAATATTTTAATTTAATTTAAATTTGCTTTAGAAAATAATTTTTTTTTTTTTGAAATTTTGCAAGTGTGATAAAATTTTTAAAAGAAAATCCATAATTACTAACATCAGCAGTTGCAGGCTTAAAATGTGCTGCCAACTGTGTAATGGAAAAAAATTTCGGAGTAACAAATTATGGCAAATAGCAAAACTAACAAACACATACGTGCATGCAAACATAAATATATACACACATGCATACATTAACACTTCACACAGCCAGAATACAACTACGATTTTAAATGAATTGAACTTTGTTGGCACAACTGCACGTTTTTGTACTTGACTTTAACAACTCTCAGCAAAATACACTTACGCACACACGTAAACGCATAAAAAAGAATTTATACCAAACGCACGTAAAAAACAAACTCATACACCACAGTAAAAAGTAGAAATACAAAGATATTACACATCCACAGCAGGCGAGTGGTAAGAGAAATATACAGACCAAGGCAGTCAGGCATGCGGCATCAGACGGCAAATGATGAAAAACAACATTAGGTGAGATTTGCCCGCAGTAACAACAGAAGGGGGAAAGAGGGGAAAGAGGGGGAGAGAAGAGAAGTAACAACGTTGATAGTCAGAGAAAGCATACTCCAGTATGGAGCACAATCCATGCCAATGACAGCTTTCTATAAAAACATTTAAATATACATAGAGGTAGTGTTTTAGAAATGAATAAAAAAAAAAAAAGTATGAAAAAGGCAAAAAAAGGGAAAACGTTCAGTTGTGTAACACACGTATAAAAAATAAATTGTCCGCACAACTGTTTAGATTCTGCTGTTCAGCTGTTATATTTGTTAGTATTTGCTGTTGTTGTGACTATCATGCTCAGCATCCAGTCAAGCAACCGAACAATTTCGCTATAACTGCTGACTGCATGTAAAGCAGACAGAGGGAAACATAATTTAAGGCATAAGCAGGAAGACTAAAGTCAAATCGTAACAACTATTAAATAAGCATTTCGAAAAATCTTATTAATTGGACTGTGTTTGGTGCTGCATTATATTAGTTATGACTTTTTCATAAATATTGTTGAACTGGTTGCTCTCTTAGCGTTAATCGGAAACAACGGGTTAGGCGAAATTATTTAAAAATTTCTTCATTTCAAAGCAGATCCGGTTTCATTGCAGGTGTGTCTCATAGTTGTCCCCATGTTAGTTAGCTTGACATTTAGTGGCAATGAGGAAAAAACGTAAGGTTTTAACTTTCATTTATAATCTTTCGAAAATGATTACAAGAATTGCATTGTAAATGTTAGGTTATGTCAAAAACATAATCCTGTATTGTGGGCACATCTCATTATATATACAAAAAGCTAGTGAATGCGTAAACAAAACCTACAGGTATAGCCGTCTTTTAATTACACGAAATGGGCGATAAATCTTCAATTAAATCGACATTTTTAAGTCTCACTGAAAAGAAAGCTCGATGAGATGACATTGACATGAAAAGGAAGAGTCGCTGAGATAGTAGTATCCATGGCTGTGAAAGGATAAAACTTAAAATATTACTTGTCTGGACTCTACATAATCACGCTTAGTACGACACGTACATTTGATTCGCTATAGAAAAAGCATCCTTTACATGAGAATTCTTATATGAGAAACGTTCCGAAAGATGGACTAATGTGATACGGTATTTAATACAATTAATGTATATGTCAAATCAGTACTCTGGACCAATTGCGATCACAAAACACCAACCAAAAGAGCGTTTGTATGTGAAGATAAAAAAGTAAGCCGAAGAGTGTAGTAATTTCTTTGGGAAAGCAACAACTATTGTTAATTGATGCTTTTAAGAACTAAATATAGAATAAGTAGAAATATTACAAAGCTAAGTTTATTGTCTGAAGATTTGTTTGCTTCGCTTTCTAAAAGTTGAGTTAAAATCGACAACAAGCAATTCGTGTTCTTCTCACTCCAGTAAAGTTGGCGATTAGTAGCTAATAACAATACTACATAGCAACAGCCGGTAGATGAGTATAAAGCCCAATCTTTCGCTAATTACTTCTCAACTACAGTTTCCCGTTTCTTCCTTGCTTCCTATTTCGTCTTTTTTTCCTCAGCCTTTGTCCGTCCCTACTTCTTTAAAGGCGTGGCATTAAAATGTTAACATGCTCTCATCATATGTTGATTATCAGATTAACGTAGTGATGTGAAAAATGTTATCTAATAAATTGATTTCTCAGTCCCAGTTCTTCAGTCTTGAAACGTCTGTTGATTTGTGCTCTTGAAGAAGACATTTTGCTTAAAGGTTTTTTACTGAATATAATAATATTCCTTCGAATGAGAACAGTAACGAATGATCAATTATGTAATAAAGAATAAGAAAATAAAAAATACATATCTGTCTGTCTCGTAGTAGGGCTATTGCTTTAGAAAGTTACTTTATAATACATCAGGTGTTTAAATAATTATTGACAACAATTTGTTTACCTTGACAGTAATTATTATATTTTTTGGACCCGTATCACTAAAAGATCAACGCAAAAATTAAAAAATTATTTCAATATATATATAGTATCTGCATACAAGGCGTTTACAGCAAATTAACATCTATTAGTAAAAAAAAAAATAAATAAAAAGAAGATAAAGAGAAAAAACAAAACAATGGAACAAAAAAATTATATTTAAACTAATACATCTGTCAATTGGTTGTATGGCATTTAATAAAATAATTATAACCACAAGGTGTTCTATAAAAACAACATTACACAAACACACGGATGCGATGAGAAATAGCAGTTTTGAGTCCAGGGTCGCGACATCTTTTAAATAGCTATAGCAGCTGATGCTTGAACAATACAAGTCAAACAGTAATGCAGCAACAACCAACCAAGAAAATCAGCTGAATGTAATTCAACTCATATACCAAAAATGCAATCGAAAGCAAGTCTGTTGTAGGAAATGAGAAAAAAAGAAGAAAAAAAGAAAGAAAAAAAAAAATGCAAAATTGAAGAACACATCAAAAATATGAAAAAACGCCGGCTGTTAAAAATATATATTCGAACATTGGAAAAACCTAAAGGCTATCTGATCAATACACACACATACTATGCAAAAAGAATACGAGGTAACCAATATGCAAAGGACGAGAAGCATTTGCGTGGCTGCTGCTGTCGCTACTGTTGCTGCTGCTGCTGCTGCTGCCGGATAAACGGAAAAGAACAAATGTTTGATGTTGCATGCTTGTGCACGCGGGGACACATATACAATTTGCACGTGTTACAATTCTGCGTTTTGTAGCAGGAGCAAAGAATGTTATGAAAGGAATGCGAGAAAAATGTCTTAGTTTCCTAAAGAGTTCCACAGGCATTTATCAAAATTTGATAAACCACCACAACACCAACACCAACATCACCATCTCAAACATTCGTAGAACGGAAGAAGCGTTTGTGTCACAGAATGTGTACCAAAGAGAAAGAAAAGAAAAGAACAAAAAAAAAACAGCTGTTTTCTTTTTACCTTTACAGCATATTGCAGTAATACAGCGCAAACGCTGTTGCGAGAGAGGACGGCAAAGAGCATCCCATCTTGGAAGAGACCACAAATAACGTTGATGATGATGCAGAGAGTGTTCAAGCAATTACGTTTGTTTTGAATTGTCTGTTGCTAACAATTCGCATATAACAACTGGCTGTTGTAACAGCAACACGTCTTGACGGAAAGCTAATACTACAAACTAATATATAATATATAAATAAGTAAGGACCGACTAACAACAAAACGTTCCTATTGAAATTTTGTCAGATTGTGTGTGTGCTCGGGTTTCTGAACTATGAACTACACTCTCTTCGTGCGTTCATTGTATAAACAAAAAAAGCAGAAAGCGCACTTCATACACTAGTGAGTAGTGATCTGGAGTGGCGGTTGTTAGAGGGTAGGTCGGTTTTACGAAGCAATTTCGGTTTTTTTGTGTGTATTGTGTGTATGTACCGTAAGGTAAACAACAATTTTTGCATACTATATATGCATTCATATTCATAAGTTCGTACGTATCGTATGAGTTAAAGAAATTCCACTGGATAAAATTCAGTTGGTTCAGTTGCTTTGCAAACGTCCACATGGCTGGTTGTGTGGTTCGTGCCTTTGACTTGAAGAAAAAAAAGAAAAGCAATAAAAGAAGAGAAAAATAAACAAAAGTATATTAAAACATTAAAAAAAAAGTTTTCTGTGAACGATTGTGCGAAAATTATTTGAAAAATGATACACATACAAAAAGAAAACAGTCCACAGTAACAATAACAAGAAAGCAAGTAAAAGAAAATGATGAGAAAATGAAAAACCAGTTTGCCGGAATTTCACTTTGCTTAAGTGCGTCTACTTGTCTGAAGAGAAAATTCAAGGTTGCTCTTGTCCTACCTAATACAACACGTGCTGCTCTACCTTTGCTAAAAGTGCTCTAATGTTCCGATTCAAACTGAAAAAAAAAAATAAATAAATAAATAAATAAAAAATAATGATAATAATTGTGTTCAACTGAATTGAAAAGTGGAAAAGAAACTGAAGTAATCAAGTAGCGTAAAGGACGACAACAGCATATTCATGTGGAATTAAAAATACTGTAAAAGAATCGCAATATATTTAATTGTGTAAGTTTTTGCAATTATCTGGCGATTTGTTTTGCAATCATTCTATTATGTTAATTTATTCGTGGACCGAGTTTTGGTGGTGCTTATCAAAAGAAAAATTTCAAAGATAAACAACATATTACGATTTAAAATAGATTTAAGGAAAACAACATACAACAAAAGCTCGACAGCTATGGTAAGTACATTTCAAAAGTTGAATAGAGTTTTAAATTAAGTTGAGTTGAGTCGAGCCTTTCATATGCTTCTACACAAATACACAACATAAAGAGCAAAGATATAATATTGTGCCTTCAGGGATATGCAGCCTTAGTCTCTTCTATTTCAATATTTCTGGACCACCATCCACCGAAACTGACAAAATAAATGCTTGTACGTCTTTCAATTGCTTGGCAACTACGAGAGCACGTGCTCCAATTTTTGCCACTTACTTTCCTTTGCTTAACCTCTTCGCTTAACTTCTGGATACTAAAGAAATTTAATCTGTTGTAGCCAGTTATTTATTGCAAACCTTTAATAACTAAGAGTAACTAATCAATCGTTCTGTAGCATTAAGGTGTTCACATCCAAGACTTGCAAGAAAAGTCTTGAGTATTATTGAAAAATGTTGTTGTTAGCAATACGGTTTGCTTGCGATAACGCTTTTCATGATTCCTCACTGAGCATCAGTGTTCACAAAATATATTTCCTTTTTTCTTAGTTTGTTTTAATGAATTGTTTTGACCTTAAACCTGATTAGTACATGATCAACAAAGAACACCCAGCAAATTGTTCGATACAATGGACGATTCGGCGAATAATGCATTGGGCCGCTTGAAATTTTCGCCTTTTCTTGAGTCTTTCGCATGTAAAGTTTTAATACCTGTTCTCTAACAATGTTTTAAATTTTTCTGAACGTCAGACACATCAGCTTCAATATTTCAAAATGCTAGGATAGATTGAAATATGCCGGGGTATATATACTTGTCCTTATATTTCGTAAATAAATTTACAAAGTGCGGGGGTAAAGCCTGCTGGATAACTTTCATCGTAAGCGAGCCTGTATTGAAAACTCTACCGCTCTTGAGATTTGAACTCGTGATCATTGAGTTGTTAGTCACGATAGTCATGCAGATGTAGATATAGATATATATATACATTTGTACCTACCATCGAAGGATGAGTGTATATTCATTTTGTCGATATCGAAAAGCAAGTTCTAGAGACGCTACAAAATATATATTTCCTCGATTACTATCCATTTCTGAATTGATTAAATCATGTTCGTTTTGTGTAGTGTCTGTGATAAGCACTCTCCTCGTTGCAAAAATGAAGATGTTAACGTAAGATTTGCAAACACATTGCCATTACTTGCACGTGAATAGGTTTTAAAAATGGGCGAAGTCGATCGACGATTATGCCCACAATCACGAGATCACCTTGGTTTAGAAAAGCAAAAAGAATCGGAGGCTTTACTTGTTACTACAACAGATATAATGATAATAATAATGATGATAATTAAGGCATATATTCCGCATATCCTGTGTCCGTCACATCCATCCAATGTTGTAGAACATTTATAGTTAATTATTCTTCTTTTTCTTAGTTTGTTCCTTTAAAATATGACGATGGGGTACGAAAGATTCGGCCACAGCGGAATACGAAATTTTCTTATTTGCTATTTTATCAGTAGAAATTTGTGTTGTCAATTAGAAGCCACATGATAAACATTCATTTATAGGTGAACGAGGCGTACCTCAAACATTTGCACAATAAAAGTAATAATAAAAAAACAATTATTGCTTTTACTGCGTATAAGTGAATAAGCGATCACAAGATTGATTGAAGAGTAATTTGACATCCCTGCTTTAATCTTTCCATTGAGTATTTTCGAATAAAAAATTAAATCTTTTTCACTTTACTTTATTCGCTTACCTATTAGCTCGAGCATTTCATGTTTTCTTCCCTCCCCCCGTCTTATATGAAACGTTAGAAAATATATAGCTACAGAAAATCTTTAAAACTTTGCGGTCATATGACCGTCTGCTCTCATCTACCGCAAACTGATAAACTAATAAAATTATTTACCTCCAACAAATATTATAACTTTGCATATTTCCAGCAAAAATTAGATAACCTTCCAGATGGTCTCTGAAAAGAGCTCCTCTCTTTCTTGTTACAGCTTCACGGTTAGCAGCAGCATAAGTAAGTTTTAACTGAATTTCGGTGTTTTCGCCTTTAATAACCTAATGGAACACATTCAACCATTAATAAAATTTGTCTTAAGTGCAATCGTGAACATTTTTTATACTTAGTATTATATAAAATTTGCTACTATGTAAATAAAACAACTATATATATGTAAAATATAACCAATTTCCTCTATATCTCCTCTTCCGCTATGTTACAAAATATATCCATAATATTCAATGACTCACCCTCCGATTTGTAAATAATGATCAAAGAGAAGGGCCGCGTTTAGCAACCCTGGAAGAATTAATTTTCATATCAACAGACCATCTGCATAGAATTGAATCCATTCAGCGAATAAATGCGCAAAACAAGACGACGAATGCACGGATTCAACTGAACATTAGAGCATTGATTTCAGAGATGATTGATGAATAAGGTGCATGTAATAATGCCTTCTAGTGCTGTACAGTGTAAAAAAGCAATAACTTTAGACTTCACGAAATAGTATATATATGCATTCCCACAAGTTAGCTTCTTCATAGCTTTAAACGAGTTAAGGGCTTTTGATGACAACAGAAGCTATTTTTGATGCCTATAAACCAGAAATATGATCCCACAGGATTAATAACTGGAAGCAAAAGAATGTGATGAATATTAACCGGTGGTGACATTATTCTCAAAGCGAAGATTTATATAATATGTATATATACAAATATATATATATATATATATATATATATATATATGCTGATGTGTATTGGCTATATAGTAAAAAATGTATATATTTTTTTTTCAGTGGAATTTTCATGTTAAAATGAATATTTCACTTGGTGTTAAAAATGAGTACATATTATAAAAATCTGAATATGTGTTCACAATGTACATGAGAATGCGTAAATGTTTTCTATCGTTTAATTTGACACATTGGAGAGCATTTTTTTTTTTTTTTATAAAATAAAAAATAAAAAACAAAAATAAACATCTGCAAACAATCGCCCCACAAAAATTGTTATTTCGGTTGTTCTTGTTGTTGTTGTTATTGTTAATGTATCCAATGTGTAAAATATGAAATCTGGTTTGTTTTTTTTCTTCTTTTTTTATAAATATATGTGCGCAATATATATGCGTATGAGTATAATTTTTGACATTTGTTTAAACGGTACTGAGAGTGAATGTATACTAAACGACAAGACAAATAACAGCAATGAAAAACCAGATGCAAGCAGTTTTTTTTCCCGATTTTAGCATTTGCTTTTTATTAATAAATTTAACTTACATTTTGTTTTTTTTTCAAATTTTAATATTAAAAAATTTCAAGACAGTAAAAGCGCACCCAACCGCATGAGTAAATTTGAAAGGCTGGCGCTAATAAAGAAATAAACAAAAATATTTGAAAAATTCGCCCGACCTATATAACACATCGATCAATAATCCCCGGCTGAGATAAGCAGATGTTGTCGTTAATAAAAGACGCCGAACCTCAAGGAACTTCTTGTGCCATTTCGATCATTTAAATAAGTGAAGCGACGTCAACCTAATACACTTCAACGTCGGCGTGAAGGGTTATGGCAATTTGTTCGCGTTGAGAACAACAACCTATCGATCGTTGGCTGATAGTAACCGATGTCGTGTTCAAGGATCGATGACGTATAATGAAGTTGTTAGAGATTCTGAGATTTTCTCTCTCGTAGTACTATTTGTCAATCTCAAAAGACTGCCTCAAAGAAAAGGATCGGAATGATAAATGATAGGAACTGCAAATTAACTCGAAGGTCTTGACGTTTCGTGAAAGGGCTTTGAAGTTAGGGAAGCAATGAAGGAAGCCCTGTCGATAAGTAAAGTAGCAAGTAGAAAGGGCTTAATCTCGGGACTTATTGATCGATATATTAAATAATTATGCTCAGCTCTTAGAACCTTTGGCAACCTCAAAAAGTTTGATCGATCGATAACAGGAATGCGAGGTTGCATGATTAAAATTAAATATAGCCCTCTGTTGCTGCTAGTGACCAGACCAATACGTATTAATGTAAATGCGCTTTCGGGCAGATGGCATCAATTGTTAAGACAGCAAGAATGATAGACAGTCACAAAAGTTGTGGATCTCATTCGGTGATTTTATGTGTAGTTGTTTGTAGGATGTTTCTAGACACAGATGTTATGGCAGACACTAAACACTACGTTTCGAATATTCTTAAAAACGTGAGAAGTTTAGTAAACCATTGAAGAAAATTTATAATCGATCAATAAATGAAAAAGTCTATTGCAGCATTAAAAAGCTGATCATGCAAATCATCACACAAAAGATTTAACTTTGCATTTCCTTGCTTTTCGATTACAATAATGTTTCAATAAATCCAAAACAAAAGTAGATCTAAGAAGCAAATGTGCACTCCATAAGGGACGATTCTGCGATACTTTGATGAAATATGGTACACTGACGATATCTTTTAGAAAAAGTGTGGTCCTATGGAAAACACAATTTTGAATCCGACAATTTTTGGAAGCAAATCCCATCGTAATGCCATGTTTTGATAAGAAAACAGTGCATAAATTGTGGGATAATTTTTCGAATCCCTTCCCCATATAAACTTTTTACGAAAAGCACAACTTAAATATGATCAGTACAAAGTCTGGTTGCCAGTATTTTCGGACGGTGTAGCAGAGTGACGATTTGAAATATAAATGTATTGTGTTCAATATGAACTACACATCACTTCACTTTCCGCGCAGGTTTGTTCTCATGGACAGCGTGTCTTAACATGGTGTAACTTTTGAAATTTCAAGGAAGAAACTTTGAATTTTTTGTAGCTATGTTTAAAGGGTATTCAAAGGTCGGTCTTGCCTTACCATAGATAATTTGAATTCACTTCTTATTACGTACATAAATCACAGCAAAAATATATTTTGTACAAGAAGATCTTTCCTTCGTCTTAAGGCTTCCACGCCCCCCAAAAAAACCCTACCGTTTTATTACCTTGCAGACCTGGTAATGGTAAGCTCTGTGCAATTGCAGAAATATTTCAATTCAAAATTCATTTTTCATATGAAACAATCGATATCTCGAAAAGTATTCGCCGGTAAGAGTTTGGATTAAAGTTCTCGCGCCATATATTTTGTGAATGTTTTTTAATCTTTACATCATACGTAGGCATCCAATACGTCTTCTTATTCCGTAAAAAAAGTATTTACGCAGGTGTCAAATAACACTGAACGCATATGTTATCACGCTCGCCTTGATACGTACGTACATATGTTTCAACCGACGAATATTTTTATCAGGCAGATGAGCAATTGGACAATTAATTGATGATAAATTGTTTTTAAACGGAAAAAGGGCCGAAATTAGTCTGCCAGACATATGCGCAGTATGTTTGTAGTAAATGCAAAAAAACAAAAAAAAAAAACAAAAAAAACTTTAAAAAAGTACTATAAAAAAACAAAACATAAGTGCAGACATATGTTTTTTTCGCAAATTAGTCAAAAGCCAGGCAGCATTTCTTTCTGAAACAATTTTTTACGACTGTTGCCCGATATATATAAATATTTACGTAATTATTAACAGACGTTTCTGTTCACGACTGCAACAATGAATCAGTTAACGTTCGTTACACATATATATGTATGTGTTTTAGATCACACACTACTTTTTGATTGTTTATTGCTTAATTTTACCCAATTTGCGCCAGTAAGAGACAGCTACTGCCGTTTGAAGCAGCACAAAGACGCACATAAGTAAAACATTACCAACACTGACTCAGACAGAGGACCTCTCATTGCCAGACTGCTTACCAGTTATGATTGCTATTGCTGCTGATGTTAATGTTTGCCAGGCTGAACATTATTGGCAGAGTAACAAAAGAGCCGAAAATGACGAGAGCAGGCAAAAAGCCGGAACCGGAACTATTGATAGTTAAGCTGTGCGTTTTCTGGCATTGCAACTAATGGTGACAATAATCATCATCTGTGCAATAAAGCGTCACTTACGGCAGCGAAGCGGTGAATGCATTCAACACATGCCGATATGTGCGTTTGTTGTAATTGTCGTTGTCGTTGCCGTTGCTGTTGTTGTTGATATGTGCACGTGCGAGTGTGTGTGTATGCGTATGTTTATCAACGTGTGCGTTTGCATTGTGTTTGACCAGCATTACCAATGGAATTTGACAGTTGTTGTCTGGCAACTTGAACACACGCATTTCCCTATATGCATATATATATACATATATGTATATATACATAAACATTTTCACGGTGGTTTTATTTCATCCACATGTGCTGCGTTCTGTTATTATTGTATTTATCATCATTTTACGTTTATTTCTGTTGTTCTCATTGCTTCAATGTTTATCCTTTCAGCGTATTGTTCCACATTGTTTTTTTCTTTTTTTTTCCCACATTATTTTAGCAGTTGTTATTATTGATGATAATGTTGTTATTTTGTTGTATCTTCTGTTTTTAATTTGTGAGTCTTGTTGTCAAAAACATATACGAAATCTCACCTACAAAGTTTACATAAAGATATTTATCCTATAAACGTAGTATAAATCGGTAAATCACATAAAATTTTAAACGGCAAAGGTTTTTTTTTTTCCAACACTTTGCGTAAATAAGCAAACAATAGACATATAAGTAAAAGACATAAAAGTTAAAGGCAATCAAATTAGAAACATAAGCATCACCTATGAGAAACGAGTCTCGTAAAAAAAATGTCTAACTCTTCAGTAGCTCTTGGATTCATTCTGTTCAGGTTTTTTAATTTTTTATCGATAATTAATTAAAAGAAAAGAACTAAAAACATTATTTTAGGCCACGGGATTCACCATTACATGCCGCTCTATGCCGCTTTGCTTAATGCAGTTATTCACATAATGACTTTACAAAATAAGGCGTTATCTGGGAAGCGGTCGAAAAATTGGTTCGGCCCGAACCATTTTCACCATGTTCATCTTTGGATCAAAACACGGCCCATTTACCGAATGTCATCGAAATAAGATTGTGATCTCTAGGTTCGACGTAAAACAAAACAAGAGATACAGACAATCTTAGATCGTTTCAGAAAGTGATGCTGAATCGGTCGGTACAAAAACGAAACTTATAGTCTTGAATCAAAAGCTGTGTAGGGTATAAGAAGGAATCTTACGAAATGAATTTTTCTGGATCTGACATTGCAATTAGATTTCCCTAACGGCAAAGCATAGTTGAATAACATAAAAGCATTAAAAAATTAAGACAAAGAAATGGAAATTTTAACTATGGGATAAGTTTATAAGCAATTACGTGCAGTGTTAGTCAATCTCCGCGATTTGAAGGATATAAAAAAAGCAATTGTATTATGTCGCCAACTATATATAGTTTGAGCTCGCCATACTTTAATTAGATACCTGCTACTTTTAAGCCGAAAACATAACAAAAGCAATACGCATACGTTTGCATGAAAAAACGTATGATTTGTGAGAGAATTGCGCTATTCCCTCGCAGAAAGAATTTCGAGGACTATTGATAGAAAACGCGGCGAATCTACATTAGTTATTAAATATTAAAATAATATTTTATATATCATGGGGAGCAAAAGATCAGCCCATGACCACTAGACATGATACAGTAAAAACCGGTCAGGAGAAATCTGTCGCTAAACCAGTGGAAAAATAAAAGAATCTTTGACGAAGACTTCATTACCTAAATCTTTTCTCTTGATTCAGAGTTTAAAGTGAGATTCTTGATCCTCCCTTTTCGCCTACCAATAGACGAGTAATTTACTGGGTCTTTCCGTCTAGAAATCTGTTACTGTTCTCGAAGGAATTTATGTCTTGTTGCGCGATAAATCTAATACGGAAATATTGCAGATAATCAAAAATGTTTCAGAATACATCGTTAGCTACAAAAGTAATTGGCAGATTTACACCGCAGCGAAAATGTTTTCCCTATGTTTTAACGGATATATTTATATAAATGTATTGTTTATTATTCACCTCATAATGTACAAAGTGTGCATAAAAAGGCTAAAAAAGGCTTGAACGGGGAGCGAAGCAAACGGAGGCAATAATGCTGACTCACTAAGTTCCATGCGCAGCTTAGTATAGGCAGACTTACCGCAATATGAGTAGAACGACTGCCAAAAGTTGACTCCCGATATGCGTTGAATCTTTCATAGAACACATAGAATAATTCGATAGCGTTCTTTGGATAATGTCTGTCTAACAGCATTTGATGCCTTCGACTCCCACATGACTAAGTTTGAGTAAGCGACGATAAGTTTCTGGTCATCGCGACTTTTTAAAAGAGTTGAGCTTCACAATTGCCGAAGTTTTTTAATTGACCAGCAAAATATATGCGCCACAATTAAAGAGAACATAAAACACCGTTTGAAGCAGTTGCCAAAAACTCATTCACTCACTCACTAATCTGCGAGTGTTAGGCTAATGTCTGCAAAGTGCACAGCGATTGTAGACTGTAGAGTGAACGAAAGTCTGAACACGCCTTCCAAAGTAATTTTTTAATTACAAAAAATTCTATGGAAATTGAATTGAATTTCAGATTTTATAGCTGGCATGGCCGCTGGAAAAGAAAGAACATGACGAAGGAAGGACCTCGAATGGTAATTAAATAAAGCACAAAAAAACAAGAAAGAAAAATTAATAAATTTTAAACAATTCGTTTACTGAGTGATATGCCTTATATATGAGCGTGTATATGTGAGAGTATTGCTTGCCAACCTTTTAACGTCAACATAACGTAACAAATGTTTAAGCAGCAACAACACAACACCGCACGACCGACAACGTTGGTAGTGGAAACAGTAATAGCAACAGCAAGATGAGAAGCAAAGAAATAAGCAATCAACTGCACCTGCTGTCATTCACAATTTTTAATTGAATTCCAACAACAACAGCAACAACCATAATAATATTGTACAAAATAATACTCGTATGTAATATGTTTTCTTTTATAAGTGTGTGTACAGCATATGTACACACACAACTTGCAATGAGTATAATACGTTGATTGTATTGTGCAAACGACACGTGCCAACATATGTTGCCAAAGACAGGCGCACATACAGTACAGTATATGCATGTGCATACAACAGTTATCCAGCCACAGTCAGAGCCACATATACAACCATAAGTTGGGTATATACCACAACTGTAACCAAATGCGTATACATAGGTTTATGCATCGGTGTGTACATGACTGGGAGCATAGCTCCATTTTGCTATCAACAACAGCCGTTGGTAATGACTGCATGCGCTTATGTGCGGTAGTAATATCTCTTCACATACAGCAACGAACAAACGCACATACCCGAGAAGCCTATCGAAACTTGAGACCTTTTGAAATATTGGAAAACAAAAACAACGAATAAATGAGTATGTTTTCAGCGCGTTACTGGCAGTCATAACAAATCTAACGTTTCCTTACATTGTACGCTGGCATGAGTTTCCTTAGTTAGTATAGGTGTGTATCTGTGCTCGTAACAAACCTTGTTAAAATACAAAAATTGTATACCATGCATACCAACTGTTTTCCAATGTGCACTAGTATGCGATACATTTTCTTTGTTAAGATATTTGTTAGTGTTGTTGTCATTTACTGTATTGTCATTAAAAGCGATTTACAAACAATACAACGATAGCAACAAACGAAATGCAATTAGGCCCAGTTGTTGTGTTATGCCATCATCGTCATCAACATTCCTGCATTTATGCCTGAGCATATATGTCTAAATTATGATTTGCCTTTGCAGGGTATAGAGATAAACGAAATTCCACAAATGGCAAAGCGACCAAAAAACCAACACGTGTTACCACCCAGTTGAGGCAACACACCAAACGTTCTTGATTAGCTTTGGTAAAGTTGTGAGCGGGACGAGAAAAAAGAACATTATTTGCAGTCACCTTTAATACCTTTACGATTTCTTGTTTGTAACCGCCATCGCCATACTCACCGATGATGGCAATTTGATTTCTTTGCTGGAAATGAAAAACTACTTAACGTCAACCACAAAACTGTCTAGGCTGTGCACTTTGAAAGTAACATTTGTTTAATTATTGGAACGATTGTTTAGATCAATTGATAAAGTTAGGTTAATGGTGTAGCAGCGCAATGCGTGCAGTGTCCAATCTAGCTATTAAGATGTTGCAGTACTCCCCAGTAATTCACAAAACCTAGACCAGATAACCGTTTTTTCTGAAGATAAGTTCATACGGGATACCAATAGCATACACTTGGCAAAATCTAATAAGAAAATCTTGTCCGGATTTTAAATAACAGTGTACTTGTTTTTATGCAAATCATTCCAACAGCAATAAGTAAGAAGACAGACTCTTCGAAAGCTGTTCTGTGGATAGTAGCGATTATAATATGAGTGCTTTCGCCGAACGTAGTCGAACGAATTTTTCAAGAAAATCATAAAGTCCCGAAAGAACAAAATCCAAATTTTATAACTCTAGTTGCGATCAGAAGTGATTATTGCGACTCTGTGTAGTTCATCATTCATTTCATTTTTTTGTAGCCAATGGTTGCATTATTCCGTATTTTAATGTTCGCTTAAATCGGTGGTTAAGCTCTAGTTGTCGGGTGTTGTTGCTCGCGTCGCGTGTGCTTTGTAAGGTGTTCAACATGGCGGTGTGTACCAAATGCCATAGGACTATGCTTACTGATAATGGAATTAGTTCATTTGGTGTTAAAGAAGATCTATTCTATTGTGGACAAGAACCGAATTCTATTGAAAGATTATACTGATGAGTGTCAAATGTCATTGCGGAAGAATGAAGATAAGGTGGGAAAGAAAATTGATGAATTTAGAAGTCGGATCGAGCAGAAGTTGAAGTGTATTAAAATGATTTTTGAGCAGCATTACGGGTGTAGCAGTCAACTGAATGAGACAATTGAGATGAGTGTCAATAAATTTGGAAAGTTGACTAAAAATGACTACTTCTTGAGATCCAATTGTGCAATACTTGCAATCGGTGTTGGCGAATCATGATGCATGGTATCGGCAATGTTTCAATTAAGAGCTTTCACGGGTGAGGGAGTGTGACAGTCAGTGCGTTATAGCAAATCAAATACTGTGTTCAATCTAAGAGCAGTTAAAAGGCAATCAAAACAGCACAAACAGCCTCATTAGCTTACCCAGTACAATATTAAAGCGAGCTAGGCTCACCGCATTTTGGAATCTTGAACTTACAACTTGATCGTAATTAGCTAAGGTAGATAATAGTTGAAAAGCAAGCAAACCATGCCGAGCGATCACTAGCGAATTTTAGTTTCGTTCATTGAGTAGATCCAGTACCTATCACTTAACGTTTTCTATTTCACAACACAACGATCCCTCTTGTTCAAAGTCCGTTAGGGATATAAGAAATCAATAAATTCGAAAGAGATTACTCATCCTGTGGCACTAAAAATGTAAGAAAAACACGCTACAAATTCAAGCTTATGACCATTCCAACGAAGCACACAAAATTTCTTTTTGTTGTACCACCAAGTCTCGAAAGTCTCTGATTCGGAGTGGTCGGTATGAGTCCCTGATTCAATGCTTTCCTTATAAGTTGGAATAATTTAAGCGACTGAGCAGTAAACACATTCTGACTGTTGCCAAACCTAAAACAAAATCTAGCTTCACTAGCGTGGAGTTATACACTAAATAGATCCATCCTTTGGACTTAAAAAACAAAGCTGTGGCTTGCTTTTTTCGTAGGCTCAGAGACTTGACTTATAGACAAAATTTAAAAAAAAAAAAGTAATTTCACTTACTTTCTCGACAATAAAAAAAGATTTATCTTTACTTGATGTAGTGTTAACAAAGAAATCCTCGGATTCCTCGCAATTTTTCCCACGGTTAAGAAATACAATTTTTTTCCCTGGAAATGTAATCGAGAATAATTGTTCTTAATATGTCTGCATGGCGTTTCTTTGGAGTAAATATTGAAAATATTCGCTTTTAAACGTTTACCTTAACGATTGTTTTGAATCTTGTATATGACGATTAATTCATAATTCTTTTATTATATGTCAACAATTGTTAGATTTCCCATTAGTATCGTTGTTCAACGTTGGAATTTAAATTAAAATGTCTTTTATAATTTTCTTCTTGTTTTTTTTTTTCTAATTGGCTTATCTTCGTAAACAATTTGGTGAGAAATTTTGCTACCGATGTCAGGTGTATTTGCTGTTTTTTCTTATGCCCTTATAATTATGCTTAATAGCATTGTGATTATGTTGATAGTCACAAATAAGAGAAAAAAAAAGAAAACAGGGGCAAATAGTGGTAAGTCTATTAACTCAGATCGTGAGAAAAATGCTGTTAAGAACATACCTTGAAAACATATTAATATAATTTATGCAGTAATTCGACCTATTCGGGCAAATCCATTGCACATGTTCAATATATTTTTTGCTAGTACGTAACCACACTTACATATAAAAAGTTTTCAAAAATATATTTGTTATATACGAATTTCTTTGGTCTTAAAACATTATTTCGAAATGAATGAGAAAAATTTTTAAGAAAAACATTTTACGAAAGATTCAATGATAATTTTCTTTAAACACAATATTTTTAAAGAGAAGAAACTTAACTCTTTTTATGTGTAAGGACTTTAAAGAATATCATATTTTTATTGAAAACCTTGTATATTGACGTCGAACGGAAATGTTGTTATTTCATGGCGGAAATGCTATGCAGAATGCTGCACTTGCTTTACTATCTGCTATAAAAGCTTTTTTATAATAAAAGCAAGTTTTCAATGCTGCATTCAAACAAGACGAGTTTTTACTTTTCGGCTAAGCAAAGTAGAATTAGTTATAGTTCCATTTTTAGAGTCTAGAAATAGTAAGAGTCGCCCCTTGTTCTTGATTGACAAGCAATTCTTAGTCCGTTTGGCCAGCCACTGAAGACATCTACTCTGTACATGTATTGGGAAGGATTGTAAATAAAGAAAAAAAGGCTTTGGTACATGGGAAACATGCGAGATGAAGACAAAGAAATCTGTAATCTGTCAGGCGCTTTTTCTAGCCGACAAATTTAATACTGGCTTTTGCCGATTTTAAAAAGGGTTTTCGAATAATTGGTATTATTTAAGGGATAATTTTCTTCCGGATAATTAAGTTTTTCTAAGGATGGCTTATGAAGATCATATTTTGAGAATGTTTTGAATATAAAAACTAGACTCAATTTCAGTTTTTCACGGTGCTACCGGCTCGGTTAAGTAAGGCTGGACTTCAGCAGACAACGGTAGATTGTAATATTTTCGATTCTGACAGGTAACGGTGGATTCTAATGTCATTGAGTCGGGCAGGTGACAGTGAATTCAAATGGGTAACAATAGATCCTAAGTAAATGTTTCCTCCCATAGTCTTTTTGCTTATCTTAAGTGTTTTATCTTATCTTAGTCTTTTATCTTATCTTTTTATCTTAAGGTGATTTTCGTGATTTCGTCAAATCATTTGACTTGAAATTACTTCTATTTAGATTACGTTCAAATCATTTAACCATGAATTTCGATCTACTTATATATGATTTTTGTTCACATTTATGCATGTAATGAGTAATCCAAGAAATTGCTTACCGATGAAGGAACAAGCCATTTATAACTCTTCAATTGCATCTGGGTGATATACGCTACATGTGTAGCTTTCTTTTCGATTCTTTGTTAACACAACTTCCATTTTTATTTCAATTTCTTCATTGTACTTTTTTGTACTATCGATCACTGATCTAATATGAAAAGCGAGAGATAGCTCATTTATTGAGATTTTTTGACAGATTCATTCGATATTTCTGACATGACGAAAGTTGTGAAATTACCGGAGTTACCGAAATTACTAAAAAGTGCAGAATGGACGCATGCTCTAAATTCAATACATTCACGAAGTATACAGCATTCAGAAGAATTTGAGGTAGAGTCACCTTTTACTCTGAATCCCTTTCTGTGACATTCTAAGCTCGCTTGTCCTTTTTAAATTCTTGTGTTCAGCCTAGAGTTCGTGATTTTTGAGATGCTTTGATGAAATTTAGTAAACCTACGTGTTTTGATTTAACGACAAACGATATTGAACATAGTTCAGATCGGATGACTTTATCGTTCATCATAACATCTTGTATTGAAAAGTTGCTATATTAATAACTGCATTGAGCGAAGTAATGCAGTATTAATGTTGAGCCGTGGCCCACTGTAATGTTAAGTACTACCAGTATACCATGTTTATCTAACCTAATAATTTTGTAGTTGAAAATTACAAAGCAATAAATGAGAGCTTCTATTTAGCCCAATTACTCCATGGCCTCCGTCTCCTGGCTGACTCTTTTCCACCTATAAGACATACTGCTTCTTTGGGTAAATGAATGAGCGAGTTTTCCTGAAGATGCAAAAATTTGCTCTGGCATTATAAATTCCGTCATCTACTGATCTGCGTATTACTTGAATTGTACGATTTTCGATTGAAAGCGATCTGCCCAGCAGTTTCAACGTTAAGAAATGTGCTGCTAGTTTATAACCAGTTCTGAGCGTTTACATGCAAAAACAAGTCTAAGATCTTATCAGAACGCGCGTACTGCAATTTGCTGTTGGCAAAGCATCGGATCACGTTTAAAGAAATTACGAAAAACGGCGTTTGTCGTAACATAATTTGAGCATTGGACGATCTTTAAATAACGTACATATTCCACTTTAGTCGGGTTACATTTTCATAAGAGTGTACAGAGCATTTTCTTTCAGTTCTTTAAACGGTTCACTATGTTTAGCACATTCCTCATCTTAAATTCCTTACATCAGTCAATAAAGTGTTAACTTATGCAGGTTTTCGAACAATATATATACCTCAGCCATCAACGATTCCATGCACTTTTTTTTTGTTCGCTATCTATCTCGTTATGTTTCCTTAAGCTTAACTTAACTGTTTTTCACTTTGCTTACTACGTACTAATGCATAAAAACTTGTTTCGTTAACCAACCAACCGTGCGGCCGCAATATTAATTTTATTGCAGTTTTTTACCACAATAAATACACGCGCGTTTATAGATAGACCTGCGCTTAAACAATAAAAAAATAATATATAAAATCTCGCCGCGGGTTTCTTTCTTTTCGGTTAAAGTAAGACAACTACATAAGTTTGCAATAAAATGCAAAACAACTAAGAAAACTACATTCTCGGCGGCTGAATCAATGATATTCGATGCCTTCTGTGAACTCATAAAAATGGTACAATATTTTACTAATTCGTTGCCTGTTAATTACCTAAACATTTTTACACAACATTTTTAAATGGCGTTTGTAAATAATTTCATCAAATTTACAAACAAAAAACATTCAATATTTGGTAGAGTTTTTAGATTTTTACGAACGGTGCGCATCCTCAAACTGAACAAGTTCACGCTACTCGAAAAATATATATGCAAAACTAGTTTTCATTATTACTTTCGTTCAAGTGCAAGCAGTTATTATAAGTTATCGCGTGTCAAAATCTTACATTGATCAACAATGCATACTACTACCGATCAAAACGAAACAAGACTTTGCTATATGCGTGTTTCTCTAAATGAATATTTATACCCTATACCGCTCGTGGTATAGATATATTAAGACGGACGTATGTAACACGCAGACAGGATTAAGATAAAACATGCTTTTATTATACGAATCGATTCAGAAGCGTAATCTGAATTGATCTAAGCCTGTCTGTCCGCTTAATGTCTGTCCATAAAAATTTGTGTTCCAGCTATAAGTCGCAATTCTTGAGATATTTTGGCACAGTGACGGTTTTTGATCCAAGCACGAACGCGATTGAAAAATGGTTCAGATCGGTCCATTTTTTCGACCATTGCCCATAAAACGTCCTATTCTGAAAAGTCGTTACAAAAATGAACTTTGAAAAATTTAAATCATCTACGCCTATATTTGGATCCTGCCCTATGTAAGAATTAAATATAGTTGCGTTTTAGCCCCGCTTCCCTATAAATACGCACTTGAAAAATATGCCGTTATATAGAAACAAGATAAAATTTTTGTGTTTTATAATAAAAGTAAGAATTGTGTTAGACAATGTGGTGTAAGGTGTTTAATGGCGGCCTGGCCCGACTGTAATCTTGTTACTTGTTTTTTTTTTAGTTTGGCAGCACATTAACTCACATGTGTATCAAATTTCATAGCAATATTTTCTATAATTAATTTGATTCATTTTCATTGTAGATAAATTAATTTTTCAAATTTTCAATGTTGCGCCGTCAATCACGTCCAATCGACATTTCCGGGCGGTCTTTTATCTATCGCCAAGAGCAGAAGCCAAACAATGCCATGTTTAGGCGAACAAGGCATTTACGGAACGATACAAGTTAAAATCCTAGTAAAAAGTGTCGAAGAACTAACGCGGGATGCAAAATGCGAGCGTTTGCCACCAATAATTCGCACAAACAACATATGATCTTTAATTAATATCCTTTTGAAGAGTTTCGTATTGCCCAAGCCCGCGAAAGTGCAGAGAAAGTTTAATTCAGTTACTCTTTGTTGAGAGTATGCTAGGTCTCCGACTGTTCTTTTCCCATGTAACAAAAAGAAAAATTAGTTTAGATAGTAAATATTTATACATCGCGACTTGAAGCATTAAGAATGTGAAAAGTGTACACTATTTGTCCGCATAAAAATATTTTCCAGTTTCGAGTAATAGAAAAGGCAATAATCGCGAAAAATTGCTACAATATATACTAATCAAAATATTGTCCATTATTTTGTACACGTTTTTCCCATCTCTCTGGCAACATGCTGTTATCATGTCGAATGAAAAATATTGGTTTGGCAGAAATTCAATCATCGATCCATTTTCGCACTTCTTTAGCATTTCAAAAGCGCATGCCGCTGCATCGATTTTGGCAAGTGGTAATCAGAAGATGCTTTCCTGGGTGCGGCAGAAATTCCCATTCGAACTGTAGCAGTGTATCCTTGGCAACTCTTGCAACAAGTGGCCAAAGCGGCCACTTCGTATGATGGCCATTTTTCTTCCCTTTGGATCTTTAACATCCCATGTAAACGTCTAGAAATGGTAGATTCGTCAACTGCTAAGCTGTTCGAAGGTGTTTGAAAGAGTGAGCTGGGTTTCCGTCTAATACGTCTTGCAATTTATTGTCTTCGAATTTTTTTGTGCTTCCGGATCGTTTTTGTCGGTGAATTGAAACCAAAACCGACAACTGGCATATGATGGAACAGCATCACCATAAGCTTCTAGAAGTACTTGAAGGGCTTCGGCAGCGGATTTTTTCAAATCATATAACAAAAGTAATTAGTGTCGGAAATGCAATTATGAGTGTTCCATGATCAGCGCCCGTATGCGCTGGAAAACTGGAAAATCATCGCACTGTTGTGTGAACTGTTACTTACCATCACTTCATCATTGTCACCAAAAGATGTTGCTGATTAAAATATATAAAAGCCCCCATTAAAATAGCGTACCAGGATCTTATAACGTTGAAAAATGTAATACCTACTCTAAAAACGATGTTTGGCATTTGCTGTCACTTTTTAATTAGCGTTTAATTAATGAGACGTATTTCGAAAAAACCCTGCGCTAATTATGCCTTTAGTGCGATGACCGTTTGTTAATTCCAACTAAGTGTACTATTGTTGATTTCTACCCCAATTTCCGGCACTGCTTTCGTTCTGGCGTTACCCTTAAGTTATACGTAGTGCTTCTCCTCTATCAGAATCAAGCTTATAAGCCAGTAAAACCCAGGAAGTCATATTCACCTTGGGCTGGCAACATATTCCGTTTACGGCGTATATTCCAGACCTGTCTCTTTCTACCACAGGTTTAGATCAACGCAGCAGTATTCACCAGATGAGCGGTTCTGCAAACTTGAATATGGGCGAAAATAGGCCAATGACTATTTCGCCTCGACACCACGAAGTTTTTACAACGCGGTCATGCCCAAGTAACCCTATAAGAGGTAAAAGGCCGTAGACAATGAATTATGAAATTTGGTTATTTCGTTTATTAAACCTCGAAACAAAAACTTTTTAGTTAAATTTGAATTTTACCAGAAAACTTACAGAATTTCTTTGTACACCTAATATTTTTAAAAATGAAAAAATAATGCCCATGGCATTAATTAGTTGCACTGGATAAACGAAGTTATGAATTTTAAACTTTTTCACTGTACATACTATTTACAATTCATTGCTCCGTGAACTTTCATCACTTCTTTTTCTGCGAAATATCGGTATCCAGTGTACAACGTTGAGTGTAAATCTTCTTAGCATTAAGAAATATGCGTCCAACTCGCCAATTAGTCAACTACGATAACAATATGTTATCAATGCAGGAGGCGATTTGGCCTTATCGTTCTACCAATGCGCTCATATGTCAGTCGTTTGTTTGTTGGAACGCTCAGGCAAGCATAGCTCTATGAAATAGATATTTTGTATATATATGCTTTATGCTTAGCTTGAGATCAGGTTTGGAAATGAGAATGATGGACTTACAATGGTAGTGTGGCCTTTATTTGCAATGGCCATCGTAAAGGTCAACGACGAAAAGGTCAAGATGTCAGCTGCCAACTGTTCGTCATCAGACGTAAAAGACGCATGTATTTAATTTTTACATCTTGCATTTTCTAATCAGTAGACAGATATATTTTTGTCTATTGTAACACTGCGAGATAAGCAGAGAAAAATTTGTCAAGGCAAGGGAAAGTATCAAAAAACATATAATTTTAAGCTAAGATTAATTATTGGCGCGGTCACAAAAGAACACTTTTGTTTGGCAGCTGTGGCTTGTTGCGATCACTTCAGGTTAAAAATAGCCTGAGCCACGTTTCGAAACACAAATCTATTATCGATTTAAAATTTGGTATCAACATCCACAGTCTAACTATTAAAGTAACAGACCAAGTGCTACACCTATCATAAAAAAAACGCTTTAAATATTTCGTTGTTCAAGTTTGAACTGGCGAGTATTACAAATGCGCCGTTAGGTGAACACAAACATCTTTTTGTTTTTTCTTTCTTTTGAAACAATTTGAAAGTACACGAAAGGCTACATATATGCGCCCTTCAATATCAATCTGCACACATTTTATATAGATTCTCTATAACCTTTTACTTAGTTTTTGATGCTATTGGAATTTTTCTTCTTCTTATTATAATTTTTTTTTTGCATATTATTGTTGCTTTGGGGGACACAAGTTTTTGTTGGCGTCTTGTTTATTTTATTTTCCTCGTACTTCTGCATTTCTGCTTCTCATTTTTTTTTTTTTTTATTATTGTTTTAACTCTACTTGAATTTTGTATTATAAAGAATGTTAGCATCAGTTGTTTTCCTTTCGTATATATGCTGATATCGTTTAACATAGAAATGTTCAGTTGTTTTACGTAAGTACGTAGTTTTAACAGCATCTGTGCTTCATCTGGCATATTCCGCAATAAGAATTATTGCTGCAATACCAACAGCTGCTGCTGCGCGTTGCTATATATACATATATATATATATATATATATATATATAAATATGTATATAAAATATAAAAGGAAAAAGAAATCTAGTATGTGTGTTGGCCTTCTTTGCAACAGCAGACGAAGAAATGCTGTTTAGAGGATTATAAGGAAAGAGTAGCTGGAGCGCAGAGAATGGCGATGTGTAATGTCGTGTGTAGATAAAGCGAAAAATCACTGCCAGACATTTTTTGGGAGTATTGCCAGCTGTGTTAAATTTATGATATTGATGAGTGATTATGGGAAATTTTTTTTTTTTGTTTGGTATAACATTATGCCGTGAATTAAACGCATGTTATGTAGACGATGGGGAAGGGTTGAAAAAGAAAAGACCGTGTGCTCTATATATACTTAGACATATTTATTAAATTTATTGATATGACTTCTAGGTTTTCAATAGAAATTGAGTCAATATGATGGGTCATATGAAAAGTCCTTGCGGTTTTTTTCCGTGGGATGGTGTTCGGGCAACACTCACCTGATTGTCTTTAACGAACATTTGCTTAGAAGGTGAAATTTCAGATTAAATTTTTTGGGAGGATCCCGCTTTAATCCTTCGCTCGTGGAAAAAGTTATATTGATTTGAAAATGAGTGAAATATCTGCAGCAATACGCCATGCGATGCTTTTTTACTATAGAAAAAGTAAAACGTGCGGAAGAATTTGTAAAGTGTGCAGTGAGAATGCTGTAAGTGAAGGAAGCACCTCTTCACTTACAGTTAGTTTAGGCGGCATAGGAAAGGAGTCTTTCTTTTGAATTGCTTGCTGACGAGATCTTGCTAGAGATCTTGAAGACTATGTATACGAAAATGAAATATAAGGTGAAGAGTTGCAGCATCCTTATCCCATGAAGTAAATTCATGTTAAATGGGTTTTGCATCTGCTATGCAATGGATTTCGAGTTTCGGAATGTAATCGATCTGCGGGTAGCGTTTTCTCCTAAGAATATCTAAGTAAAAACAATTCTTAAACAAAGGAGACCTAAAAATCGGAAGAAAGGGCTTGAGAAGGGCGGATCATGATTTTAATGAGGATTCCTTTAGCTGGAGGCCATGTTAATAAAACGATGATTGGCGTTTGATCATTTCATTAAGCAAAATGATGATTTTTCAATGGAACCATGAGGTATAAATACAATTTCCGTCCTAAAGATACTTTTTGTACTTTTTGGATACTCAAACTAGAATCTAGCGCTTACAAAAAGCTAATATTACTTGAACCTTTACACTATCTACAATCTGTTATTGGCGTTGCCTTATTGTGGCGTGGATGGAATTTTCATTCATGCAGTAAACATGTAGCTTTGCAGTAATCAACAACAATATGATGATTTATTACATTTTGTTTATTAGCTGTTGCGTTTTTGTTGAATTCGACTCTAGAACTCTCAATACAAACTCAATGCTTTATACAAGTAAACTACTTCTGGGTCACTTATATGGAATTTGGAAAAGATGTCGCTTTTTTGCTTTATGGATAAAACAAACTTCTCATTACTGAACGAAAAACAGCTGTTCACGAATTTTTCCAACTGGAAAAGATGGATTAGAAGACATCGTAAATATTTGTTTGCGAAAAAACATAACTTTCATAATTAAAGTAAACGACATATCGACGCGATTGCATTTAGGACTCTAGCATTACTTTACCTACGCAAAACAAAAAAAAATGTCTTTTTCTAATAAAATCGTTTAATTTTTTAGTTATATCCTGCATCACTAGGGATACGAGGGCGTATTAAGTTTGTGTGGATATATGCATGAGGGCTTGAGATAAACTTGCTTTTGATTATGCCGAGCAATTTATAATCACTTTTTTAATCGATCAAGGTTTGTCCATCCTTCTGTCCATTTTTTATCCATCCAATAGCTTGCAATTTTTGGGATATTGTAATGAAATTCGTTACACTTAATGCAAGGACGAATGCTATTAGAAATGATTAGGGTCAGACCAATTTTTCGAGCGCATCCCACATAACGCCTTATTTTCAAAATTCGTTATTAAAATAGCTGTACTAAGCGAAATAGTGTAGGCTGTTTAAAGGTGGTCCATGACCCACTATATTGTTTTTACTTGCTTTTGTTTTTGAATTACCAAAAAAATATCATTTGCTTTGCGACCATGAAGTCACGTGAGAAATAGTCCTTCGAGTTTAAATCGAGTTTTTTTCTGTGAAAATGAACAACATCACTTGTACTTTAGATGTAGCAGCTGTTTGTTTGTTGGGTTGTGTGTTAGTGTTTATGAATGGATGGTTCTTATTTTCAAGTTGTAGCAACCACATGGACTTCCAAGCTTTTGCTTAATTTTTCAATGGACGGTCCGATTTTGAACACAGCACGGAGGCGCGAACGGAGAGAGTTAATTCGACCCGGTATCCTCCGAAAGTCAATAACACACTTTACAGGGTCTCTACTATGTATTTCCGAACATTGCAAACGGAAGAAACAGTACTTCGATGGCGAGTTGAATTCTGCGAGCATTTGTCGCCGGATCAAAACTTCAAATTAATCTGAGAGGTGGAGCAGCATCGAGCAAATGTCTTTTGTAGACCAGATCAATATAAAATATCTAAAATCTACTACAATTTTTCTGGTTCCAAATCATGCATAAGAAATTCTTAGCTAAAGGCAACATTAATTGTCTATTAATCTCTTTTAATGTCTTTCATTTGCTAACAGTGCAATAACGCACCAACATATCTAACACTTCGCAACTCATTCAATCATTCATTGAAATGTTTCGCTTCATTCAAACACTAGCGCTTAACAGATCCATCATTATTTCGGTCTCTGGTGTCTTTGGTTGTCTTGTTATCATTCATGCGCCATTAACCCGTTGGCATAAGTGTTGAAATTATTCTGGCCAAGTGTATTGCCTGTAAACGTACATAATTATCTCTTAAATAATGTTTTTAATTTTAATTTTATTTTTTTCCTTTTACGTTTTCTTCAGTTGTCATTAACATCTGTGTTCTACTTAAGTTTACGCACGTTCGCAAAATAAAAGTAAACAAAAAGTAACGTTAAATAGTAGTTGGGTCGAATTTTTGGTACTTAATATCTCGAGAAGAAGAAGTTCTTGTAAACACAAGAAATCTAACGGGAAGCCATAGAGAAGTTTGGATTGATTTGATGCAAAACCTTTTTTGGATATAAATCATTCAAAGCTCTGCTAATCCATCAATCAAATCTGTTTTCTTCAGCACGCTCTTCATAATTTGCGTCGATTTCATACAATTTCCATATAAAAATTTCCGAGTGTTCTCTAAGTTATGGTTGGTGATCTCCTTTTTCTTCCATTTTAGTGGACAGAATCGTATAAAGTTTTACGTCACAAATCATGCGACTAACTGAATATGCATTATGTTTGTAAGGCAAGAGCGAGGAGAGCGATAACGACAAATACAACTGTTATACTTCCGACGATTAATAACATAACATAAATTTTTAAAGTAATTATTATTTCAGACGACAGTATAATTTTGCAGAGGGTTGAAAACTTAATCACTTTATCACGGTAGAGCATATTCTAATAGCATAGAGCAACGGAAAAACGAATAATAACAAAAATGTGCTAAACATATATATGCTTGCTAGGATTTGAATATAACATAAACATATAAACATTACTAGAATATCAAGAGAAACCTAAAGGCTTTTACTATATAGCATATCTGAAAAGATTAGGTGTTGAACTTATGGGAAAATACAAGGGAAGTATCCAAATAGCTAAGGGAAATACTCTTACACTCAAGAGAAACGTAAAAGCCTTCACTATATAGCATATCTGAAAAGATCATGTGTTCAACTTATGGGAAAATACTAGGGAAATGTCCAAATAGCTAATGGAAATACTCTTACACTTCTTGAGACTGCTTGTCCGCACACTATAGATTTGTACAAGCGTTTCTAGAAAGATCTCCCGTAAGTAAACGAAATAGGCTTCGCCCAAATCCTCGTCACACTATCAGCCTAAACTGAATCAACTAAAGAAAAGACATTACTTTAAAAAAGTTCTCAATCCCCTTTTTATGATTTCCAGATATTAGAAAATAATCGATTACTTGCTCAGACCACTTTTTCAAAACGTAATAATTTTCCGTGTAAAAATCGTGTAAACTGACTTGCAGACACCAGCAACAACGGCGGTGAAGATAAAAAGTCTTCCCTCCGTCCCCTCTCCCACTAACACTCTTAGACATCTCTTTTATATGGGCACAATCATCTTCCCGGTTAAATTACTTGGCGGTTTGCAATATTAGTATAACAGCAATACCTTGAGAAAATGTTTAATAAAAAAAAAAAGAAAATTATACAATAAAACAAATGCAACTGACAATCGTTTTAAAGTACATGAATTCAATTAAAACTTTTTAAAATTTTTGTTGAAATGAAATGAGTCAACAAAACCTTCCACCAAAAAGTATGCATCGGAAATAAGATTTATGTAGCTCGACGCGCTTACAAATCAGTTGTGCAAGCTTGATACCTTACACAAGTAAGAAACTTCTTATTATCTAAATGTTGCTGAGCAACAAACTATCGTTTTTGCGAAGTCATTAAATATTTTTAACTTTCCAGGTGAATGCAAACTAAAACTTAGTAGTGAGGCAAAAGGGACTATTAAATACCCTACCTGGCCCTATAATTTATTCTACCCTACACTAACTCTCCCAATTTATTTCTTGATTTATCTTCGCCGTAAAAAATACACTTGTGTAGTCCAGTTACTTCTGATTTCAGTTAATGTTGCTTTTTTTTACTTTTTTCTTTCTGGTTTATTTATTTCTTCGTTAAAAGTCTTTGCTACTAAGAGTTAGATACATTTGCTATATGTAGACTAATTGACATTTCGATCGGATGAAAAGCTTTATATATGATTTCTTAGCGCTCCGACGCTGAGCATGATTCCAAAGCCCACTCACTTTATATATGACAATCATTTTTTGGCATGACGATCCTACAAATCATTCTGCAATTATTTTAAGATCCTGCGAACTTATTGCTAATTTTATAAATTTACATCATAATTTTTTTATGGAAAGGCCAACGAAGCTAAAAGTAGAACAATTCAAATAATGTCACTTAAAATACAAAGAAGCCAAAGCGAGAAAGAAAGAGGAGAGCAATAAAAATAAATGTAGATAATGTAGAGTAGAGTAAGAATATTGGACCTGACAAGTATCGAGAGTCAGATGGCAACAATAAACATTGCGGTTGACATCAGCAGTGACAGTTTTATTGGGTTTTACCAACTCGTAATGCACACCATCTTCCTGATCCCACCATATGTAGAGCAAAACTTTATTGCCATGAATATCGCGTTTCGGTGTCGATGTGAACGGCTTGCCTGGGCTAACCCATGAATTTCGATCGCCAGTCACAAGGCGCCACAGAAAACTCTTTTTTTTTCCTTCCTGGCAAGTAATGAGACTGGGATGTTAAAGCGGCTCGAAATTACACTTCTAGTGAGTTCGGGTGGTAGCCATTTTCCATCTTTTTGGATATTCCCCATCGCATGTAAACGTCTATAAACAGTTGATTCATTAATTGATAAGTCGTTCCATAGTTATTTGAGAGCTTGAGATGAGTTTTCGTCCAATAAATATTGCAAGTCATTGCCTTCGAAGTTCTTTGGATCTCCAGCCGCCGCCACTTTTAAACCGTTGAAACCAAAATCAACAAGTGGGATATGATAAAACAGCATCACCATCAGCATTTAAAAGTTTTTCAGGGGCTTCGGCAGCAGATTTTTCAAATCAAACAACATAAGTAATGAATGTAATGAATGCCATTGAAGCGTTGCATGATTAGCGTCTGTGTATACTGAATAATTGAATAATACTGAATGGAAGCTGTAGGTAGATAGGTCAAAATTGTCGAATTTAACTGTTGTGTACATTGATCGTTCTGATCCATTAAACCAATTATCTACAAGTATATATCGTATGTACTTATGTACTTATGTGCCTGACCCATTTTTTTTCTTTTAAATAACTCTTAAAAATCTGTCGACCTCAACAAGCTAAACCATATCTATAACAAGATTGTCAAAAATTTCAGTTAAAGTTATTCTTCTTTTTATAATTACTGTTGGACCTGGGGATGTACTGATTTTGTCCAAACGTTGGAAACACCCTCAGAAGCCCTAAAAACATATGTATACTCTTGATCAGTATGAAATTCTGAATCGATGTACGAACGTCTGTCTTCTTGTTTGTATGTTCATGTATAGGAATCTTTCTTCCGATTCAGAATTAATATATCGGTTTCAAGTTAGCACTGAAAAATAAGCGCCTACAGTACAACCTAAACTGAGAACACGTCCTTGTTTAAGAGCAAAAAAAATTTAATTTCCGCTCATTTTTCGTGGGGAACAAAAGTTTCAGTGCATATTTTAGAGGCGATTGCACAGAAGTTTAAAAAATCGAGCACGCCGGTCCATGGTTATAGAGTAGCACACTATAAGTTTTTCGGGTTTTCGTTAATATAAAGTTGGTGGGCAAAACAGACTACGCCACAGCTTAATATATTTTCTAAGATCTTACGACTCTTTGCAAGAATTTAGCTGTGATGAAGACCTTCTCCCACAATTTAAAATCTTTTTCTTACTTCGTGAAAATTAAGTTACAGGTGTCATGTGATTTCGTCAGAATTGGTGTAAGGAAGAGAAATTATTGAGAAGTCGTCAACGTAGACTTATGAAAACGTAGCACAAATCGTTGCTTCAGTAGGTAGACTGAAAAATGCTTAAAGGTCGGCTAATCTAAATAAAGTAAAGAGACGACTCCGACGGTTTAGATCGGCTACAATGAATTTTTTCTCTTAAAAACAACTGGAAAATCACATCCACAAATAAATGACACGCTATGGAAAACACCGGAGTAAAATTGAGCTAAATGTTTTTTAAAACACAGTTGAAGGCACTCTCTACCATGATGATCGCGATCGGTTTACTTTCATTTTTTTTTAACACATACATATACAATCGATTTTCCTTAATTTGTCTTCGAATAGCAGACAAACTTGTTTTGTACCGCATGCACGCACACACCATAAATATGAATTACATTTTTATACACATTTAAATTGAATTTATTTTTATTTTTTTTTTTTTTAGTGTATGTGTGCAATAAATTTCTAAATTTATTTTAAATAATATTTTAAAAACATATCTTCTAAATTTGTCATAAAACCAATTTATAGTGAATTATGAGATATTTTTATGACATTTCTAAGAGTCCTTCCCTCTCCGTTCTATGCCGCGCCACACTCTGCTTATCAATTACTGCATTTGATAACTTGATTTAGAGAGGAGAGGAAAATTGAGTCTCCGATGAAACAAAAAAAAAAAAACAAAAACTTGCGAGAGCATTATCAATAACGTACCGCACTCAGAAAACAATTCATAGAACAAGCCAGGCAGGACGGTAGTAAATTTCTCCTACAAACCAAACTTATTCGTGTTGAAGAAAAAAAAAAAAAAAAAAAATANAAAAAAAAAAAAAAAAAAAAAAATATTAAAAGAGATTAAAAGAAAAAAAAAATATTTTTTTTTTTAAATAAGGCTGTGGCGCCGGCAGCTTGGCTTAATAATGATGTTTGAAATTCCTTGTTGTTGTTATTTTTATAACACATACACAGTTATTTGTACGAGTTTATGTGTAGCGGGCGCAGTGCAAAAATAGGCGGATTATTCATTACTTAGTGTTGTGGGTGTGCGTGCTTGAGCTAGAAAAGGAAAAAGAGAGAGCGAGAGAGAAACAGAGAGGAAATTGAATGGTTTTTCTGTTAATACCACCAATGCAGTTATTGGTGCTAGTGTTGTTTTGTCGGTCGCTGATATTATGGATGGCATAAGCCAAAAACTAAACATGCGAGTGAAATACGTTTTCGCTTATCTGCAATTGTCAGCTGACATTTTGCGCGCGCGGTATTTCGTTGGTAAATCCTGCCAACATATACAAACACACACACACACAGACACACAGTGCACGCGAAATATGCCGAGAAAGGTAAAAACTTCAGAGTAAAAGAGCAAGCAAAAACCCATCAAACAAAATAAACTCCCGCACGCACGCATAGACATTCGAGCTTAGTAAACCAAAATAAAAAAGTAAAAAAAAAAAATTGAAAAAATATTTTCAAACCAAACATTGAATTACGTTCCTTTCCTTTTTTTTTTTTTTTAACGAATTTGTTTCTCACAGTTTTTAAATTTTTTTTTTTTCTTTTATTTGCATTTTTCGTTGAAATCGGTTTTGGGGAAAATTTCCCGCAAATACTATAGAAATGTTGTGAAATATGTCAAAAGCAGCTATAAAACTGCACAGTATGGAAATTAACAACAACAACAAGAACAACAGCGGCAAAAATAACACCAGCAACAAGAAAAACAGAATACACCATTACCTTGCTTGTGGGTTGAATGTATGGGAATAAAAAAAAAAAAAACAAAAAAGAGTTGGTGAAAAAGCTCTTTAAGAAAAAATTGATAAAAAAAAAGATAAATAAATAAATAAAAGGAAAAACACTAGTTGTGTGAAAATGTGTGCTGTTTTCGTTTTAGCGGTAAATCTACTGCTAGTGACATGTTATTAACAAAGGACAAAAGAATCTGCTATTGTGTATTGTTGCTGAACAGCCATCAGTAGCAACACTACTGATGCTAGCACCAACACCAGCGGCGAATATCAAAAATTATTCAAAATAAAGTGAATTTGGTGATAAGCGCAATCTTTACCTTAATGCATGTTCGTAAGAAGATGAAGGCAAAGGTAAATAATGACTTGGCAAGCTAGAAACTCCGGGAAATGATTTATAATTGTTGTACGTTTAATACTGAGAGATTTCCTTCTTGCCAAATTTCCGCTGTACTACTTTAAGTTGCTTCGAACTTGTAAACAAACTTTTATGCTCATGCAGTGCAACATTGTCTATCTATGAGGTCACTTATTTCGATTATTGTGCGCTAGATTTTTGTTTGACATATGGTCTTGTATCAGCTACGCGGACGTGAACGCACAGTCTTTGTAAAGAAAATGCACGTTTATTATATGGAAATGGCGAAAAACAGTTTATTTGATATAGTGCTCGTCGCATTTTATCCACTTGTCTGACAATTTGTGCATGCCACGCTAAAATGTAAGTTGTTCTACATTTTCGTACATTGCCGTAGGAAGCAAACTAAGTGTTTGTGTCCCATCGGTGCAAAGAAGTGGCAAGCAGAAAAAATCGAGTTTGGTGAGTACGCCGTTTGGGCTAGAACTTTAGATTTTACCGCCTTCCAAGACACCGTGAAGCTGTTTCCACGGATGGATGGATGGAAGTTTGAAAAGGGAATCTTTGGAACAGTGAATGGTTCTAATTGTTTAACTGCAGGTAGTGTTTGGTATTAAACGACTTTAAGAGCAAATAAAAGACCACGTGCTTCTGCTGCCACCAACCAAAAAATATCGTTTTCGCCGTTCCGTAGTTGGTGAGCGTGGTACGTTAATAGAATTGATCAATTGCTCAGGGAATGTAATTTATACGTGCAACACGGGGACGGTCAGTAAGAAATAGGGAAAGCAGAAACGGTGAATGGCCGCAAACCGGGAGATGTATGCTTAATTGACAAGCGTTGCCGAAAATGCACTCACTATAGCTACGACCACACATCCGTCTTCAAAATCGCGCTTCTCAACTACTTGGCTCTGCGATTGCCTTTAAACTTTCAAAATTTCTTTGATTTCCATTGTTCAAAGGTGGCAGTGATCTAGTAAACAAATAATTCAATGAAATATTTCTGAGAGTAAAACTAGTCTCTTAAGTGTTGAATTCTCAAGTCAACAAGAAGTCAAGCACAGATTGTAAACCAGTTTAACTGCAGCGCCTTCACAGAATGCGTTCTAAGCTCATCATCTTTCTAACCATGTCGTTGATATAATTTTTATGGAAAAAGATACCTCAGCTTCTTCGTTCATCTTCCCAGAAAGTCATTTTCGACTTTGGTTGAATCTTCTATTCTTCCTTTATCCTCTCAAACTAGGATACTCAAATTCTTATTGCTGTACTTTGTGGATAATGCTTTTAAAAACGGAGGTGTTTTGCTGTGGTCCTGTTCTTTGACTGATTTGGTTGAGCTTCCGAACACCAAAATACGTGCAATGACTTCCAATGTTTTTGCCGAGCGTGCAGGTTATATCATTAATTTTACGAATCGGAGTACGTTTACTACTGCACATGCGGACAGACATATACTTATAGGGTTTCTGAAACTCTCTTCTAAGGCAGAAGAAATTTAATCCCTACTAAAAGCTTGACATAATATAACGCATAGCGGGTTGCTTTAACTACCCCAGCATTTTTAGAGATAACTGTAACTTTATTCAACGTTTTGTTGATTTTACCAAATATGCAAATTTTATTCCTACTCCCTTTACCGCATGCCTCGATCAGAATCATTGCTAAGTAGCTATTAAAGAAACGACGAACATATGCTCAAATGCATATGTGCGCGTATTTGAAAACATACTTATTGAACTTTTTCAATTTCCAATGAAAGGCGGCGGTGATGGCATCTGTTTTGCATCGTTTCCATCGCTAAATAGTAAAACAGAAAAATAAAAATAAGACAAAAAAGAAAAAAAAAGATTGAAAATTTGAAAAAAAAATACAAAATCCACAGATACCAGATATTCTTTTAAAGCGAATCATACACACCACTGGCAATCTCATAGAAAGTAGCGGATCTAGTTCGCAGTTTGTGTAATTACAGCTGTAACATTTCACAGGCAAAAACCAGCGACGGAAAGAAAACATACGCATACACGAGATAACGTAAAAGGAAAACTTTGCACTCAATACCAGAGTCAGAATGACACTAAATTCCGAAAATATAAAATAGAAAATTTACTATATACGTATGTGTGGCAATGAACTATCACAAAACTAAGAATTTTTAGACAAGTAAAAGTGCAAGGGAAACAAAACAAAAGCAATGTAGATATAGATAGCAACAGCAGCAGACGCCTGAATGTATGTGAAAGAGAGAGTTCTTCCTATGGACTACCGAAAGTTGAAACGTTATTTTAAATCCCACGAATTGCGGGGGCAGTTAAAAGGGATCACAGCTGTGCAGTGTTATCCTCAGTATTAACTCAGCATTAACAGCAACATCATCAGTTGCTTATATGCTTTAATTCGTAGCACATAAGATTCCCTATGATAATTGACAGAAAATTCTGTAAAGAATATTGTGAGACACCATTCATTATGCTTAAGATGGTTTGAATTTCAATTCAATTAAAAACGGTTATGAAAAGCTAAAGGAGAGAAAAAAAACAATTGGTTTTATTCAATTTTAAAAATTAAATTATAAGCCTTTTGAACGAAAGCAATGAAAACACGTGCGTACACTATTGGGATGTCACCACCACAAAAACCCCGCAAAGCATATAAATAACTACGAATATATGTATATATATATATATATGTATATATAAATATATATGTACACACGCACACATAAATCCGCAAATGCACATATACGTATGAAAACATAAACACTCTCGTATAACGGTCTCATCTGTTAGTCGCATAAGGACATTAAAACGTTGTCGGTACACAAAACTCTAGTTTATCCTTTTATCCTATTTCTCATAACAACAAAAACGCATATACATATATACATACGTATACACGTATCCACTATAAAGGACTTTCAATTCCCCTTCTGCTTAAATGCTTTTAAATGCTATTTTTACTGCATATGATTCATCGGATGGTATTGTTTGTGTTATCATTGTTATTGTTGTTTTTTCCCATTGTTGTTGTCGATATTATTGTTGCTATTGTTGTTGCTTATTATGAAACAAGTGGCGCATGGCTGTCGTCAACACCTGTGTTCTTCATTTAAACACTTACATACACTTGCGACTATTTGTTGCCTTTTATTGTTGTTATTTTTGGTGCTGCGTAAGCACAACGCTTTTATTATCGCCGGATGAAAAATTGTATCGACAATAGAATAACACTGAATAAGTAAAAATATCATTTAATCACTAAAAACTTCAAAATAATTTTTTCAATTCATTCAAACACCTTGTGTAGGTGAATAACAAAATATTTGAAAACAAAGAAAAAAAATAAGAAAAGAACCTCAGCAGGGAAGATAACGCATTTGCTTTGGCATCACATCATGGGAGATTTTTTCCTCAATCATCCCTTTCATAGCTGTGCGATTCATTTGCTTGCTCGCTTTTGTTATAATTTAAAGTCATAAGAATAGATAAACGCTTGAGTAGCTGGTGGACTGCATCACATCAAGTTTTAAAATTATAAAGATATTATGTCGATACTCCTGATATGAACTGGAAAGTGTCTTGATCGGTTTATACGAACAATGATGTTTCAGCCAAAATACACATGTTATTTTCTTCCTCAATTGTGTTATCATAAGACTAGGACTAAGAGCACAGACATAGATTTTTTCCTCTTATTCCTGCATTGTTACCTAACCTTATGTTGAGACTTTCATTTCTACCAAAATACTAGCGATGCACACGTCAGTGCTAAGTTCCGCAACGACTGTTCTCTTTTTCCCAGGATTTTTTCGTTTGCCTCCCTCTCTTTCTTATACTCCACCTTTCCCATATCTTTCTTTCTTCCTATGAACAGGTTATGGTACGAAGAGAATTTGATGTCCATCTGTCTCGTAGGTCCAGCTTACCAAATTGCGTAGATCTAACCACACACTGAGTACCACACTGATTGTTCTGTCCTTCCAGGAGAATTTTAACTCTTTGTTTTACTTATAAATTAATTTATGCGCCACATGTTGGCCTGTTAGTTGTTTCTTACTTACTTACTTACTAATTCTCGATAATGAGGAACTCTTCATAAAGCAATAGAGACGTTGTTCCCTTCTTTCAAAAAATCGTGAAATTTCGTGGTTACTCATAACATGAGGGGGATTTTGTTCTCTTCTTACCAGAAAAACTCACGTATAGGCAGAATATTTGGCACTGACTAGTTGTACAAATGTCCTTTCATCCTTTAATTTTGGATAATTACAATTATGAAGTGTAACCTGGCAGTCTCCAAGCACTCCAAGCGGCTCTATTAGCCGCTGGCCATTTACTATTCGAGGAAGGTCTACTAATATATGTCCAAACTATCGTGGAAGTGTAAAGAAAACAGAAGCATATACGCGCATGAAGAGAAAAAGAGGCGCGCATGGAGACCTGAAGATAGGCATAACTATTGTACTGCATAAGTAAACTATGGCATCCTTGCAAAGTTTAATCCCGCACAAAGCAAGTTGAACAACAAGTTCCTGTGCAGTGACCAAAATTGCATTATGTAATGGTTGTCCCTCGAACAGCAGCGTTTATCCTATTTGTGTCTTTGTGCAAAGTTTAAAATGAAAGCAAACGCTTGCATCAAACCGAAAAGCAGTTAAACTGAGCGAGCAAGAAAAAAGGCCGAATAAATCGATTTTACCTGCTCACCTTCGAGGAGACTTGCGTCTACCACGAATTATCACAGACTGGAAGTTGAACTTTCTAATGACCGCTTCCTGATCATGCAGAACAAGACGATTTGCAAAGAGATTATGGATGTTGCGTTTTGAAATAAAAATGAGATGTTGAACTTCGCGAGCTATTTTTTTGTATCGAAAAAGATTCGAGGAAATGAAACTGTTTGGTACTTGCACACACATTTGTCTTTTAATTTGTATTACAGGTATTTAGGCCAAGGCGAATTTGAAGACACTGTACAAAAGACTAATTAGAATTCCAAAAAGAATTAATTGAAGAAATTTGATTTGAAGAAAGCTGCTGCTGAAGCCTATCAAACACATTTAGAAACTTATGGTGATGCTGCCGCTTTCCCAATTATCTGTGTTGGTTTCAACGGTTGAAAAGTAAGGATTTTGATGTCAATGACAAAAAACGGCCTGGAGAACCAAAAAACGTCAAGAACCATGGATTGTAAGACTTATTGGACGCAAACCCTGCTCAAACCCTCAAGGAACTTTCGCACATCTTATCAGTTGATCAATCAACTGTTTCTAGAATTTTACATGCGATGAGAAAGATCCAAAAGAAGACATAATGACTACTGAAAGTGCGATTTCGGCCACATGTTGCAAGAGTTGTTAAGGACACACTATTGCAGCTCGAATAGGAAGTCCAGCCACACTCAGCGTACTCGCTAGACATGACGCCACCTGATTACCATCGGTGCAGCATGGCTTGGCTGGCACGCGGGTCCGCGAAGTTGAAGAAGCGCGAAAATGGATCGACGGTAGGACCGCTGCCAAACCAATATAAGTTCTTTGGGCAAAATAGATGCTCTTTGTTGCAAAATTAAGTTTTTAGTTAAAGCTTAAATTTCTTATATATATATATATATATATATATATATTCTATATATATTCTATATATATGTATATAGTGCCTAATAATTTCAGTGGAGCTGCCATTATCAGCCGCCGCAAGAAAAATGTAAAACGTAACTGTTTGCGCTGTTTTTGTTATTGTTTGTATTGAAATCAGCGCAGAAATAACAGGGAAAGCTTGACTTTTGATAAAAACAGCAAAGTGTCTGACTTCTCAGTAAGGCATAGTTAGTTAAAAGAAAGCAACAGCAAAAGCAGCTAAAGCATATGTTTTTAAATGGCACTCTCTGTTTGCGTTTGTATGTGTGAATGTATATGTGAATAGAACTGTGCGCCTGTTGGCGGCAAATTGTGTGCTTAATAGTTTGGCAACACTTGGTTATGTTGTATGTCAGTAACAGCCACAGTAGACGCATACACACGCTCGGAAACATTTGACTGCTTTAATGGCCTATTATACCAGAACTCTGTAACAGAGGAGAAATAGTAGAAGATGTCTTATCATACATACGTACACACGTGCGTATATAGCGATATAAACAAATCTAAAAACATGAAAACGTTTTATAAAAGCAATGCAATTATTTTCACAGCTAATGCCCATCAGGTCTTAGGGGGCAAATAAGTGAGAACCGACAGTCATATGTACGTACAGTACGTTCGTAAAGTGTGTTGTTAGAAACGTGTTTTTCTTTAGACAAAACTTAAACGTACATAATATGTGTGTTAATGACATTTTTCATTTTTTGTTTTTTCTTTTTTTTTTTTTTTTTTTTTTTTTTTTTTTTTTTTTTTTGCTTTCTCCTTTCTTTTTCAAGCAGTGGTTGTGCTTTAAGTCTGCAGACATGTGCATGCATATATACACTTATACATACATGCATGATTTTTACGACTTTAAAGAAAAATCTATCTAAAAAGAATATAAAGCAATATGTTGCTCTAGATGTGTGTGTGTGTGTGCGTGCTTGTGTGTGTATGTATTTGTTTTGTTGTTCCAACAGCTGTTGCTGACATTTGCTTCATTCGTCATCGTTTGTGGTGTTGGTGGTGGCGGCCATGGATGGTTCTTCTTAAGGATTTTCTTTCATGCCAACAAAGCGTTATCTCTCTGTTGGTGGACTTTTTTCTTTTTTTTAATTTAAAAATTTTATAAGTGCACACTCACACACACAGAGACAGATACATATACACGCGCTCTTTTACTAATACAAAACGTCAACAACAGCTGACTTCGACAGCGTTTTTTTCTTTTCTGTTTTTTTTATTTATAAACGAAGCAACACATCGACTGTCGTTGCTATTATTCAGCTGTGATGCTCTAATTTTCTTTGTCTGTTTGAATTGTTCTTTCACTCTTCCTTCAGCTATCGCGTTCAGTATGTGTGTGCTTTGGATATTTGCTTTCATTCAATGATGCTGATTTTTTATCTCTGTTGCATAATATCCATATATATATGTGTGTGTAAGTGTTGTCACAAGTGTTGTTTACTCAAGTACTTTATAAATTCAACACGCATTGTTCTCCTATAGTAAATGAACGTACGAATGAATGAATGAATGAATGAGAGGCCAAGAACTGTTATAACTACTGCTTGTGATGGCATTTAACAACACTTGTTGAAAGTCACATTTGTTATTTTTTCTCTTATCTTTTTCATTTTTGTTGTGTGTTGTTATTGTTATTGTCTTTTTTAAAACTACTTTTTCATCTATTTAAACTTTACTGTTTCACTTTATTGCAACAGCTGAGGCGATAAGTATTATATCATATATGATATAGAGATAGAGAGTGGCAGCGGCAAAAAGGGAAACGCAAACTTCTCAATTGATTTATTTAAGTTTAACTGATTCGAAAGCTATAGGATAATCGAGCTATAAACTAATTATGAATTTTGTACTCATCAAGAAACTCAGAAATTGATTTTATTAATTAAAACTTTAGATTGAATTGAAGAAGACAAGAATCGCGTGTAACATTGGGTTTCGCAGATGAGATCACCTTAGAAAATTTTGCTAAATTTATCCTGCAAGCCTGGTACTGGGAGTCATCTAAAACTTTAGCAAATCATCCAGAAGCTCTTAGCAGCTCAGTGTCGACCTATAAGTCTTCATGATCTCATGTAACTTTGCTTGTAACCTTTTACAACTGCCCTTATCAACTAAGCGCCGGTATTACATATAGAGTTGCCAACTCATTTTAAATGCACTTACACTGTTAAGAATTAAGTGCATTAGTAAATCAATTTTGGTCTTCGACGTTGAAATACAAAAATTTGTTTTATCGATTATACGGCAAACGCTTTATTCCCATCTTAATAGTTTTCAGCAAGTTTTGCAGTGCAGCAATTGCAACTAATGCGTTGTTGCTTCATCTATAAGGATTTAGGTTAACTGACGAGTTTTAATCATGTGAACTGCTTTGTGTTGCACGTTAGTGCTTATTTGCGATTGTATCAGTTCAACCTTTTCGTACTACTTTGCCTTATAATACGCCTATCCATTCCGGTCTCATTAAACTCACAACGTAACTGTACGAGGCCTTGCTGCGAGCTTTTTATGCTTCGACTGAAGGTCACCCAGTTTATCCATTCTTTTTCGTGCATTGTCAACCGCTTCAGAAATGGCCCCAATTCGCTCCCTTTCAATAGATAAAATTTCGGCGGCGTATTTATGGCCAGCTTTCTCGACCGAGACGAACGTCGTTAAAGACAAGCTTAGGTATACCGGTTGGTTTCGGTTTTTATGGAATCATCATTTGTCTTAGTTAAGATGAAAAGGTCGAAAGCTTTTTGAACACGGGATGAAAATGTTTGAACATTCTCTTGCACATTTTCGATAACTTATTCAAGAACCTTCTGCAACATTTGCAGCGCGATTTTGGGAAGGAATTGCTTATCATTATAGCATAATATCTTATTTTTATGCCTATATCTAGTGAAAATTACTGATCGTCCACTAAAAGTCGTCAGTTCTGTTCTAATGAAAGTCACGGATGCTATAGTTTACCGTAAGTATAAGGGTCAATATTCTTTAGGCTACTCGGAGCACCCTTCTCATTATCTGTTAAAATTTCGCCAACTTTGCCCGCACACAAGCTCACCTATCACAAAATTTTGATTGTTTAAGACACAATACCTTTTCAGTTGGGTGAAGCACACTAATTATCCCCCCCCCCCTCCCCTCCCAAAAAAAGAAGAATTTTTGAACTAAAAGTTCGAAATTCTTGGTAACATATGGAGTCTTATGTTATAAGGTTTCATCGACTGCGTAGCGTATTGACTTGTACATTAGAATATCAAATAGCAATTCGTATATCATTTTCATATTTTATATTTTGACCGCAATTTAGTCATCGTATGGTCTCATGTGCATGCTTATATACAATACGCACGCGGTTCTCTTGAGGAATTGGAAATAATTTTGAAAAACATTTGTGTAGAATACATTATTACACTTGCAAATGTACGTACACACATAAATATGTGTATATGTTAATGAATGAGTCCAATAACTAGTCAGGCAGCCAGTCATCCAAGCCAAAGTAAAAATTGCTCTTAGAATTGATAGAAAACAGCTGCATACTATTGAAATATTATTTCATTCATACATTTGGTTATTGTTATACTTTCCCTACACTGGGAGAAATAATTTGGGGATTCATATAACGGCTGCCTTGATCTCACCAATGTAAATGTGCTTGCGTTTCTTCCCCTCTTTGCATTTTGTTCAAGAATTTGTTTAAAATTTATGTAAATCATAAAAACGTTCTTCTGTTTTTAAAAGAAAATCTGCAAATAACATTAAACATCAGCTTACAGTGTACGTATTGTTAAGCAATGACGCACAACTGATGATACTTTTTTTTTTATTTATTTTTTTATTTTTATTTTTTTTCTTTTGCGTATCGCAAAATAATAAAGATGATGGGTAAGAAAACCGCAAATGGTTGTATGAATGCATGCGTTATAACAATGCGAATACATGTGTCCGCTCTAGCAGAATTCCGGGGAAGTATTTTTAAAAAAAGAGCACATGGTAGCGGTATACCTCAACGTAAACTTATTATTGTTATGCTTTAATATGCGTTTAAGTTCCTGCCTGTTTTTTTTGTAAAACAATTAAATCAGTAGCAACCGCAGCAACAACAACATTACTTTGACAGGTAAATGAAAGCGAATGTGATTGTTAAACTTATTATATATGAAAGCATGAGTGTATTTGAGTGTATAGTTCTAATATTACAAAAGCCATTCACTTCTAGTCCGACAGACACACCAAAGAATTTTAAAATACTTTTTAATTGATATTTAAGACAAATTCGTGATACACACATGCACACACAAAACAAATTGCACGCACACACACACATGTAAACGTTTTTGAATGTTTCATTCATGCTGAGCCGAATGTCAGCAACACTTGTTATTAGTTCTTTGCCAATATTATTTTAGAAATAAATTTATTAATGCAGGTGTTAGATATTAGATGTAAAGCAGCGCTCACTATTCACAATTAAGATGAAATAAAACAGCATCGTTTAAAACAACAAAACATTTCAAATATTCAATTGAACAACAAACAACTTGTTTGTTGTTTTCTCGTGCTCACCGTCGAAGGTTGCTGGTGCATTTGTTTTCTGTTTGTGTTTGAGACAAGCGAAAGAAAGCTTTACGGATTCTATAGAGCACATTTTCTTCTTGTTTAGTATAAAGATCCGTCTATGGTTCGAGCATTCTCGGAGATTCAATAAGTTTTTTGAAATATCAAGTTTACGTATGACAAAAACGTAGGATGTGCTTTTAAAGGGAACGAAACGGTCAAACGACACGCCCAGAGCTTCGCAATATAACATCGACCGACAACGGCTTTGTTTTGAAAAGTAAAAAATTTTATTTCTCGTTCATTGCTCACAACGAGAAAACTTCCCACATATACTCTATAAATCTATATAAAAATGGAGAAAATTGACCATGTCCACCTAATAGTATAAAATGTCGATATAAAGTGTCATTCTTTCGTTTTTTTTTTTTTTGCTTTATTTTAAGCTAAAGGTAGCGGCCGTAAATGGTCGTACCAACCACACCCGTACATAATTATTTTCTTATTCATTTTAATTTAATTTAATTTTATTAATTGCGAAAAATATAAACCAATATATGGAAAAGAGTTCATAAATAAAAAAAGAAAAGATTTTCAATAGCCCTATTTCTGGACGAACACTTCTTAAATGTTCGGAATATTCAAATTAGTCATTGCTGTGAATCATGATTTACTGAACTGCAGAAGGGGAACAATATTCAAATTCCATGTCCCGATCCTTCCTTATCGATAGTTTTACATGAAACTAAAAACTAAACGTAGGAACAAGGGGGAGGGGGGCAACTACGTTCGCACTCAACTTATTATAATTTTTCAAAATATAAAAAAAAGTAATAGAATAGAATAATAGTATTGCGGGAGATTATTAAGCGAATGCTTACCTGCTAAAAGAAGAAAATAGTTTTTAAAAAATATTAAAAAATCGCAGGCCTGCTGCCTGCCATGCATGCGAGAAACCTTTCTAGTAACCAGTTCAAATGTGAATCTGAAAGAGAAATGGATTCCTTCATCCACATAAGACAGGATTATATTGAAATATTGATTTTTGTGCATGTGTCGACTATTTGAATGAAAAAGTTCAATTTTTGCCTCCAAACAAAAGGCGTCCTTTTCGCAATAAAAAATTTTTAAATCAACTTCTCAAAGATCTACTACGTACTTTACTGGAGAGTATAGCTTTAAAGATACTGTAAAAAAATTCAAACTGAAAGAATGAAAATTTGTTATAGTTTTGCTGGATGTGATTTTCAGAAATCATGTTTCGAGAAAAAGACGTTCGAAGATTTCAAATGTGTTATAACCACAATAAAGCTGCTCGTTTATGTTCAGCTCTTGTTGTTGTATGTTGCACTCTTCTTCATTCTGTTTCGGATCACATGTTCTACACTACATGTTTGTAGTTCATTAAGCGAATTCATAATCGTTGCCAAAAAATCTGAAACTTTTTCGCAAACTTTAATTTGTTGGCAAAAATACTGAAAGCTTCTGAATCACTTAATAGAGGTCATCTGGGTCAAGCTATACTAACATGCTTTTGTTTGGAAGTGATTTTAAACAAACATAAATTTCCAAAGGTATCTCTTAGTGTATGCAGTGCATTAGAGCAATTAGACGTGAGTAGGTGTGAAACATTAGGCTGGAATTTCCCAGCAGGTGGCCTATAGCACATAGTTGCGGTTTTCCAGAAAAAGCTCAAAAGTTCAAGGAAGAAATTGCTTTCAGGCAAAGTAATTTTCCCCACATATTGCAGAGAGATCAAAGCATCTATTAAGCCGATAAAAAAAACTTTTGTTTTATAAAATTTACACTAGTTTCACACTCTTTCAGGGATAACACTACTCTGGCAGCAAAAGGGGTTTTTTGATCATTTTTATGCAAGAAAGATAGCAGTATACAGCCATTTGAGGAGATTGTCAAGCATATCTTTCAGTAGTAGAAAAAACCAAAATTATTTTGGAAAAATATCAAAAAAATGGCAACACCGGCGCAATTTCCATGAGGCATCTACAATGGAAGGGGTAATGAAGGAGCAGTAGAACATGGCCAAATCCGAGTCAAGAAAAAGAACAAAAAAAACATTTAATCTATATTTCTATATGTAGTGGTGTTTTAGAAATTTTCTGTGGTTAGCAAGTGAATGAAAAACTTTGATTTTCCATCAAAAAAACGACTGTCTTTTATTAACAAAAAATATTTGGTTTAACTTATCGAAAAAATCCTACGCGAATGAAAAAAATAAAATCATGTATTTGAAGACGAATGCACTTAAAGTTTTGCTATAGAATATGAACATGTTTTTTTGTCACAATTCATTTTTCTTCATTCCCTACACCACTTGTGGTAAAGGTTATGTTATGTTGGTGTGGACGTATGTAACACCCAGAACAGCTTAAGGTAGACCCGTCTTTTATTATAGGGATCTAGTCAGAATCATTTTCTAAAATGATCTAAGCCTGTCTGTCTGTCCGTCTGATATCTGTCAATCTGTTTTTGTGTTCAAGCTACAGGTCGCAATTTTTGAGATGTTTGGTACACTGACGTACTTTGACCTAAGGACGAATGCTGTTTTATCGGAGCGCTTTTTCAACCACTCCCCATATACCGCCCTATTCAAAAAAAGTCGTTATGAGCAATTTCTCGGCAAAAGTCGTCAAGTAATGGTATTTCTAAATTGATGTGAAAACTTTGGACCGGCTGGGGCAAGTGTTTGAGTCCTAGGGCATAAAAGGGCATAGCTGTTCCTGCGAAAACTAAAGCTTTATATCGTAAAAAGGTCGAATTTCCAATATCTCATGGGGAAAATGTGCTCGTAATAGTAAGTTGACAAAGGAATCTACCTTACTGAATTTGAACCACGTCTACTTCTTCCCCCTATCAATTATTTTTGGACGTCCAGGCGCTATCACGAAACGCAAACACTTTAATGGAGAGAAAAGCTAACCTTCCAATACGCGGGCTTTGATGGAAATTATGGCTTTGCTTGACAATAATGTGAACTTATTACCAAAACGAACGATTAATTATAATAAGCGAAGTTTTGTAGGGCATGCAACGGTCGGCGTCGCGCAACTATAATCTTCTTATTTGTTTTTACTTATTTTCAACAGCCCGCAAAGCCAGCACCATTTCATGTTCAAATATTCTTTTTAATCTTCTTTCCCGAGCAAGTTTTTGCTCCAAGACACCTCTTTTGCTGCGAGACAGAATCGCACGTTCTGCGAAATGATGGGAAAAAGCGTCAAGAAAATATATGTAGCTCTACAGCCGAACTCAAAACACATCCCAAAAACTTCGTGTCAAACTTATAATTTCTTGGTGGAAACAATGAAAGCTTCGGAATCGCTCTCACTCTCAAAAATCCACTCACTGCTAACATATCTTTTTTACGGAAATGCGTTTAAATGAATGTAAGCACTTATTAAAGACATTAGTTAATGTAACTAGAAATCAACAGGCAAGACATTAGGCTGCAACTTCCGGGCAAAGGTTCATTTGACACAGGCATTCTTGACGTAGCGCTAGGGAAAGTGGTGGAAATTTTCGGTAGAAAAGTTATTTTGTGTATGTCGAATTTTTCCCATACTTCTGAAAAGCTTCAAAGTACAAAAACAGTTTTTGTTTTAAAAAAATTAATTTTGAATGATTAGGAAAATTTCGTAAATTATAAAAAGGAGCATTTTAATATAATTTTTATCCCTCTTCATCTTGGGATGTCAACATCTGCTTGTTGGCGCTGATCATTGTAGAGAACACACATGCTACTTTATCAAAAAGTTGACGGTGGTCCAAAGAGTCGATTTTCTAAAGAATATTGTGCAGTCTTCCAAGAGCTTTTTCAGCGCAGACGATAACTAAATCAATGTGGATTTTAACCACAAGAATGCCAAGTCCGTAAATATATTCAAAGCCTTTAAAGAGATTTTATATTGCAAATTGAGCGCGTTTTGCTCGAAACCATATATTTCAAGCTTGCTACCGTTGACATTTTTAACTTTCAGTCGATTACCATGAAATTTTAACTGCCCTTTCAAAATAGGATGCTTTAGTGAGCATCGATTCATTTCGACTCTATAAACAATTTGCAAAAATGGAAATAAAATTTTTTAAATAAATATTTTTGAAAAAAAATTATTAAAAATAAAAAAAGGATCACAGTCATTGGACGTTCAGCTTTTGCGGGGGGCTAAATTATATTTCGCAATAGTCTTCAAATAAAAAGAAAAGTTTATTTCGCAAGGGCTATCACCATTACAAAAATCTCGTAAATTGTACTTTACAAATTATAGATCATACGAGAAATTCGTTCTTTTCTCTTTTTTACAAAATTTTTTTAGACAATGTGATTATTACTCCTTACGTCAACATTTTTAAATGACTTTACAGAGAAATCCATTGAGATCTCTATTAACCGCAGGACATGTAAAGTGATGTTCATTTAGGTTGATAGAGCAAGAGACGTAAAACAAAAAATTGCAACAACATTAGTGTCATTCAAAATCCATGACCTATATATTTTCGATGTAAGGGAGTTCATATTGGGCTAACGGAAGTTTGAAAACAATCAACGAAAATGTTCATCAATCAATTTTCTCTTGACTTCAACGTTGTAATCCCCGCAGTAGAATTATCATGAATCCATTTGAAGTTTAGTAAAGAATATGGTGTAGCTCTGGTCCCACGAAGGAAAAAAAGTGAATTTTATATATATATACACATATAGTGTATATTAGATGCATTATAGAATACTTAAACCGCATTGAGCATTTTATTAAAATGACAAGGAAGCGCTGACAAATTTGTGATTCAATTCTTTATACCTCTTACGATCTGAGTCGATTACTGAATACCATAAGGACGGACTGAACATATAGGCATTTTACTCCAAATACTTAAGATATGTAGAATGCAAATGAAAGGTGAAAAATTGTTAAGAGCGAAAAACATGGATACAACAAATGTCATTAACGCATTCGCAGTTGTGGATGCCATGGTAATGACTTTGATTGTAATACGCACAGACGTGGATGCTACAGCATTTAAAGTTTAAAGCCAATTATTATGCCCACCACTGAAGGATGGGGGTATAGGGGGTTTTTCATAATGTATGTAACACCCAAAAGAGAGCTTGAGGGAGTCTATAAACGATTTTTCCATATCATTATGTTTTTTCTATGTGCATTTACAAATTTACTTAGAACAAATTTTTCTACACTAGAAGGAGAATAAATTCTCTCATTGTCCCTTTTAGTCCATGTTGTCTCTTATATGAACACTATAGCGTTTACGTCATCACAGTTGAAAAATTTGATTAATATTGTCATGGATGCTGTAGCACTCAGTCTATGTAACGGTTAAAATATGACTATTATTACAAACTGTATTTAATCACAACTCGAGTTAAACTAAACAAATTGACGGCCATTTTTTGCACCTCACTGAAAATTTTACTATCCGCGAAAGTGTTAAATAAAGTGAAGTCATATATTTAGTCGCGGCAAACTAACAACATTAACAAACGCCTCGGAAATCACACTGAGGTAGGCATGAATTTTGCACGAGCTGACCAAAGTGTTTTTCTCTCCTTCGAAGCGTGTGAAAAAAAATCGAATGCGTCGAGAAAAGTACGCAAAATGGAATATCATCTAATAATAAAAGCCACAATGTATTGCATATATATCCCATGAACAAAATCAAATCGTATATCGATTGATTAGGGAAAAATGCAAAATCATCCACTTAGCAAATGGAAGAGAAAGTCTTTTGCTTCGATCTGGAAAAAGTTTATGTCTTACAACTTAAAACATGATAGCCATGAAAAAATATTTATAGGCCGTTACATTATGTGTTTTGAAAGTTGCATAATCAACAATTCGTGTAACAACATTGCTCGTACTTATGTAATACGAAATCTGTACATTTCCTCTTCGCCTTACACATGCGTGTGTATGTACATGTATATGATTCCCGTTGTCCATTGCTCATTACATTTGCAAGAGTGCGTGGCCGTTGATCACTCATTTAATAAAATAATTGATGGCACTTAATTTTTCTGTACTTATGTGTCAGACAACCTTTCATTTAATTGGTATCGCGATTTTCTTTTCTAACGAGTCAAATAAAAACATTTTAATGACAACCATCATCAAAGCATATCAACGATTCTTATTGAATTGGTAGAGTAGCCAGCCGTACACTTGATTGGATGTTTGAATAATTGCTGCTGTTTGGTATGCATTCATAACCCATTCATTACAGTTCTTGGATTGTTGTTATTAGTATACATATATATATATATATATATATATAAGGAGCAGGGCAATCGACATTTCCATTAGCTATGCAATCTAAATAACGCAAACAAGGTTACTTTGAAACGTTTATCGTGCACGTTCATTATTCAAATATATTTATAACTACGCTATAGACAAGTTTAACACTTGTCTACGACATGAAAAATTCTCATACAAAAACAAATGCGGACAAATGTCCAATCGTAGAGGAAAACAGAGTTCGGAAGGTATGTGGGCTACTAACTGATAACTATATGCATGTTTTTTATTTTTTAATTACTAGGAATGTAAGTTGGCCCGATCGATGGCAATCATATTGAAGGAACCTAGAGGTAGATTAGTAATGTAAACTTTAAGTAGTCATGGACGGAGTATTTTAATTTAGCCTTAGGGAAGGGGAAAATGTAATCTCTGTGTTTGACATTACAAACAAAACAGGTAATAAGCTTGACGATATATTGATGTCTACCCATGTTGTACGGTACCTTTCGCACCTTTTCTAACTGTCACTGCAATGACTTTTGAGATATAAAAACTAGAAAACTCTTTCTTGGCTCACACAAAAAACTTCCTGTTCACGCTGAGCCTTTTTTTTACAAGGTGGCGTATCATTTGTTGTGGACTCGTTCAACATTCAAGAAGAAAAGGAAGAAAATTTTCGGATGGGAATTGAATGCAGAAACAGAATAATTCTGATGAGGCTAATGTTCATCTGCATGGGTACATGAACAAGCGTAACTGTCGAACCTGGAGTTTCATAAATACAAGCGATATAGTCGAACCTCTCCAATTATAGATAGTATTTCGACATAGTTTTGCGTTGGCAATGTGCTCGGGTCACACGTTTTTAAAAATGCTGTTCGGACGTTACAGTGAGTGAATGGCGTTAACGACCAATGTTGGCTGATTTCTCAGCCTTCTATCATACGACGCGTGGAACGTTGACTCTATCTGGTGAAAAATTTTGATCAAAAGCTATTGCTGAATATATATACTTATATATATATACTTATATAAGTATACTTATATATATATACTTATATAAGTATACTTATATATATATACTTATATAAGTATATATGTATATAAGTATATATGTATATATACATACCACATACCGCAATTTTTTTGTTCTTTTATCGACAGCTATCCGCCGAGCGAACCTGATTTTTTTGCTGAATATAATACATGTAAAGTCTCAGATCGATATCTGATTCACTTCGAATGATCGGATCATTTTTTAAAATTAATTTCCTCTAAATCAAAATCTCATAAAATATTGAAAGTCATCCTTACAACATTACTTATAAATGTTGGCCTTCTTGATATTTCACCTGCCGCATAACTTAGGTCATATGCTCGTCTGCATTGAAAACTGTACCGCACTTGAGATTTGAAGCCGTGACCACTAAGTTGTTAATCGCGATACAATGCCAGTTCGGCTACTTAATATATAATATACGATCGAACCACGAAGCGCGACCACCTTTCATTAGTAGGATAGAATTACGATGCCAGATTTGTCTTATGTCAGTAGGTCTGCTGCTGTGTGATAATTGCTTGCTGAACTTAAATTTCTTAAATCATTAATTTTTCAACGCCGACTTACATCGAAGATAAACAAGTTTTCTTAAACTCTTAAATTTCCTTTATATAAATTACTTAAGTTTATTTATTTGTTTTGTTTTTTGGGGAAAATTTTTTTGTTTTTGTTTTGTTTATTTATTTATTTTTTTTTTTTTTTTGAAATTAAAGCCTTTGCATGTCAAACAATAATGAGCATAAAGAGAATGTGAGAAATTTATCACTTGCTGATTGAACACGAACGAACATTTGTTCACAATATTCATAAATTTTAGATATAATTTTTTCTTAACACTTTATATGTATGTCGGTTAATTATAGATGGCTCTGGACGGTAAAACCGTAATTAAAGAGGAAATAACTGAGAAGGACGCCTACGAGGCAGCAGCATCTACAAATTCCAGTCGTCGCAATAAAGGTAAGAGAGTTCTTGTAATCGAAATTTCTCTTATGCACTGTCTACAAATTGTCAACATAGCTTTTATACAAACGTAGCTATACCTTTGCTATCCATTACCCCCAACAAGGAAATCTACTACATTTGTTATTACGATACCTGAAGTAGAAATAAGTAAACGCTGTGTCATATATATTTTCTCAAGCTAACGAAGATATATATCCGATTTAATTTTATTCTGCTATTCATCCCTTGACAATTTGTAAAGTTTGCACTGCCACACAAATAAAGATAAACAACTGAAATTTAACACATACGCACGTACGCGGTGAAATTTAACATATTCTTCACCTTAAGATAGAGAAAACATGTCGTCCAACATGCGGACACTAACTGAAAAACTGAATTAAGCGAAACGATGACTTGCAGTAGTCTAATTTTATTTACATTTTATTTATGGAGAAAAATTAGCGCCGATTAGCAAACCAAAACGTTCAATTATTCCTTGAAATAAAAAAAAAGTTTTCGGTTGTTATACAAGGGTTGCTGGAATGTCTGCGGCCGAACTAGAATGAAGCATTTCTTTTTGGACTTTAGTCATTGACATGGTTCCTTGCAAGAACAATACAAACAGCCCAACATTTATCTACCACCCCTAACGATTGGTCAAACCACTCATATTACGCTTTAATTGAATTCCGGATCATGTGAACCAAATTTTTTTTCCTTGGAACATTATTTTTTTGAAATTTATCAATAGGTAATAATTGCTAGGGCTTGGGGAACGTAATGGTTAAATCGAGCTATCATCCATACAACTCTGCCATTGCAAGCAAGTGCGGCATTCAAGTTGCGATCAGCCTTCTCATACCTACATCTTGATTCCCTATGTGACAAAAACTTTCCATGGGCACGTTCAGAACTTTTGCTATCTCTCTATGCCCAATTCGATAGTTATCCACTATTATTTGGTACACTGGACTGATATGTGATTGTAATTACTGGCCGTCCCGAACGCCTGTCGTTACCTCAGCCGACCCACGTGCCAAGTACAGCTCGTGATTGGGCATTCGAAATTTGCCCAAACTTAAATTTGTTTTCTGTTCGCTTTGCTTTTATAGAGGATTTCTTCTCTTCATATTCCGCTTTTATTTTGTATATAAAGTTGACAAAAAAAAAATGTTGTCTTTATTATCTTATTTACACAAGTTGTGACTGAGTATTAAAATTCTCATGGATTCAAAAAATGATATCTTTTTTTCTCTATTCATGAGAATAAAAACAAATTGTTAGCAAAAAAAAAAAAAAACGAAGGGGAACACGTTTTATAATCTTTTATATCATTCGGTCTTTTGAAGTCATGGAAAATGAATTTTTTTTGTTAGTGGGAAAACTAGATAATTACGCTTTAAAATACATATATATATAACCATTCTTGATGTCGTATGTTTTTATGTAGACAAAAAAGCTCAAACCAAAATACGTTTTTTACCTTTTTTTACGAAAAAATAAAAAACAAATTGTAAGCGTTCGCGCGGACGTACATTCGACTTCTCGACGGAAAACATAACATAACATATGTACATAGTAAAGCAAAACAATGAAAGTGTAATGATAGAACACTGCTTCCCCTAGCATTCGACGACGTTAATAGGAAATTGGAAGAGACGAATGTAGAAAATTAAAGATTGCAGGAAAAACATCGACACTAGGATTTGGAATCGAGTATTCACACATTGAAATGCTGCGCTATGCTTTTGCCAGCAATGGAAAAGAAAAGCGGCGACAGAAAATTCTAAGCAAAAGAGTTCGATCGGTGGTTCTACGGTAAACCTAAGGAAACATCTTTGAAGCACCACTTAACTCTGATCTCCACTTGGGAAAGAAAATGCCCTTTAAATAACATTAACAACAACTTTTAAAAAGCGCCAAATTTTGTATGGGAATTAATTGACAAGCACTAGAATTCTCTAGCTCTTTTAAATAAGAAATCGGAAAATATGATGTCGGATCGATGGCACAACTGAATGTTAGCTCCGAAAGCATGAGTTGAGCTACATGAACTTACAAGTATTTCATAATCAGAATTATGCCAATAACACGGGCATGATATATACGACAGAATTTCTCCCAGCAAACACCAGTAATTCGTCTTATTTAATTTTTTGCTCATCTTAGGCAGTCTCGTCGTTATCGTCGGAATATTTTTATAAATAACAAAGCGGACTTTCACTGGATCTTTTTCAATTGATTACGTCCTAACGATTTGAAGGAGTTTCCTTGTAATTTTTCTAACCACCATCGAAGGTTTCACCTCATCAAAATATTTACAAAATCCCGAAGGGGAGGCTTGCAGAGATCTTATAAAATTTTGTTTAAACAGCATCCAATTTTGAAGCAATCTAAACATACATGTCCATACGTCTCTGTGGGCAATGTTTTCCCGGTTACAAGTGTGGAGTTGCAAGCATGCTCATACTAAAACTAGATCAAATCAGACCTGCTTGGAGTGTCTTTCATTTTCAGAAACAAAAAGTTGAATTTGCTGCTTACTACTCGTAAAGTCGCAACAGATAGGATAGGGATAGAAAATGCCGCTTGTGCTTTTTGAATAATCGTACAGTCCATCTGTGCAAAAATGGAAAATATGTACATCCAAGACAATGTGTCGGATTTTCATTTTTATTTCTTACATTTTTTTTTTTTTTAAGGAAAGGGCAGATGCAGCCAAAGACGAATAAAATTTCTTTCCTTGTTGATGCTTTTCAACCCCACAAGATAAAAAAAGTTTTTTAATAATTTTATGATCTTAAGAGCCTAAGAATTAAAAACTTTGTGTTGTTGGTCTCGTTACACTCTACACCACGTATGATTGACTGTATGTTGATTACTATAGTCAAAGTGATATAAGAGCGCACCTACTATTATCAATTTGTGAATGGATTTAACATTGTCTGTCCTTCCATTCGCCAGCCTGCCTGATCTCTATCCATGCATTTTTGTGTTCAATCTATAAGTCGCTATTTATCAGATATTTTGACGAAACGTGTTTCACTAATGGGTGTTAGCTCAAGAACGAACGCTGTTTGGGAGGGTTATTCAGCGACCGCTTCCTACATAACGTCTTAACTTTAAAAAAAATATTGATGAACAACATTTGCAATATTCAAAATTTCTCGATAGAAATCTGAGCTGAGTAACAACATATCGTCGCGTCCAATTAACGTGAAAAATTTCAATTGGAAGGGCCACTTTTTTGATCTTCTTCACATATTACCGTTACTACGTCAAGTAAGCGTTTTTATGGCAAGATGTTCTAATATTTAATATTTCAATGGCTGCATATTAATGGCTTGACATAAAAATTCACTGTAGGACAAAATCTACCGCATTGCGTACACCTATTATATGCAACCCATCCAATAAAAGGATTTCCATGAAAAGCATGCTCTGACGTAGAAACAACATATAATTTTTGAAATATGAAAATAAATGAAGAATCGTATTAGAAACAGTGGCGTAGAACCTCCCTAATCGGTCATGCCCGATACTAATGTTTTCAGTTGTATTGAAAGTATATTGGTAGTGGCGGTCCACTAAAATCAACAATAGGCCTCTTGTATAATATTTTGAAAGAGTTCTGCTACATATCATCATTAAAATAATTTTCGAAAAAGATTTTTTTTTTAATATTTTAATATAAATAATAAATATTGTTAGTGTTATTGCTGTACTTCGACCAAGCGACCATAACTATTGGGAACACATGGTCGACAATAAATTTGTGCACACAACAGCAGCAACAACTTTTTGTTTTGTTTTAATCTTTCTTCTCTGCAACCAAATTGTTGCTACTTTACTGATGTTATTTTTATGAATGTTATTATTGTTATTGTTGTTGTTGTTGTTGTTCTTGCTATTTTTGTTACTGCTGGCAACAGCATTGGCATAATATTGACCAAACAAATGCTTTTATGTAGCCGATGTTGTTTTTATTATTGCTTTAAACATACATTGAAAAAAAAAAAACAAACCCGAACAAATAATAACAACAACAATAATAGGAAAAAAGTTTTGCGAGCAATTTTTGCATATCCAACCACATAAAGCCACAATAGCAATAACAATAGCAAGAGCAAAGCAAAACATCTCAAGTGGCCATTTCCAAATGACAGCAGCTGCTCTTGATACTGAATGTTGTTATTGTTGCTTTTGTTCTTTTTTTTGTTTTTTTTTTTTGTTCGAAAAACTAATTTTTATGAAACTAAACAAAATCAACAACAACATGATTTGAAACTTTAAGTTTAGTTCAACTTCATTTCCTAATGGCCTAATGGTTAGTTGCTTTGCCTCTTCAGTTGCTCACAACCAATGCTCACATGTGCACACACTAATATGCACAAAAATTTTCTAACTGTTGACAATTCACATATTTTCTAAAACATAATGTTGACCATTATGCCTGCAAAATTGCCAAGTTTTAAGCAAATGTCGTCTAATGTATACTATGGACAACTATGGCAATATAGTCGTCTTTGTATATGTGCAAGTGTATGGTGGTCAGATTACTTTGCTTGAGTTAGAAAACACCTTATGGTTCTTATCTAACATATACAAAACACGCTATAAATGAAAAGAGTCCATACCTCTCTATGGGCTATTGTTGCTTTAAAAGTATCATTTGTTGTTGTTGTTGTTGTTGTTGTTGTTGTTGTTGTTGTTGGTGGTGTTGTTGCTGAGCATGTTAAGCATTTCCGGATGTATAGGATATTTTTCTTGCCTCTCTTCTTCACCGCTACTCGTTTGAGTTTAGTTAAGCTTTTTAAAGTAAATTGTCAGTTTTGGCATATATATCAATAAACACACATCCACTCACACAAATACACACACACTAACATGCACACGTTCACTTTAAATAAAAAAGAAAAAAAACATATATCTATAATACGGGTGTAGAGATGTTTTCTAAAAATTTCTACAGCTGTGTCTGTTCGTTAGCATTTTTGTGGCTATACTCTGTGGCCTGCTGGCATATTATTATATATGTGACTGTGGGATGCTATTGCAAACAATCATTTCAGCAAATATTTCATCATTATCAGCGTAATCATGATCATCGTGATAATCACCACTATCATCACTATAGTCGCCATTAACAGTGCTCGCTTGCAAACACACACACACACTTAAACCTACTTGCGTATAAATGTAGGAGTAATCTAAAAAATACGAAGCCTTTTATGGCATTAGATTTCATTAGTCAATGTATGAGAATGAATTGAATAAAAAGTATGTATATATGAATTTTAAACGAACGAATATATCTATCGGTGCATGTATTTTATGAAAAATATTAGTGACCTTTAGAGTGGTGTTGACCGGTGATGCTGTATTGATGTATAACAAGTTGAACTCTTTCCTTTCCTTCTGCTTTTTCATTCATTCATTCATTCATTTTCATTTTGTAGGCGTTTGCATTTCTGTTTATTGTATGTTGTTGTCTATTGACATTTATTTCTATTGTTACAGTTTTTTCTCAATTCTCTCTTGTTTGCATCACAAAAAAAAAAAAAAAAAAATTCAATTTAAAATTTTCTTAATTATGTTGACATAAAAGTTGAACATTTGCTATATATAGATAACGAGTAAAAGAACATGAAAATTTTATATTTATAATTTTGTAAACAAGGGATTGTATAAAATTTACAGCTTTAAACATAACAACACAAACGAATAATATGAACCTTTCTTATTAAAGGTTTGTCAATAAAGGCCTATAGGGGTATAGGAGATATAAGACACTATACCTACTATCTTTTCTTAACCGTAATAGACTGATTTTTTTGTTCGCATGACACTGCTTATGTGCGGTCATCGCAGTAAGTCGTGGTGAGCAACATTTGCTTCCTAGTTTTGGCAGCTAAGAGACATGGAAATGCTTCGAATTTCCTACAAAAAGATGTCAAAGGTTTCAGTTCTTCGTAATTTAAAATTTTCTTTCAACAAAAACACAAGGGCCACGCGAGCCCATTAAAAAATGGGTACTATTAAGTGTTTGCATGTAGTTTGATCAGCGACAATAATAAAGTAACGCAAAGTCTCAATGTACCCAACGATTAAATTCGATGATTTTAATGTTTCTCTACGTTTTCCATTTACTATTATTGAACGAATATATAGACGTTTGTTATGGAACGATTAAAATTATATTTTCTACACATAGTCTAGTCCAGACGAGCCACTCACATCAACAACGGAGCGGAATATTCATGGCCATGAAGTTTTGCTGGAATCGGCAAGGCATGTAGTGTAATGTATTACGAGCTGCTAGAACCGAATGGAACTGTTACTACAGATGCCTACCGATGTCAATTGAACTAATTGAACGATATATTTTTGCAAAACGAGACCAGCAAACGCAAAGTCATCCTTTTGCATGACAACGTTCGGCCGCGCCTTACAAGAGTTGTCAAAGTTACGTTGTTGCAGCTCGAATGACAAGTTCTATCCCACCCAGCGTACTTACCAGACATAGCGTCTTCTGATTACCACTTGCCCAGATCAATGCAGCATGGCTTGGCGGGCATGTGTTTTCGAGATGCTGAAGATGTATGAAAAAGCGTTGATGATTCGATCGCTGCTAAACCAACATTGTTCCCACGACACTGTGTCGCCATGTTGCCAGAAAGGTGGGGAAAGGTTGTAGAAAATAATAGAAAATATTTTTATCAATGTTTACCAATCAAATTACATACAAACACCTAATATTTATGAGCACTCTAGGTATTATCTTATTTGGAAGCACTCTAACTTATCAAAGTCAGCATCAACATCTCGAAAGTTTAGTTGTTTTCAGCTGCACTCATTGAAAAAATTTCAACATCTATGTTTTTTCCAGCTGGTAAGCAAATAACGAAATAGGAAGCCATAATTATTTAACCTATGATGATCTCCTCTCGGTGATTAAATCTATCCATATCTTAATGTATGCTGACGATGCTAAACTGTTTTCTTCCCTCCCCTTCAGCTTGAAATTGATTTAAATCATTTTGTTAGATGGCGCTCGTTAAATTTTATGAAATTAAATCTAAAAAATGCAAGAAGCTTTCTTTCTCAAGCAGAAAGTCATTCAATACCGCCTTTGTTTAAAAGTATTTCATCGATTCACATAAGATAACGGGTTCCATTCGATCAAAGATTTCGTTTTAATTTGCACATTGAGCTCTTCAACTAAGTCCTCGCTCGGTTTCATTAAGAGCTGGTCCAAAGAGCTTACATTACAAAATGGCGATACATGTGCTTAGTTAGACCAACACTTGAGTATTCCTCTGTTATATGGTCTTCTTCCTGTAGTTGTTATGTACGTTCAGTTCTATTCGATCAAAAGTAATTCTTGCTGTTTGCTCTTAGAAATTTGGGTTGGAACTCCTTGTCTCTCTGCCTCCTTATGAAAATACGTTGCTTCTGTTATCCTTAACATTACTTGAGAATTTAGATTTATTCTTGGTGCTTCCTTCTGAATTAAACAAATAAACGGTACTATCGATTCGTCCACATTACTTGGTGCGATAAACTTTAATGTCCCTAAACGCTTCTCTAGGCAGTTTATCTTCATTAAGCTTTAGTCAATGTAAATATAATCATGAGTTGTTTAGTCCTTTCAAACCTGTTTGCAGAAACCTAAATTATGTCTATCGTTAAACTTCAATACCGGACTCTTTAACGTCCACCGAAACTATGCTTAATACACGCGATTTGCCTATGTCGTATTTAAATTGATTTGTAATCTTAACATCTCACTATGATTCGAAAATTAACTCGTGTTCTTTACTGCTTTTGCTTTTGCTTGTTGGGATTGGTTGTGGGTATGCCCCTGTGCTAGTTGTCGTTTCTTATTTATTTATAAATGAATTATTACTTTTTTTTCTTTGCTTACCCTTACGCGTTTTAGGGCCTTCCCCTTCCCCGTCCTTAGTGATTGACCATATTAAAAACAATTTCAAAAAGTGGCCAAGACCTTAAACATGCAGTAATCTGAATAAAGTTGACTCGAGAACGAAATTTGTAAGGTAGTTGCTGGAGCCGTGCATTATGAATTAACAAAAAAATTGAACAGAATTTTGCTAAGAAATAATAAACTTGAGGCTCTTCACGATGGTTCGGCAGAGATAAGTAAAAGAAAACACAACACCGTCGCGAAAGAAAACCTTCACCAACTAAAGCAAAACGCTTATACACATCGACATAGATTATACTATGGGTAATTATAAATTACCTCTAGATAATACTATAATCCCATGCCTGTACAGCCACGGCTTAAAATGCTTGTTTGCCTTCAAGAGTTTGGAAAAAACGACCGCAACGTGTCACGAGAAGAGATGCCGTTTATCACTTTCAAAAGGCCAAATAATATCAACGACCTGCCAGTAAGTAGAAGACTTCTTTTGGACGGTTTTATTAAATCCACCGCACAGGTTAGACTTAACCGGATTAAACTACCATTAGAGCACCATTTACATCATCAAACAGCTCCCCGAGAGGTGTCAACTTAGTCTCGAAAGTGGAGATGAAAAAATTATGTATCACATGTATGTATGTATCGATCAGAAACTCCAGCGACGAAAAAGACTGATCGAATTGAGAGCGTCACTTAATGCCTGAAGCCAAAGGAAAAGAATAATTCTAAACCATATGCAGCTTTTCTCTGTTTACAACAATTTAGTGGAAACGCCTTTATAACTAATGTTGGCATTTGACTGACATCTTGCCATAGACTTGTTTTTTTTTTGCTAAATTTTTATATGCGGAGTAATATATTCCAGGTGTTATTGTTAGCCTGGTGGTGCAGCTGTAATGCACCTGCTGTTAATAACGTGCGGGTGTGTTATGTATGCACGTGCAACCTTTAGCATGAATGTGTTATGTTAAGCTGGCTACAAGTTTTGGGCAAAAAATCCGCACACACACAGGGAAGCATGTCTTTTTAACGGCAATAAAATCCTTGATTGGTTCGTTTTTTTGAGATGAACTTTGTGTCGAACGATTTTTTAACATGTTAACACCCTACATTAGTTGTGGTACAAGGGTGTACTAAGTTTTTGCAGATATGTACAACATAAAGAAGAAATTCAGATAGATGGAGCCAAGTTTTATTATATCTAAAATAATTTGGAATCGATCTAATCCTGTCTATGTGTCTATTCGCTCGACTTAGGTGCTTATATTTTTATGTTCCACCTCGTCGTAATTTTCGAATCACTTTAAGAAAAATGGGCATATCCACATTATGGCCTGGGGCTGAATGCTATGCACAATGGTGCGGATCCGTCCACTTTTTCGACCACTCCACCTATAGCGCCTTATTTGGAGAAGTTATTCAAGTGTATTAAGCGAACTGATGTAGGGTAGGTAGTCGTGCGTTGTTTCATTGTTCAAAATCGATTGTTGTAATAAGAAGAGAATCCGTCTTAAACCTCGTGCGGGAAACAGTGTGGGCGCCAGACTGGCCTCACCTTTAGATAAAATGGTTGGAGGAGGCAGAAGCGTAATTTGATTGTCTTTAGGGATTTTTGAACTTTTTTTATTATTTTCCACATTCGCCATATGTGTATAGGAAAACAAAAAGCATATGTTTAAAGGTCCAAATGAATCATTTCGTGATCTGCATGCATGATTTCAAGTGAAATCATCGCAAGTGTGAACGACATTTAATGTTAAAGGCGTATGCCACTGCTCTTTGGATTTGATATCGTTTTCAAATGTAGAAAATTTTCAACGTTTACAACATTTATTCTTCTTTCTTCTTCTGGTATTTTTTTAAAATGTTTCTTCTTCGGTTCTTTATTTTTTTATTTAATTTTTTTTTTTTTTTTAAATTACAAGCCAATTAATTTCTATTAACATTTGTTTGCTTAAAATATTCAATATGTGAGCGATATTGGGAAAAATGTAAATTTCTTTGAACCCTAATGGGAATTTTGTACATAGTTGTAAAACAAATGACATTTTCACAGGAAACAGCTGAGACAACAGAAAAGCACCACTCATTCCGCAGATAAAATAACAAGGCAACGCTTTAGAATATGGTAAATGAAGTTTACAATAAACCCTAAGGTTAAGCAAAATAGAGAGAAAAGAAATTTTTGAAATATATTAAGATGGACGACGGAAACTCAAAAACCAGATGAGCACACGATTGTGTATGAATGTCTATGTTGCATGGAATGAATATACGTTTCGTCATTCTCTGGCGAAGCCATACGATAAGATATAAAACACCTTGCTCTCTGTCAGTAATGTATGATGGATTTGCTGTTGCTGTTGCTGTTGCTGCTGCTGTTGTGTACATATGCGAAATTAGATAATCTAGTATTGGATGAACAATATGAGCAGACGAACGACACGTACACGTCAATATACTGCACTTGCTAAATAGGACGTTTGCTCATTTATTCAGATACTTTACATGCATCCATGCAAACAATTAACAACAATAGTGCTTTCGATACTATTAATACTACTACTACTACCACTACTACCACTACTACTACTACTACTACTACTACTACTACTACTACTATGTATTCATAATGTGCCAAGTTATCTCCATAGCTATAGTTTATATTCTCCATGTTTATATACATATTTCTATAAGAGATAATACATAAACATACACATGTTTTTGGGAATAAGAAAAAAAAAAATATAAATAAAAGAGAAACCAGGTTAAAGAAAGCTTATGGTTGAATGACTGAGAAAACATACAGATGCAGCTGTATCCACAAACATTATCACAAAAGTAAACTGAAAAAGCATCATCATCATCATCAACACCATCACCTTCATCGTAGTCGTCGTCAGACAGCTTACGTAGATATTTAGTTAGCTAGATAGATAGACAAACAAACAGACAGACAATTAGATGGGAAAGCATAGCGCAAATGTAAACTAAAGGGTATATTGGGGAAAATACAAAAAGCAGCAGACATGGTTAGGAAATATGTATATACTCATACATATATATATATATATATATATATATGTAAGAATACGAATGCATGTCATCCACGTTGTTTGCCATCATTGGTATTATCACAAGCATCCGTTTTATTCATGACACTTACCATAGTGTGGTATAACTAGGTCTCCCCTTTTATTATGCCTTGTGTTATTCCTCCTTATATGTATGTGTACAGGGAAGAGTTCAACGTTTATATATATACATATATATATATATATATATGTATTTGTAGATCACACAAATTTCCATTAACTTGTTCAAACAATAAGAAGAATGTTCTTAGTGGTTAGTGAGCGGTTTGTAGACGCATAAAAAAACTATACATTATATATATATATATATATATATATATATATATACATATATGTGTATATATGCTCTTCATCTTCATTTTGAGAAAAGAAAACATTGACAGGTTAATAAATCTCTTTTAGAGCAAATTTGGGTTCGTCATCTTTTCCATTTGCGTGTTTTTAAAATGCGAGCTTTAATGTATTGTGTGTTATTTGCGTCATACAAAATACAATATTTTCTTTTCTGCAAATTAATTAATTTCGCAAAAAAAAAAAAAATTTGCAAACATTGAGCGTTTGATTCAATGGTTTCCCGAAAAGAATGGTCTGCGTAATAATTGAATGAATGTATTTGCGAATTTATTCCTTCCACTAATCTTTTTCATAGCCACCGCCATTAGATTTGTAAATCATAGAAGAACATGTCACAGAGCCCGACGGCAAAGTTTGTCATTCTTTCCTACGCACGCCAATCGCCGGTTATTGAAATAAATCAAAATAAATGTGATCTACATTCGTAACTGCATTCATAACTAGCAAAATCTGTTATTTCCCGTGCGTACGCATGTAAACGGTATGTAAAAAAATGTGTTACAAATATTCACCAAAACATAGCAGAACAATGTAAAATTTCGATAAAGAAGTGGCCGTGATTAGTTCAGTAACAGTGCTAGGTGTTGGTTGGTGTTGCGATGCGACGCACCGAGTGAATAATGTAATTATCGATAAGAACGACTTTAATAATTATTTCTCCTGAGATAAAAACACGCGTTCTCTTCTTATTTTCTATTACTAACTACTGGAAATTTATTCAAGCATAACTATTCGTACAAAAAGGATTAACAGGACTATCAACTAATATTGATTTAAAGTGTTTTTAATCCCCACAAAATTAATTGTCTATTGGCTGTCATACAACATTGCCGGATGTAATGGGTCTTCAACATCCATCTCAGACGACGGCTAAGCAAAATTTTTTATTAGTTGATGGATGGATTCTACTTTTATGCTGGCCCCTAACTGGCCCTAAATAATTATTTTACTAAGTCTTCGATCGATATCTACTCTGTAGGTTGTGAGCAACATAATTTTTCTAATTTTGACGCTTTTTTTGGTCGCTTTGTTTCCAATTTTTTTTTTTAAATATTATATCGGCTCCTAAATCCTTCTAAATCATGTTTCAAGTTAATAAAATGTTACAAACGATGAACTATATCTTATAGACCGTTAGTCGCATAGTTGTTCTCTATTTTCTCACTGTCTCTATTATCAAACTTAAACTGTATCCATCAGCTAAAAGTGTATATGCTAGATTTCGGCTTTTTGTGGCAGTAATCTTTACCCTAATAGAGTATACCACAAAGAGAAGCGGACAATGTTAAATTGCTTTACAACCCTTTAGACATCCATTCAATACGCATTTGTGAGTGTTATAAAATCTGCTATCGTAATATTGTGTCTCTCATTCTGTTTGTCTCTCCCTCTCCGGTTAAATTTTAAAATGCGCTGATTATGAATCTTTTAATTAACTAGCTTTCATTCTCATCGCGACGATCTATATATTTGTGAGTTATGTATGGCTTCTGTCATTCAAAACTTATTTTGAAAAAATCATGGGAAAATAAAGGGCCAAATTTGGCGTTTCTTTGTTTACAAGGGTGTTGAACAAAATCGTACAAAAGTAAATAAACACAAAATTATGTAAAATTTTTGATAAAATGAAATGAAATAAAATAATTTCCTATTTTCAATTCTAAGGAAAACTTTGAACTTGAACTTTGAATTTTAATATAAATTTCTTTATTTTTATTTTACACAATACAGTAATACATTAATATATCAATTTGTCTATAAAGAATATACAATGTTTTAAAAAGAATTGTAACTCGACCCTAGTTTTGCGTTACATAAGTAAAAGTCAGCTTTGAATTTTTTGTTATATTTTTATTCGAATACTATTTGATTTGATTTGAAAGTGCAGAAGATATATTGATTCTTATTTCCTCACTTTGTGTATGAAACATTCTTCAATTTCTGCGAGCTTACGAAAATAACTATTAATTTTATTCAATCACTTCAGTAAATATCAGGAATATTGTAGAACAACATGCGACGAATATAAGAAAAGCACAAGAAATTACTTATCACCACGAACACCATATTTCCTGCAGACATCCATACCCCTTTTTGTTATCGTTAATAATCCACCGAATTCATTCCACCATTTCTGATACAGCAACAGAACAGATGCCCTGTGCAACGCTTATATAAAAATCGCTGCCTTCAACTCGTTGCTATCCTCCAGACTCCAACAACTTCAAAGTAAGGGCAAAACAGATCACCGGAGGTATTTAGATTCTCCTTATGCCATCGCTCGCAACAAATTTTCCTAAAATTTACTCCTTTACTCTTTCCACGTCTCACAAGATTCCTTTTCCGCTAATCTCGATGTTCCTCTACTGCCAAATAACCTGATATGAGCAAAGGAACCATTCCGCATGATGTATATTATAATAAATTTTGTTTTTGCTGTATGCTCTTGTTCTTGTTTTCTAGATTATTTTTCTTTGTGTGTTTATGAATTTGTTCCCTGACTGCTCGGCTTCAGTCCGCCAAGTCAATCTTAGTCTTCTTAGCTTGCCAATGAGTCTCGGCAAGAATCAGTCCCTTGCTAATAATTAGGCGGATGAAACGCCTTTCGCTTTAAGCGAGTAAAACGCTTTTTGTGAATTGCTTTTTGACAATTAATTCTTTATTGAAAAATATGTACTATTTATACTTAATTCTACAGGTGAAATTATGCTAACCTAATCACTAATTAATTGGGGCGCCTGGCGTCGTATTGCATTTTGTAATACTCAGCCAGTTGAAGTGCGACACAATTTTTGTTTTTCTTTTTGCTAAAGAATTATGCAAATTCAGCATAATTCTGCCTGCACTTCAAAGTGGATGCATATACCGATATGCGATCACACTACAATATATTTTCCTCGACATTACTTGGTTACTTGATTTGGTAACAATATTTCACTTACTTTTTTTCTTTTTTTTTTGGGTTGTTTAGTAGAATCAATTAGACCTATTGGCGATAAGACCAGTATATCCCGTAGAGCGATAAGTTTTTCTTTTGTTGGTCCTTTGCTATGATGATAAGGACAGCGTATGATATTGTGTGGAAGGATTGATGATAGAGAATTAATTGCAAGTTTTGACGAAGTAAGAGTATTGGTAATTAGAAAATTTTTTATTTTGGTTCAACTGTTTGTAAGTAAACAATTTTCTTTGGAATTTATTTTATTTTCAATTTGCGGTTGGTTTCTCTTGTAAATGCAACTCTAAACAACTAATACGCACTCAGAACAACCAAGGCTGACGCAAATCGTAATCTATTTTGCTTGCAGCTGATTTGACAGAGTTGAGAGAGCAGTTCTCGCACCTCTTGTGCATAGGTAAAGCAAAAAAACGCTAACTCGGAAGTGAAAGCTAGTTGACGCCCAAATCTTGCACCAGAATTATGAAAATGAAGTGGTCTAGACATGTCTTGTTGGATTTACTTTTTCAATTTTTTTACTCGCTCCTGCTAATAATAGACTCCTTTTATAAATTGAAGCCATCAATGATAGTTGCTTCGGTCATTGCTGCCCAATAAACATTTATCAGACAAAATGTCCAAGAATTCTTGCACTACTTTAAAAAAAAAAAAAAAAAATACCTTTGCCTTTGCAAACATGTGCTTATACGTTTGTGTGTATCATCGAAAATTCATTCTGTTTATTAGAATATAAAATTCGTTTATTATAATGTGTGAAAATATTTACATCTGTACGGGTTCACACATTCCAATGAATGTTAAATAAAAATATATATGAATAGCAAATGCAATGGAAACTAAACATAAGCGCACTTTTTACACAATTTTGAATATCAATCTGCCAGGACTCAGTATGTAGGTAGACTTTTACTTATGTTGCACAAGAAATATTCACTGTAATGAAATCTGTGTGGGTTAACATCTAAAAAATTATTATATTCGTAGTTTTCGTTAGAATGCTGTGCAAAGCTTTGTTTTTTTCATAAAAAATCGACACGAATCAATGATAGACAAAATATGTCTTGCAATAGACGAGTAAAGACTTTTCAATCAAATTTTTTGAATTTGGAATTTGTTTGAATTGAGGAAAGAAGATTATGTTCGGCTGTAAGCAAAATTTCTGTATTTTCCGCCTTTATTGTTAAAAAAAAAAAAAAAATTTATTTCCCAAACTCCATAAAATGAAGTAGACCTGACCGCATACAAGATTACCCATAGAATATTCTTGGAAATTTTTATCGTTTTACAATGTTTTAGTTTATGAGCAATAAGCAAGAAATCCAGAACACAAAGGTTTTTTCAATGTATGATAGACTATAGACATATCTTTCGACCGATTGGGGTCATTTTCAATACCTACTTTCATGTTTTTGTCAAACTTGAAGACAACATCTTAAGTTTTGGGGACCACAACAATGTTTACCGGAGACGGACAGACGGACATGCCTAGATCTATTCAGAATTTGATACTGATCAAAAACACGTACATAGAATATCGTATGTCCTTCGGTGATGAATATAAAAAAGATGAGATTTGTCTTTGCCAGCGACACAGATGATACTTTTTTTTAATTTACTGGATTTCAACCTTTTCTAATAATTTATTATTTGCTTTCTCTATTTTTAAACAATGCAGTAAGCAAATCTTGATAGACAATGCTTGTCCATCGCGAACAAAGCACGATGGACACACAGCTTTCTCTAAATTTCCTTGCGATATCCTTTCCAATGCTGTAGATTATCTTTCTATGAAATTGTAAAATATAAGGAGGTTATGCAGACAAGAAACTTATCTATCTGCCTATGCCTTCCATCCAAGTATAATAATATATCCGCTTGAGCGGCCGAGTAGGCAAAGGATCTAAACTAACAGTTCAATTGTCGTGGGTTCAAATCTCAAGCGCCCTAAGCCTATCCAGTAAGGCCCGTAGCCTTTAGATGTTAGCGCTGTAATCTGACTTTAATCTCAGAATTTCTTTGGCTAATAATAATAATAACAAGTCTAAGATCTTTCACATGTAAGTTGGTTCCAAGTGCAGACTATCAAATAAAGTTCAATTTGATTGAATAAAATCCAAGAACTCAATACTTTTCATCAAACGATAACAATGTTTTAGCGTAATTTTTGCGATCTTAAGATTTTCGGGTCACTCAAGCCGCAAGTAGTCGAAAGAAGTTAAACCGACTTAAGATAATTTATACAACATTTTTCTTGCATATAACATAAAAGTGGACCATTATCTATTTTTTTCGGGTTCTTTTTTTCTTCTTCTTTGTGTTAAACATTGAAATACTTAACAATTCCCATTATGGGTGTAAAAATGTAGAACTGAGTAAGACAGAAGATTGCAGAGAAAAGTTTTATATTCGACACATATATCTTAAAGTTAAACAATTCCTTTATTTAAGAGCAACAACAGCAAGAACAATAACAATGCGAATACATGCCTGCAATCACTGTGAACAACTAGTTTTCTCTTCTCTCATGCATACGCTTTTAAGTACACTTTTAACAACTACACGCACATATATTTTTGTATAAGTTGCAATTGCATCAATTTGTTGTAACACATGTTTGCACTTTCGGAAAACATCATGATTAGGGCCATGAGAACAACATAAGTTCTAACAACAAAAGCTATATCAACAACAGCAACACCAATATAAGAGTGCAAGTGTAGCAACAGCATAAAGCAATTTATACAAAATGTTACTAATTTATTTGCCATGTTAGCAAATGTTCATGTTCTCTAGTTTTGTTGCATACGCGTGCTCACTTACATCTCTTTCTTGTTCGGCCAGTTCAGGCGTATGCAGGCCGCTTGTAATGGCCAATGGTCAATTTTCGGGGGCATATCATTGTATAATTTATCATACATCATATCATCTCTTTCCATCACCCCTTTTTTGCCACCTCAAAGTTGAACTTTTCTCAATCCGCTCTAGTATTGGTGGCTGATTGTGACTGTAATGGCTTAGCTAATGCATTTATGATGTGGCAGACAGCTGGGATCTGTGAGTGAAGAGAATGGGAGAAAAGTGTGGTCGAATCTTTCATACAAGTCAACAGCTAACGACAATCACACGTTATATCGATTAAATGCATTTATCCTTTGATTTAACTTTCAACGCAGCAATGCTTTATATGGTTCAATTAAAATTCCCTGGCAGTCATATTTTATTTCTTTTTTAGGCACCCCCAACTCTTCCTCAAGCAGTGGTAAAGATTGTAATACGACCAGTTCGAACAGCAGCACTTCTAGCTCAAATCCCACCGGCAGTTGTAATAGTTCGCGGACTTGTCGCACACCTGACTCACCCGAATCAGCACGAGCTATAGCTCCCCGTTCTCCTATGTCTCCGCAATTACATCATTCCTCATTAGCACCTCCGCCACGACCTAACCGCAATGCAAGCGCTTCGCCTATAGTCAATGGTGCAACTACAACTCCGCCTCCTCCTCCCCCCCAATCCACAACACAAACAACTCAAGCAGCTGTTGCAGCAGCTGCTGCTGCAGCAGCTCATGTCGAACAGGCTCGTCTATTGGGTAAAATACGTAAATTTCTTGGTTCTTTAGTGCAATTAGCTCAAGAAGTGCATCCCGAAGTGAGTGATCGCGTTAAAGCCTTGGTTTTATCTCTGGGCAGCGGGGGTATTAGTATTGATGAGTTTCGTTTGGCTTTACAAGAAGCCATAAATTTACCTTTAAGATCCTATGTCATTCCTTTGCTGAAGAATCACATTACTCTCCTGCAAAGAGAAATTGCAGCTTTGGCACGAGCTACTAACCAGGTACGTCCTTTTTGAAAGTCCTTAATATCCAAGCTGTAGAAATTTCTATTAAACGATATTAGACTACACTACAATATGTAACCACTAACGAGAATTCGGTAATGGAATTTTCACCGTACGGTCCGCCAGCTGAATATAGCGACATTTTTGTGCAAATCGATAGTCAAAGCTCCTCTAACGGTGCAGCTAGCGCTACTAGTTTGGTATTTAAACGACGTCCCTCAGATTCCTTAATGGAGTCTCACGGTCACAATGGAGCTCCACCACAAGAATGGAGCGACTATATGGCTGCCTATCCACCGCCCAAACGTCTACATGCTCATAATCCTCAGTTAAGTGGAGGGCCACCGAATGAATCTCGGCTACCATTTCCCTCGTCCCAGCCCACAATTTTTGATTACTCAACTAGTGGGCCGACAGCCGCCCAATCGGAGGGTTCCTTCAATAGTATAATGGATAAGGTAAATGACCCGCTTTTGTATTTTTTCCGTTAAGTTTTATTTTGAATTAACGTAGACGCATAATCGGGATGAACGGGAAATACGCAATACCACAGCAGCTAGTGAAGTCGTAGGACATCGTCCTTTAACGCGTGGCGTCATGCCTACTGCAGCCAGTGGTCCCGGTGGTAGTGGCGGTATGAGCGGCGAAGAGGAATGGAAAAACATACATACCATGCTAAACTGCATTTCGGCTATGGTGGAAAAAACTAAACGAGCCATTACGATACTACAGCAGCGAGGAGTAGAACCTCAACAAACCAATTATGGTGAGGTGACCCCGGCCTCTTTAATCGAATTGAGGCGACAAACTGAAGAAAAGGTAGCCGAGTTCAAAAGGAACGCCGAAGAAGCAGTTAATCAGGTAAAATCCAAATAAAACTTTAAGCGAGTCTGGAAAAACCTTAAAGTTGGAATCGTGCAGGTTAAACGTCAGGCAGTGGTAGAAATTCAAAGAGCCGTGGTAGCCGCTGAGACCCGTGCTGCCGAGGTGATGGCTCAAGAACGTTTACGTATGGAAAAATTTTTTGTAGAAATGAGTCGACATTCCGGCAGCGAACGAGAATTAGATAATAAGTCGCCTTCGATTACAGCAGCCAGTCAAAACGTAGGTAGATTATAAAAATTTATGTATATATGTTTTGTTCTTATTTTGACACTGTCATAACTACAAAGGCCTGCTGGAATTGTGGGCGCAAAGCTACAGAAACATGTTCAGGTTGTAATTTGGCTCGTTACTGTGGGGCTTTCTGTCAACATAAAGACTGGGAGCATCATCATCAGGTAGTATTCTTATACAAACATATAATAATATACATATATATATACATATATATATATATATATATTTAGTTTAAAATGGTAAGTTTTTCTTATATTTCCCCATTTCTTTTTATATTTCTATTGAAATTCAGATTTGTGGTACAACTCGTACAACAGACCTTTCTACCAAACACGCCTCCCAGGTTATACCATTAACAGCCAATATACGTGGTTCTATTGCAGCTCGATCGCCACCCACACCCTCACAGCCGACAGCGGCCCATACACAAGTTCCACCACAAGCTCAAACGTCAAGCAGCGTGGCAACGGTTGCACCGCAACCAAGTTCTTTGGTAACCAATGGTATTGGCTCCAAATGACGTATTCGTATGATGAAACCCAAAAAGAAATACATGTGCTAGTCAAATTATACTAATGATAACTTTTACATAATTCTTAATTAATTATTACCCGTAAAAAAGCGCTCTAAACGAATTAACTTAAGAATTTTTAAATTTAAATTTAAAAAAAAATTTTTAATTAATTATTATTATAACCTAAAAGAAAACTGCAGCAAAACCAAAATATAAAACTACTTAATATTAATATTTAAAAATTATTTAAAAAATAAAAAATATTAGATGTGTCTACGGCAAAATATAACAACGTTTTTTCTCTTAACTTAACATCTTTACACCATTTCTCTATTCGTCGAGGTTGCAACTCTATGTGTATCTTGTTATTCTCTACATATATTTACTTTCATTTTACTCGCTCTCTCTCTCTCTCTCTCTCTTTCCACTTTCTTTTCCGTTACTTCGACTTTAATTTGCCGCCTTTTTTCAATTGTCTACAACTTTCGTTAACGTTGAGAAAGATACATTCATTCACAGACTATACACGCATATGCACAATAATGAACTCCCCCCCTTTATCTCACCCTCCCTCTCTCAGTCACTCTCTATATCTCTTTCTGCATCGTAAGTAACATTTAAATAGAAAATAGAAAATACAAATACAACGTAAAAAATAGAAATAAATGGCTAAAGACAGTGAACTAAATTCGTTTAAGTTTTGCTAGCTACCTTTAAGCACTCACTTCACACTCCTCGCTACTACTAAGCATACAAGCTGGCAAAGTTAGCAAACTTAATGAAACTGAAAATGATTAGTGAAGCAACAAGTGAAACATTTTTGTAAGTCCATTGTCTTTGGTAGAAACAGACTATGAAAAAAGAACAGTATACGCTCGCTATACTTTACTTGGCTTTAATTCCAGTCTCTCAGCGCATCAAACCGAGATCAAATCTTGGCAACTTTACGCTTTACCTCTTCTTTGACGAGAGATAGCAACTGAAAGAAATCAAATAAAATTTTTATCAATCAATTGATTTCACTTTTACTGCATGTGTCAAAAGAGGTTGATGATCTTTAAGAAGCGAGAATACCGAGTGTACACTTTTCTTATTTCATACTTACTTTTTGGCTATTTTTAGTCGAGTCTTATTTATCAGCATATGTATGTGTATGTATTAATGATTGTCGGGAACATTGTGAGATTTGCACATCATATACGCATACTTGAATGTACACTTATGTTAATTCTTAATATTTGAAAAAATTAAACAAAATGCAACTAATAAATAAAAGTTAATTTAAAAATTCTTATTGTTATTTTCTTTTTAACATAATAACGTAAGTATATAAAGCTAAACAAGTAAGGAAACTATTAATGGGTTAACGCAAGTTTCTGCTGTATTCATGGCTTCCAAACTAACGGATAAAAATGGTTAAGCCCTTTTTTTGATTTATGATTATGTTGATTGGTAAGAACGTTTTTACGTTAGGAATGTTTCTACCCAGCTTTAATTCATTATGTATATCACATTTTCATTTACTCATCTTTCCGACTGACTCATCACATACGTTTTCCCCCTCGAAAGAGTTAAATTGCTCTCGCCAACGTTTACATTGGCCTTCAGACCAGCATCTCGTATATCTGGCCAGTTACTGTTCTTTGCCTATGTGAACCACGCCCATTATTAAGCTTGATATTTGATCACCAACTAAGAATATATAAAACAAATTTCAACTGGACGTATGGAAGGATATATAGAGCAAGTCTGAATTTTTTAAAAATATTTTGTGTCCTTGACGTTCCTCGACAAAAATCGGTAAAACGTCGCTTTTTGGCATCTTATAGTACATGCTCGTGGAAACTTCACATCAAGCGGAATGATTCTTAAACTGCTTCGCTTATAAAATTTGTATGGCAAAAAAGTTTTATATTTACTCTTTTTTATGATGAAATTTGACATAATCTTGAGATTTCATATATAAATTTATTGCGATTTCGATTACCTAGCTACCTTTTTCGCACCCATGCACTTACAGGGGTATGATGTATATGAAATGGAAGATTTTGTCTGGTAGCAAGGTACAATTTTTCTCATTTTATGATGAAAATAAAAAAAAGATTTGTACTAGACGGAGCAGTAAGGGCTATGTTAAAGTCAGCGTTACTCGATTATAATGTTTTAACAAGTTTTACAAAGTGTATGTAAAAAAGAGTGTGTGGCGAAGTTGGTAAATAAGAGATATCAGAGCTTTGCTGCGCATGAAAGTAGGCACCGGAGATCTTATGTTGTGTCTATTTGTTATTGATCACTGGAAAAATCTACAAGGGTTCTGACCACTTGTAATAACGCATTGGTCAATCTTTTCCAGGATTGACACAGATATGTCTCTAATAAAAAATTACATATATTTTCAAAAAGTACCAACATTGAAACGACAGAAAACTGCGAATCTCATGCGCTAATTAAACACTGCTTCGTCATATGAAAAAATATCATTCAAACTCAGAGTTAGTTTGCTAAGTGTGAGCGAGGTCGTATGGATGCTTACGATCCTGAATGCAATGAACATTACCAACACTCTCAATTGCTCGCGATAATTGAAAAGTGAAGATATCAAAAAGCAATTTATTCTCTATTTCGAGTGAAAATTTGAGAATGAGAAGATGGAACAGTGCTCAGTTTATTGATCGCTGTGAGTGGAAAAAACATCAGTTGTTAACTATATCCATCCCCTAAGGATGACAGTATATTCATTTTGTCAGAACGTTTTCAATGACCATAAGGAAGCTTCGACGATTCCATAAAGTGTATATATTCTAGAGAAGCCTCAAATTCTGGATTGATTTAAGCAGGTCCTTCTAACTGTGTATCAGTTTGTGTAATGTCTGTCGTAAACATTCTTTTTGCCGCAGAAATGAACCTATCAACATCGAATTTGGGAGGCACATTGGAAGTTCTTGGACGCTGGTTGGTACTGAAAATGAGCGAAGAACACGTCAACAGTATTATGCAAAATTAGGATATCGCAATTCTTCAAAGGGAATTAAAAATGGTTTTTTTTCACTTTACTCATAAACTACAGCAGATAAATGTACAAAAGTTTTAACATATCTTCTACGGCCAATACTGTAGCACCTCTACAAAAATGGAAAAAAGCGACCTCGTCTACTCAATTGAATAGGGTGTTACAATTTAATTTTGTTTTCTATATCTTCAAAAGAAACCTCCAAAAACCCCAAAAAGCATATAAATTCTCACCCAGTTTCAATTTCGGAATGCACCTAAGCATGTTTATCCGTTCGTCAGTCCATCTACCCTTTAGCGCAACTGTGTAATATCTGCTGTAAACAATCTCCCGCACGCAAAAATTAAGACATCGCTTACAAACTTGCAAAAGAATTTGAAAATGACCCAAAGTTTTCAAAGAACGCGCTGTCAACATAACTGTACGTCTATGTAACAAAAACTTTAAACAACTTGGCTTTCCGTGTTTATTGCAATGATGAGGTCACCTGCGAAAATTGGAGCATATTTTGAGAATTTTGATAAATCGTTCTATGAAAAATGCATCTAAATATTAGAGAAGCGTTGGAATGATTGTGCCATTCTTGAAAGAGAGGAAAATACGTCGATGAATAAAATCAAAATTTACGTAAAAAAATGCTTATATCTCCCTTACTCGCGTGCACTATTGATTGATTGTATTACAACATCTTGAATAGCTAACGAAACAATGGATTTATCCCCATCTAACTGCATGACACAATAATTGGATTCCCCTGTAGTTTTTAAATTATAATAAATTAATGAAGAGGATGGATAGTAACTTCTATTTTGTTCGACTCTCTGTTTGTTTGATTCGGACCACGATTTTAAAGCTTGCTTGTAGAAAAATAGACTTGATTTCATGCCTTTGCTCTTCATTACAACACTCAGTTAAATTGCGCAACTGGCATGCTTTATTTTTATACATTCTGCAACTGTTTTTCATACGAATTCAATTGGCACGCTACTTAAAAAAAGAAGAAGCAACCTACACCAAAAAACTAAAAATTGCCATTTTTCTTGATTGAACAACGAATTGCTCCGAAATTAAAAAAAGGAACAACACGAATACACGAGCAAGGCCACTTACTTACGCCATTTCGCCTAATACAATTATTTATTTATTTTCATGGTAAAGAGCAAAACTGTACCTTGTTTCCATTTCACGGCTTACTTTTCATTAGAATGGTTATACAGTGGGCTTATACGGTCCAAATTTGGTACATTGCATATTTATACAAATTACTTTTACAAGTCAATTTTCATCGTACCATATGAGCAGTTAGGTCTTTCACTCATACAAAGTGTTGCGTTTTTTAGAAGACGTTATACGAAATGGGGTTAAAAAAATTGACTCAGTCGATCCAAACTTATTACATCATATGTACGCAGCAACTTTGGTCGAGATATTTTAAGAACTTCAAATTTATTTCTAAACTTTTTCAAAATAGGGCAATATACGTATATATATATGTATATATATATTGTGTATATGTATGTATAAATATATATATATGTGTATACACAATATATATATACATATATATATACATATATATATATTGTGTATATATATGTATATATACATATATATATATTGTGTATATATATGTATATATACATATATATACATATATATACATACACATATATATATATATTTATACATATATATATATATATATTCGCTGACAGAGCTTCCCATTTTGCCGCTATGGACACATATCTGCTCCTTCGATAGTAGCCCGATGTTGAAGTTGTGCGGTAGGCAGACATCATCGTTAATCTTGCGCAGTTTGTATCGGTTCCAGCTTCCGCAGAAAATTTTTACTTTATAATACGTTCTCTGCCCAAATGAGCGCCTCATAAAACACTTGCGCCTAGATCACGCCGCATGTAAGTTTTCACGTCGCCTGTCTTGGCCCGTTCATGTTTGGCATCATTTTGCACACATAATACTTTATCGGAAACCTTGTTAACGTATACCGCAAATATTAATTTCATATCTAATTGCACTCCCAAATATCTCAAATTGTGTGATGCAGAGTATTAGGGAAAGGGCCTCTTATGAAGAAGTTTTACATAGTCTAGTGTTTTGCAATTATGATCCGGGAATTTTTTAAACATTCGATATGAGTTCAAATATAACACAACTTAATATTCTTCTTCTTCCTCTTCTATTGAGCAAATCAACAACCAAAAATTCATTGTGATGTGTAAAAAAGGAAAACTTACTATTATTTAATTTCTTTGTCTGACATACAGATAGGATCCAGTGAAAACTTTTCCGGTTTATACAAAGCAAAGGTGTGTATAAAAATTGAGTATAACTTGCCTATTGTTTTTTTCCGAATAGCTAACGCCCACAATTCGTCCTTCTATAAATGTGACTTTGGAGTAAGAAAGAAACCTTATTGCAGGCAAAACTTTTCAGAGCGGGCAGCGCACGAGAATTCTCTGATATACATCTTAATAAGCCGTACCTCGAAACATTTATTTCTTAGAAGCAATTCAGACAAATGTATGTAGCAGAGGAACCTGGACAATTGGTTTGGATAACTGCCCGTCCTTAATGTTATAGTAAATCCGTTATCTCATTTATTTTTTAATCCGTTGACGTAAATGACGTCGATAGACATCCATTGCGTGTGTTTGTAGATGCAGAGGACGTCCATAGCAGTCCTATATTCTTAGTAACATAAAAAAAAAAAAAAAATGTAAGTGGAGTTCTGCAAGCACTCACTGATTTTAAAGTGAGCGCCACCGTGTTAAATGAAGAGTGCTCTTATTCACTCTTTCTAATGGACATGTCGACTTCTTCAACTTCCCGTTGCTCGTGTAACTCTTCTTTTTTAGTTCATTTAATTTTCTTTCCAAGTAAGATTAAATAGTGTTTCTTAAAAACCTGCATATTACAATTATACAAACTACTTGCTCTTGTTATTTAAATGCTCGCCTTTTGTGTGCCTGATAAACGAAAAACCACGACAATGATGGATTTTCAATTATCGTCAGCTGTGTACGACAAATACTTAAACAAAAGTTTACTTCAAAAAGTGATGTTGCTGCTTACCTTACACATATTGCAGTATAAAACTACACGCGCACATATACATACACACACGTCCAAACCCACATCATCATGATGAACCACAGGAAAATTGCAATCACTCACCAACTTTACAAAGGAAGATAACAGCAAACACTTATACACCTGTCAGTAGAATGAGCAATTGCTACGCAACATAAACATCCCGAATGATAGCAAATAGATCCACGTGGTGAACTGAATTCGATAACTTTGAAGCCAGATATCTCAATGATGCCCGCCGTCAGAGAAAACATCCTTAAAAATTGTTGTAGTGAAAATGGAATTAAAAGTAAATCAGAATCCATTCGCAGATTAAACGCGACATACAACATATACTATCGCCCAGCCACCCACCCCACACCCACACATATGGCTGCATTGCTTATCTGCAAGGCACACAAAGGCACAAACAAGTAGACGGACAAACGAGTTATAACCTGCCGGTGTATCGCAAACACGTTTTCCAGACTATGAATACCATGCTCTCCGTGTTGGTTGCTTGATTGGCTTGTGGGCCGCTTGTATTTTGTGAAACGTTGTATAAATAAAAATGTTGCTTGGAATCTTTCTCATCTGTCTGGCTGCCGAGAGAGCATACGTTATATATTTAGATATATGTATATAGATATATGAACATATACATATACATATACATATATATATATATAGAGGCATATATAGGGAATTAAGTAAAGATGATTATTGTTGATTGTTTGGCAGTGCTGGTCGTGTATGTGCTCATACTGTCAACAGTTTTCACTTGCTTTTAACCGTTAACCGCACACATTGCATTTCTTACTTCTTTACTTTAGTAAAATCGAAATAAGCAACAGCTTCATTCTGTCGTCGACAACCCGGTAATATTACCTGAATGAGTGATTCCATTTGTGGATATTGTTATCGTTGTTGTTGTTGTTGCTGTTTTTATTGTTGTCATGGCCGTTTGTTCATGTTTTTAACTCTTCACTGAATATTCAAAAGCTTTTCTTTCTTTAGCATCATTTTTTTTCTCTTTTAGGATTTTTTGCATGTAACATCAAGTGTAGATTTGTATATAATTTTGTAAATTTAACATGTACTTATCGCATGTTATCGCTTCGAGGTAAGAGAGCAGTACAAAGCAATGAAAACCCAACAGACAATTTTTCAAAACAAAAATCTATGAGAAATGCGTTGAAAATAGAAAAGAAATAAAAACTTCCTTTAATGTGAAATAGAGAGAGCGTTGTTAGATGCCTTCACTCCTTATGCAGAAATATTCATTTTCCTTTCGATAAAGCGTCGCATTGCACCATTAGGTCAGATAATACATGCTATTTGCGCCATATGGGGGTACACGGCCAGAGATGCCATACATATACGCTATAGTGTAACATACACATTGGTTCAGTTTACAGTTGAAAATTTCAGGTTAAGTTAATCAATTTAACCAAAATTCCTCTTTTCAAGGTGACTATCCTACAGTTTAAATGAGCCTATGATTCACTTACTTTCAGTTCTCAAAATTTCAAAAGTGCAGCTCTATATAAATTTTTTATTGAAAAATATTCCCTTTCAAGCTGCAGATATACATAAAATTCGTGCATTAATCGTAGATGTACTCACAAAGCCCGTCTTCTTGTTTCAGGATATTCAATATTGCCATATAATACTCAAAGCTTTTTGTTTTAAAATTTAGAAAATAACACAAACATTCATCCATGAAGCTCCTGCCTTTGATTCACTATCTACCAGTTTTGCAACCGCTGGATTCATTCCTCTTAATCCTATTAATTGAGACATCAGTGTCAAGTGCATAAATAATGATGAAGAATTTTAGTCGCAGTGAAACTTGATAGCCTTGCAAGGCCTCAGTTTGTAGAACATGAACTTTTAATAAGTTTTTGACAACAAATTCGCTTTTATTGCTAAACAACCTTACGCTTGGATTTAGGCTTTAATTTAGGTAGCTTTTGCATTTGCAAACTGGAAGCAATCTAAAGTAATGGCAATAAAATGTTCACTGGGCTCCCATGTGAAGATGGGTGCGATTAAATTTTCCTCTCTTTCTCTCTTTGTACCCACATATGAGCCAGCCAGCATCATAAGCAAGCTGTTGCTGATAACCTTTGTTGGTGTTTTTTTTACTTTTTTTTTTTAGTTTTAACAAAAATCCTTACCTGTGTATGAAATTAATTTTACATTTCTTCTTGTAATTTCGTTTGCAGAGGTGCTGAAGTATGTTTGCAGAAGAATGCGGAGAATTTCTTCAATAATTTAATAATTAACTGAAGCAGTTAGAAGAAGTTACCTTAAAATATTCGACATTTTCAGCTTAATACTTAAGCAAAAAATTACTTCGCACTAATTGCAATATGTACGTGCGTATATGTATTAAAAAAAAAAACAAAAAGATGTTCAAACATTTTATACTACTTTATTACTTGATTGTATGTATGCTTATGGCAACTAAACAACATAACATAAAATTATATGCATGCCAGGTTTTATATATGCAATCATATACATGCATAAAATACTTATGTATACGCGTTGTGCCTGTGTGCCTGTGTTTACGTATGTTAATGTGAACGAACAAAACAATTGTTTTCATTTCAATCAACATCTGTTACTGATTTCAAAGAAACTTTTGTTGTGACAACACAAACAAATGCCAAACATGCAATGCAATCATCTCAGGCAGGCAAGCAGCGCCAGTCAAGGGGTTGTAATGATGGTGAGGTTTTTAAGTTGAAACGAAAACCGCACATATACACACGCATACGTGTGTACCCACATTATTACAATTTTGAATACTCCGAGAGAAGTATAAAAGCGAGTGAAAAAAAAAAAACAAACATTTTTCTATTCTCTACTCATATAATATAGAATCACATGCTGTTCATATAACGTATAGGTTAAGGTGACACAGTCATTCACTCTCTTATAAACGCATACGTAGAACTTAAGGCATACGCAGAACGAAGGACAAATAAAACAATTCGAAAGCATTATTTACTTATCCAATCTTACATAAGCCTGTGGTGTACTGTGAACAATTATTTTCTCAATTGTAAGTAGTTAAGATGCAGGCAGAGCAGAGGAGATTCAGGCATCAGGCAATCAAAATTATCAATCAATTTTACGATGAGCTTTATTTACTTTCACTTCAAGGCACAATAGTTACACTGGCTTTAACAAACTAAAAGAGCCAAGAGATAGTTTTCTGATCTGGAAAAAAGAGGTAATGCCGATTAAAGATTCTTCACATTTTTCATTTAAATTTCACACATGTTTCAATAATAGATTTAGATTGCATTTCCAATGGTACTGACAGGTAAGGGTAAAGTTTTAGCGGTAAGCGAAAAAAAAAACTTACTGCTTTATGCGATCGACAAAACTGGACATGCATCACTTTATTTAGCTTCGACGTGCCATTGCGTTCGAAATGGCAAACAACTTATAAATCAATCAAAGATAGAAAACACTTTCTCATAGATGTTTTGTTTTTTTTTTTTTTTTTTTTTTGTAGTAAATTCTTGTACCCACCATTGAGCATTGGAAACGATATTCTTTCCGATGATTTGATTATTTATAAAAGACATTTGAAAATTGAAAATGAACGTGATATCGAACAATCTGTTAACGTGCTCGCATTTTAGAAACGGTGGTGGCCGTCAAAGGTTAACAGAGTTTGCGTAATTGTTTTCACCGATGGCGTCTGTGTCAGTGTCAGTGTAGAATTATGATTTCAAAAAGGAGAATCAACTCTCTGATTAAATGAAACGAATACTCAACTATTTATTTAAACGAAAACAAAGTATAAAATAATAACCGAATGATAAGGAACAAATCGTTTGGTCGTGTTTGTATCAGTGAATCAATTGAGCTTTTCTAACCTGGCCGAGTCGTAAGTAAGTGTCAATGAAAGAGGGATAGATAGGTAAAAAGTTAGCATACAAACTCTCGCCTTATTAAGTGATTGTAATCACTTGGGAATGGATGTGGGCTGCAGTTTGTGAATTATTGCTAGTTTATGAATTTCCATTTTGCCTTTATTATGGGCATGTATTGGCATCTCAACTTCTACCACCGTAAATGGCTCAGTAGCAGATAACAACACATAACAGATGGATAGATCATTAAGTCTAAGGCATTTTAGAAGTTCATGCTGCTAAACCATTTATACGGTCCCATTATAATCATTATAAGGTCTTCGAAGTGTTTTTCTATTGCCATAGAAGGGCTTATTTTTGATCAGAACTATTCCAAATAAACCTATCTGGTTCACATTCTCTAAGGTGAATTCCTACGTCAAGTTACAATTTTCACCATGAAATAACGAAAGGTAGATCTTTTTACTTTATATTGCATTCGGTTATCGTGGGATCAGTTACAGGGAAGTTGGTTCAAAAAGCTGATCAAATTTTTCACCGGAATTTGCCAATTGTTCACTGATTTTTTCGAGGAATTTTAAAAACTGCAATTTTTCTCATATAATTTTCCAAGATAAGGAACTATATGCGGAGTGAGCGGAAAAGTGGCCAGATCCGAACGGTTGCCGCTAGAATTCGTCCTTGGGCCAATGCACGTCGGTGTGTCACATTGCATCAAAATATCTGGAAAATTGCCACGTGCAGGTTAACCACGAATTTATATGGACAAATATGGGACAGATCGACGGATAGGCAATCTAAAATCAGTTCAGACCGCGATTCTGACACAGTCGATACAATAAAAGGCGACTCGATAGTAGATCCTTCTGGGTGTTACATACATCCGCCCAAGCTTATAATACTCTGAGCCACAAATGCCGTGTAAGATCGATACAACGTAGAATAAGTAACATGTAAAGTACGAGATTTAGGTTTATAACAATAATATTAATGCTTGAACCTTCCACGACGTGCCCAAATCATTTGAAATGAGACTTGTCTGAGTTTCATACAAACATTCCAAGCCTTGCTATGTGTCGTATCGCTATGTTCGGGTCTCAAATTAGACTTTACTTTGTTCAGAGAATGTTTTTTTTAAATTGTGGGAAATTTTAAAGGCATCTGAAGTTTTTATAGCTCTTCCTAAGATCATAGAATATATAAAAGTATTATTCAATCCGTAGATGTTCTCATACAAAGAATATAAGTAAATCTTTTTTCGATTAGGATCATTTTTAAAATTGTTTACCGTGAACTTAAAAAAGACGAAAGATCATATAAGCATTGCTTTTAGACAGGCCAACACCTGATATGCCAATACCAGAAACTGAAGAACTCAAAAATGGGAAGTTGAAAGTAACAATTTAATGATCGTGATCTGATTTCTACTGATTTGAGGTCAATCGACAGGAAACACTCACGACCTTATGGTCGTCACTTATACTCTTTATTTCCATACAAAAATAAAGCTCCTTGGCTGATCAATTGCGGGCTCAGTCGTGACATTTTTTACCTTGTTAACGGGGTGATGTTTCATCACACGAGATGTCATGATCACTAGTGAATAACATTTTATGTACATGTAGGACCTTGCAATCTCCTAATCATATCCTATTTATCTGTCCGTATGTATCCACTTTTATTCGCCATTCCACACTTCGCAAATTGTTTGTATGTGATCTTCATGACCGCAGCACTTTTGGCATTTTGCGTTCACACAACTTAGCAGCTCACTCCGTAATCTTTTCTTTTTTTAAAGCCTGTCATCAAGATATGTAAACTGCAGCCCATTGTGAACCTATTCCTTTTCACGCTCTTTTCACTCTCTTATCAATTGTGTCATATGGCACTTTATACTCATGTACTACATTACTTCTCACACTACGAGATTTACCACACGCTGTTCTATCCTACGTGGCGAACGAGTAGTATGCAAAATTAATAAAAATTAAACAAAAAAAAAACGTGACGGACCTATAACAAGCAAAATTAACAAGACATTAATCAAATATAGTTTAACTACAAAATACAAAGAAATAATAAAATAAACAAATAATAGTTATATACGAAAACTAACCCTAATTTTATTAAGGCTCGAACAAAGAGCTTTTTGTTCGCATTGGTCCTTTTTTCGTTTCTTGATTTGCTGAATAAAAGAAGAAGAACAACAACAAAACAAATTTGCTTCAAAAATTAGAAAGTAAAAGTCGTTGCGAAGTTACGCAAATGATTTGCAATCGACGCAATAGTGGCCGAAAATAAAGGGGACCGTAATTTCTATAATGGTGTCAATAGGAAGCACATTCATGTTCTGAGGTGGAATGATAAACCTAACGTCATGTATGGACGTTGAAAGTTTGTATGATAATGAAAGCTAAGAATAAATGAAGACAAGAAGTTGAAGTTTGCTTCAAATTTGTGTTTGCCCAGATGCACTTACAATGTAGAAGAGACGGATAACTTTCGATCCAGTGAAGATATTTCCTAAAAACTGTTATCCAGATGTTCATCAACGTGTTCGCTCTAAAAATAATTCCGTTTGATTTACAAGCACATCCTCAATTAACGATAAAATTTCGATTCCAATCTACTTCTTATTCTAAAAAACTCAAATAGATGGTAGTTCTAATGTTAAAATATTTTAATGCCAGACACACATACAGTTTAAAGGAAATTTTATTTGGTCCAATGTAGACGAAAACAAACTATGTGCTCTCTTATATGTATAATGCTTGCATATATATACAATGAAAAATGAGGAAAAAGAAGCGTTCGATTTCGTAGCGAAAGGTAATGAAAAGAACGAATCTTTTATCACTCACTAAGCGTTATCGTAAAAAAGAATAAGAACAAGAAAAAACTTGAATTTTCGTACACTACAATATTAGGTGGATGTGGCTGATATTTCCAATTTCTGTTGTAGTTTATGAGAAGCGAGCAAACAACCCAAAAATGCTTTATCTTTCAAGCGCAACAAAAACAATAGGAAATGCATGGCTTGAATGACTGGTAAAATAAAAAAAGAAAGCTGAACGATGACCTTTTAACAATGCTTTTTAAGCTACGTCATAGTCTCCCTCAAGTGTGATACAATTAGTCCAATGCTCTCCCAGCATTTTCAAGATTTTTTTCGTCAAGACCTCCTCAAAATATGTTTCAGTTTCGCAAATCAAGTCGTCATTCGATCCAAACATTCCCCGTGGAGCATTTCTTTGAGATTTCCAAGTAGACAATAGTCACAGAGAAGTAATCCGAAGTACAATTCACTCAATTTTTTGACATCGTGGCCATCCACATTGGACACGATGCATTCGTTCCACTGTGCGTAATCGCAGCACTCATTTGTTTCTTCATCTCAAAATTTTCATGCCAAATGGCGTGAATATATTTCCTTTTACATATTTAGGATGTCAACTATCTCTCGCTATTTCACTTTTCGACTTTCGAGAATAATTTATAGGATTTTCTTATGATTTGTAGTGTAACATCATCTGTGAGGCGTGTTCACTTCCTTCAGAATCATGGATATCCGTACGACCACCTTTAAGATCAGAAAACCTCCGATAAATTGTTATTTTCGCTTTCGAAGAAGAATTGCTACAATACTTTTCAAGATGACGCCGGGTTTTCGGATTGAACAACAAAAGCAGCATCACTAAAATCACTATAAATCCTATCTGAATGGTAGAAATGATCTGAAATTTTAATAAGCGTTGTTTGAGAGTTAGTGCTCTCTAATAATATTGACAATGATTGTTACATCCGTCCTTGGGCGCATGGAGCAATGTGTTATGTATGCATTATGTTATTATATAGTTCATCCACTTCCATGTAGCTTTCACCTTGAAAGACGACATATTTAGCGGAATACACTTGAGCAGCACACTGGATAAAATAATTAACATATTACCGCATCAATTGTATTAAAAGGCGAATTTCTTCGGTACGACAAAGACGCATAGATTATAAATTTCTTTTTATACCCACCACTGTAAGATGGGAATATATTCATTTTGTTTTTCTCCATAATGTGTGTAACACCCAAAAGGAATAGAGATTCCATAAGGTATATATGTTCCCAATCAGCGTGAAATTCTGAGTTGATTTTGCCATGTCTGTCCGTCTGTGTGTCTATATGGAGTGCGTTGTTAGGACTCCCCTGGTCGCAAAAATGAAGACTTCAAAGTTACTAGAAACATTGGAAGTTTCTGCACGCAGGTTAGTATTGAAAATGGGCCAAATCGGTCACAGCGGAAGCGCTCAGTGGAGCGTAACTCCGTTTTTTTTTAACAAATATTTTTAGGTTTTTTCTCGTTACTCGGAAATTCTAAAAGTTAGAAACTTGAAATTTTTCACATTTACTTTACGAAGCATTCTTCTCGTTACCTGCAAAAATGGAAAGCATCCGTCATGCCCACGCCACGTTACAAGTGATTAAATTTTGTTTTGTTCACTTTTTTGACTTTTCTGCTTATTCATTATAAGGCGAACAAGACGAAACGCTTAAAACTATTTTGTATACTCCTTAAATGAAGATATATTATCCGCCTAAGAATGGGTTAATTTTAAAATGAATATGGTATACACCGCGATTACCTTTTTCTTAATAATACCAGCGATATGGGTATCAAATAAACGGACTTGGGGAGTAGAATGCAAAAAACGTAGTGGTGGTGAATATAACTTTCTTTCTTGTTATCAATATTTTTAGATATTATCGGTAGACCGACTCGCGCCGATGAAGAACAAGATGTATACGATTCCGGTTTCTAGATCTGATAAACTGTTAAGAGACGTAAAAAATTTCAATTTGCAACATATGCCAATAAAGGCGTCAACCATTTAATGGAACTGACTAAGCCTTTTCGTTTTACATACTTTAATAACTGAAGCACTCTTACAATGGCCACAGAGCTCGTAAAGACATCGACATATGCTTCAAATTGTAATGTTGGCTAACCAGTACAGGAATGACTGAGGGTAAGCAATGGCAGTTCGTATATACGTGCAAGTATATGATGGAATGATATGCGCTCGTTGTCCAATAAATTAACTAAAAAATTTTTGACTATAAAGCGTTAGCTCCAGGTTAAATAGATAAACGTTTCTATTACTTTGAGTTAATATTTATAAACAAGAATTTCCAGGTTGACAAATTAATTATAGAGGCATAAACTAAAATGTGTAATTACTCCGAATAATAGATTGAAATGAATCTGATTTAAGTCGAATGTCGTTTGCACTACAATTACTATATGTAGCCATAAATCATAAAAGGATTGATGGATTAATCAATTGATATAAGTGGTGCTTGCAAAGCTATGAATGAAAAGAATTATTTTTGCAAATTTTTTTTTGCTTTTTATTATTCGATTTAAACGTGGTAATGGGGGCCTTCAATATTTCTCATTTTTTTAGTTCTTGACTGCAATAAGGAAAGAATGATAATAACTCATTCACTTTTACATGAAAGCATAAGCAATTATATTTTCATATCAAAGGCCTTTCCATTTATTAACATGCACTTTACATTATTAGAAAATTTCATGTCACTTACAGGCAACTTGAAGACGTTAATGAAGGATTGTTCGTTTTACATTTAGGGTCACTGAATTTACATACTTTTGGGTGGATTCCAATATTTGTCACATTATTTTGTAATAAATAATCGAAAAATCGACAACAACGACAACAACGACAACAACAACAACGACAATATTTGTGGTATTGATTGACAGAACTAATTTACCTTTCGTAGTTAAATCCAAAATACTGCATTTGATTTCAAGTTATTGAATAACCTATACATGTATAAATATACATATATGCACGCACTCGCGTGCACACAAACATTTGTTTGTACATCATTGGTATGCAAATGTATATATATACATATGTGTATATATTTATGACGGCATTGTAATTACCTGGAATTTCCTGTACTTTTGACATGTTTTGTAAATAGTAGTAAAGTCAGATATTGTTACTCTTTATTTATATATATTTGACATTTTAGTAATTATTTTCGAATTAAAAGTTTTATTATCATCTATTATATGCATTTGTAATTTGTAGCTTGTGCAGATATATTCAATCCAGGAGGCAAACCGTGAAGTTGAAAAATTTGTGCGTTTATTGATAACTTAGTTTGATTTAATTGCTAGATCGCATAAAAGTTTACACATGTATATATATATTTATATGCATGTGTGTGTGTGAAGGTACATTTTTAGAATTCCTTAAGATACTTTGATTTTTTGCTCAGACAGAAGAAAAAGGTTGCTTCACAGAAGAAGAAGAAGATGCTTCGATATTATTATCGCTAATCCTTCACGAATACGCTTCCTTTATACGTAGATAGGTACGTGATACTAACAAACGTGATTTTCTAAAGTTTTATATTAACCCGAAAAGCTCCAGTAAGAAGCTGCAGTTTACTTTAGAAATAGAAATTAGAATTTATTTCTAAATTGAAGCTTACAAAGCTATTCTCACCTTGTCAGTTGGGACGATCAGTTAGGAAAATTATGGGGAATTTATTTGTAATTTGCATGCTAAGTAAAACTAAGCCCAATTAATTATCTGATAAATTGTAAATGATATATGTAATGCATGATGTATGCTTTTTATCAGATTATATGCGAATTTTTCAAAAATTTATCTTTGGTGTTATTTATGGAAAAAAAAAATGATAACTTATTCCTAAGTTTGATTGAGATTCAAAACTAACTTTTTTCATTGTTTCTTTTATTCAGTTAACAAACAAGTAAAGAAGTACATGCGCTAGGCCGACTACTGAATGTCCTACACTACTGCGTCTAACAGAATTCTTCATTTACTTTCATAACAGAATACCACAAATTATATCTTTATTCCATGTAAAAGCATACTTTACATGAGAATCCCTGCAAGGAAGGGTATGTTTCAAATTTAGCAAAATTCGTTTTCTTCTCAAACACTTGATTATTCTTCACCTTTTTATGCCCACCGCTTGCAGTACAATAGTATATTAAGTTTATACGGATCTATGCAACACCCAGAAGGGCCCACATTTTATTGTACCGGTTGATTGAGAATCTCTTTTTAAGTCGATCTAAGTTTGTTCGTCCGGCTGCCCATCTATCTGTCTTGTTTTCTTTTGTCCAACACACAAACCACAATAATTGAGATATTTTGCAGAATGAACCCTATGCGTGAGATAATGCGAGGAAAGCCTTCGTGGTACAAGGAGAGATTAAGTTTATGCGGGTGTACGCAGAAGCCAGAAGAGCTTGAGGTAGATCTACTTTTTGTTATACCGAACAACTTAGAGGGTGACGTCTGCCCGTCCATCTATCTTGTTCGCTTGAGCTCAACCAATCAATATTTTTTACATATTTTGATGAAATTTGGTACACAGAAATGTTTTGTCCCAAGAACGGACGCTATTGAAAATGGTTTAGATCGGACTGCTCTTTCGATCACTTCCCCTACTGCGTCTTACTTCAAAATGTTCTTATATGAATGGTGTAGGGAATGTCACTAGGAGCCATGACCCACAAAAGTATTTTGCTTGTTTTTTAATAAATTTTAAAATGTTAGGTTTTGTTGCCATATAAAACTTGCTTTTCATAGTAACCGCAACATCATGATACCGGTTTCAAAAACTATACTTATGTGGCATGGAATTAGGTGCACTTAATTTTGATGTCAAATTGTTATTATGGTTGTATTAAAAATTTGAACTTCTTGTGTACAAATGCTTAATTTTCTTAGGAATTGTTACATGAAATTGGATTAAAAAATTACCCTACTCTGTTCAAATTTTTCAAAATTGTTTTTTCAATATGCCGAAATACTAGCACAAAATTTGTCAAAATATTCCAAAAATAATGCCTTATAGGTTAAACAAAAAAATACATGGACAGACATCTAATGAAGAGACAAACAGACAAACTTAAATTGATTCGCAAAATGATTCTGAACATAACAATAAAATACTGATATATCGTAAATCCAATTTAAAATGAGTTACGTACATCCGCGTAAATTTAACATACCACAAAAATGTAGGGTATAAAGATTTCAACCGCAAATAAAATTTTCTCATCCAGCATAATTATTTCACTAGACAAATCATTCGAAAAAAAATTTGATACTGAGGGGATCCGATAATATATCAAGTTGTTGTTTACCACTGGAACATTGAAAATATCCAAATGAGGTCTCCAAGCACATATATATTATTGTGTACATGTAAATATAAGACATCAAATCGATCTAATCATCCATCCGTCCCTTAGGTTGTCCTTCGTCATAGGAATTTTTTTGTCATATAGTTTGACTTTCAAAGTTGAACCGGAGCATATATAATCTTAGTTGATGGCTAAGGTTAACTATGGCAAAATACTTTAATGCAATATCCGTAGCAGATTCAAAAGAACAGCAAATATTTCCTACTTATTACGATTATATATGTAGTACTCGCAATAGCCCATCAGCATCCCTATAAAATACAAACGCAAACAAGCTGTAGACGAGCGTCGAACCATTTTAAACTGCCCGTCTTCTGCCAAGCAGTAAATAGTAAGATTTAGTAAAAGCCGTCATATTTTCCATTCGTAACAAAGAAATTGTGTTTGTTTAAACCTTGAACCTTTTTTTGAAAATTGAAAAATAGTTTCTTGCTATTTCTTAAAATTCCTGTTATGCTAATGTATTAATAGAGAAAGCTGGCTGTATGAATAACTAACTAACTTGCAGTCTAAAAAAGATATGAGACATGGTGCAAACACTTACAAAAGATTTCGTACGAAATTCGGTCATTCTGTCAGTCTACTAAAACGCTCGTGCTTAAGTAAATGCTTTGCTCTTTCTTATAACTATATATGCCTTGTATGTATGCACTTGGTAGGTATCTAAGAGTCGCCTTAAATCGCGCGTAACTTTGCTTTTATTATTAATCGATTTTTGTTTTGTATTCAAATTTATTTTCTCGTCATTTTTTGTACCTATCATTGTCACTCGCTTCATTATTTGTAATTCATAATTTGCACTAGTCATTTTACAACAACAACACGCATATTCTAGCAAAGAGCAAAAATGAATTTTGCACATTTTGTTTTTAATGAAGTGTTTATTAATTTTATTCAGTTGACTCTATTTAGTGCAATCTTCGTAGTTTAAAGCGCAGTTTAAATATCGCTGAGAACTCAAGAGCAGTCAACCGTAGTTTAAGTAATTTTCTTACCCTATTTATAATTCTTTTAACCTTTAGAAGCTCATAATTTTGCACGAATTCCCCTTTCATTTAGTCTATGCCCATATGAGTCGGCATTTTGACCTAATTAAAGCTGACTCTATCGTCGCGTTTATTATTTTTACTCCACAGATGATTTTTTCCTATCGAAAATTAATGAGTTTGTTCATTCGAAATGTGTCTAAATTTAAACAACATTTTTAGATGATTATAACGATATGTTTCACCTCAATGACAACTGAGGTGGCGAAATCCTTTAGGTCAACACCTAAAAATTACAATGTACTGTAAGCTACTCGGTCGAAGTCGTTTTTATATCCGACACCTCTGACATAGTATATTGGGCGGACATCGGGCAGGCCGACGGACAGGCGGCCTTAGACCGATTCAGCAAACGATTCTCAATTGGCCGGTATAAGAAAAATGGGTTTGTCTTAAGCCCTTCTAGATGTTACAAACGTCTGCACTAACTTAATAACCCAGAACCGCAATAGTTTTGGAGTATAAGAGGCTTTTATGATCGCAACATGACCTCATTATACCCATCACCGAGGGCTGAGTGGCATATTCGTTTTGTGAAAAGCTTTGCAATGATCAGAAGGAAGCTTCACAGACCCCACAAAGCGTATATATTCTTGATCAGCATCAAATTTTGAATCAATGTAAGCATGTTTGTCTGTCCGTCTGTGTAATGTCTGTTGTACACATTACCCTAATCGCAAAAATGAAGCTAACGACTTCAAATTCAGCAAAAACATTGGAAGTTCTTGCACGCAGGTTGATATTGGCGAAATGCCAGGAGAAAATGGGCCAAACAGATGGAAGGACACGCCTACAGTACAACGTAAACTAAGAACACCTCTGTTTTTCAATCGCAATAAAGAATTAATTTTTTGCTGATTACTCATAAACGGGCGCAGATAAGTCCACAAAACTTTGAACGTGTACTCTATGGGCGATGCTGCAGTACCTGTACAAAAATGCGAACAATTGACCACGCCTGCCTAGTATTAGAGTGTATGAAAATTGAATCATTTTTCCAATATCTTTATAATGCACAGAAGCAAACTTCAAAGACCTCGTAAAGTCTATAAACCTTGGCCAGCTTCAAAATCGAAAGCAAGTCCATCTGTTTTTTGCCCATCTCTCCGTCGGCCCAACTATGTAATATTTGTGGTAAACGGTTTTTCTTTCACAAATATGAAGACATCGCCTACAAATTTGCAAAACAGTTTGGAAATGGCCTAAGTAGGTTAAAGTACACGCCCACAACGCCCAAACGTGTCCACAATCAAAATTGAGAACACCTTTGCTTTCCGTGTCAAACAAACGATATAAATTTCCACAAAGTTATTTTGAAAAATTAGAATAAAACAGCCACGCCCGCCCAATATTACAGAGTATAGTTTTTCTTTTTTTCAATCTTGTAGAGGATAACGGTGATGGGTATAAATGATTCGCTCGTAACAAAATATAATTTTCGCACTTATCTTACTCGTTTTTATTTTTTTTTAATGAAATTTATTAGCAACTATGAAGCCTTGGCCAGTAAATAGTAGTAACATTAGCATAAATTGGTATAAATCATACGAAAGAACTAAAGACCACACAAACAATCAATTTGCTTTATCACTACTAACAACTGTAATCGTCAACTGCCTCTATCAGAGAAATTCACTTGCCCAAAAAAGACGCCGATATTCTCTTATAAGCATTTAACAGGTCATCAAGGGATCACAATCAAGGATCAGCGGCAGCCCATAGCAGCTAGCTCCTTAGTTTCTATGAAAAAAGTTAGTACAATGTATTATCTTGACATTTATAAATCTACCAAGGCAGTACAGTAGCATTTAACTTTTGCATGCCTACGCGATATGTTTTTCCAAAGTTTTCAACTAATTTTCGTCTTGGTTTTCTGCTTATTACAGGCGTGTTAGTTGGAAGTATAGGCTTAATAAGTAAAAATGATTATATCAAGTTTTAAGTAATTATGGGTTGAGTTCCACACTATACCAATTTGCCTGTTAAAAAACACTATTATATATGATCTCCAACTAAGAACATTTTCAAGTTTCTAGCTTTAATTTTTGAAACCATGAGATTTCCCTCCACGCAAATACAAATACGAAGGAAAGGATGGTTATTGTTAATATTCTCAAAAGCAAAAGAAAACTGAAATTTTTACTCATTCCTCATAATCTGTAAGAGATAACATTTCACGCGCTTACAAAAAACAAAAAATAGGATCCCCCTTCCCCATTCTACATACACTATTAAACTTTCATTTTTTCGATTTGTTAATTTTTTTTTTTTATTTTTTAAGATAAACACGATGGATATAAAAAACGCGGTCGTAGGCGACGGTAATTTACTATTGTAATTTTAATTTGTAATTTTGTTTGCTTCGATTTGCCAGATACTATTTTACTCATCAATATGGCAACGCACAATTGTTGGCTATACATAACTCTCTCTTTCGAGATCTTAATATTTAAGAGAAAACCAGGGAGAGAGAGATTGAGAAAGACAGACGAAGTGTGAGTGTCTCAGAGACTTTTGTGTTTAAATTAAAACTCACTGCTTTTTGCTGCATAATACGTCAGCTGTTTTTCGTTGACTAATGGAAAAGTAATACATTACGTAATCAAAACTGTAAAAACTGTAAAGTTACAATAAATCTTTCATTTTGCAGTGCGTATATAAAGAGAGTAAAGAAAAGGTTTGTGTTTCATTGATATAAGAAAAGGACTACTTTATAATAACTAAGCAAGTTGCTGACGAATATGCATGAAAAAGTCCTAAAAAAATTAATTTAATGTCAAAACCTAGTTGTCTATGTTTAGAAATATTGAATAAATGACATTTCTGGGGCATTAATGTTTTTCAATTTATTATATGTACATGTATTGTTCACTCATAGATATGTGTAACGCGCTGCGCTACGAAATCACTAACTATGTCTTAGCAGCTGGCTGTGCTAAGTGAGAAAAAACATACTACTAGAATTAATTATTAATCTAATAGTCAGTTTGTGCGCGAAAGTGATGTCGAATAGTTTAGTTTAGTGTTAAGCGAGCGTTCGCATAGCGCTGAATAATAAATAAATTGAGAAAAGCAAAATAAAAAAATCTTGAAACAAGAAACTTTATTGTGGTTAATAAAGTCGATTGGGGACATAATACTAGTAATAATAAAAAAAATCAATCAGCTAAACGATATTATTTGGAGTGTGCATCTAATCTAAAGGTGAAATATCATATAGAAGAAGTGTTTTTTATTCATTTTACGAATAATTTTTATAAATAAAATTTTCTTCTTAAAGATATAAAAGTGAAGTTAACAACAATTCCTTATAATTCAACAAAGAGATAAACAATATAATCATTTCTAGATATTGGGTATTTACACTCTTTTTCTGCGTAAATCTCCCTCTCCCTCTCTCTCTCTCTCTCTCTCCAGCTGTATGCTAGAATAAATATACAAATATTGGTATGAGTGTGTGTTTATATGATTGAAAATCGTATATAAATTTATCGCATTTTTGCTTTGCATGTCAATTGTTGTTTATATTTTTTTTACTCTATATGTATTCTGGGCCAACACAATCAACAAGTGGTTGTTTAAAATTACGCGCACAGCCACAGGCACAGGCACAGGCACAAACACAAATACACCCACTCATGTAAGCGTATAGCGTCTTTCAATTGTGTTTTCATTGTGATATAATTATGTTTATATATAAGAGATATTATTATTGTTGTTCCTCGTGTTGTTGTTGTGATTGTGTCGTGTATCTCATGTTTTACAGAAGATGTGGTGTGACATCCACGATCAAAGTACAAGCGATGCAAAGAAAGGGAATAAATAAATAAATTGGGGAAAAAGCCCGCGCCGGCAATTCATCCAATTTAACAATTTTCTTTTTACCCAATCTATCTCTACATAGAGGAATTAATTACATAAATAATACTGTTCATAAGACGATAATATATCCGCGAATAAAGGTGTATTGATACAGTCGGCCTCTTTGCAGGACGAGTATACTGCAGAGTTTTTAATTTTCGTTTGTGCATCTTTATGTCGAAGCGAAGTAAATATTTATACATAACCTTATGTTTTTTTGTTAAGCCCGTTGTCGTAGCATAAAAAAAAAATAATGAAAAGTGAGTGTTACTATTCCGATGTACTCCCAAATTTTTTTGCACGGTCTTTTTTACACGATTTTGAAATAAAATGGTTCACCAATGAGAGCAAATGCACTTTTTTTTGCACGAATTTTTTGTTCAAGGAAGAAGAAGAAAAAACGCAATTTTTTTTAGTTCTAATTTTGATAGCGTCTCATAGAAACTTATGTATACAGTAGCAAAATATAATTGAGGGAATGCTGTGATCAGAAATCACACGATTTATGCTCGCACAAGTGTAAGTGACATGTGTTAATTAGAGTTGAGAGGTTGATTTTTATTTTAAATTTCTGCACGTTGCACTCATGGACTTTGTTTTATAAAATGCGTTATGGATTTCATTAATACTTTTTTTACACGGTTTTTTGGTAAAACGTTTGGAGATTTTCGGTTTACAAAATTTTTTTATTTGACGGAGCGAATCCCCAAATTTTCCCATAAGTTGCATACATTTTTCACACCTATTTTTTGCACTGATTTTTAAGGAAAAAATAGTTCAGTGTACAACAAGTACAATAAAGATTTTCAACACTCACAAATAGACATCAGAGTGTTCAGCTTGTGTTTGAATCCTAGACTCGCTGCAATATTCGTGTGCCTAACGACCGCAACATTGGAATTTTGTGTAAGAGACCATCAATGAAATGATAGGTCCGTTGTTTTTACCTCGGGATGGTGTTGATGCCTATACATCGGGCAATGCTCAACCGATTGTCTCGAACGAATATGTGCTTAAAAGGTGACATTACAGCTTACAGTTTTTGGGCAAATAATTTTGTAATTCTTTGCTCGCTTAAACGGTTATATTGATTTGAAAATGAGTGAAATATCTGAAGAAATACGCTTTGTGATGCTTTTTTACTATAAAGAAGATAAAAACGGTACAGAGAAAAAATAAAAATTTGTGGAGTATACGGTGAGAATGCTGTGAGTGAATGAAGGACCCAGGAGTAGTTTGCTCGATTCCCTCCCGGATATTTCGATATCAAAGATGCACCTCGCAGTTACTGAAAAAGTCGATAAAATTTCGCAACCGCCCCGCAAATGGCCAGGAAATAGCCGAGGCATTAAGCATCAACCACATGATAGTTTGGAATCAATGCAAAAGGCACCGGGCTGCAAAAAGGAGCTCGAAACCACGGAAGAAACCGCAAGGAATTTTCAATACGACGTAATATTCAATTGTAATTTATAAACAACCCTTCTTGCTTCTATACAAACTAAAGGTTGGTGGATATATAGAGAAATATTCGTTCCGAGTTAATTTTCCATCTTTTCATAGAACTATCTTTTGTTTGAGCTACAAAATAGATTAATACAAGCATAAGTTCTGTTTGTATTTATTTTCTTCTGTCTTTAAGCGAACACTGTATGCATTATAGTAATCAAAGTGTGTACAGATAAGTACTAGTGACCAACGTTTAACGTGAGCTAAAACAGGCTTAAATTACTTTAATTAGATAACAACCTTAACATTGAATATCGTATGACGTGACCGCAACCCTTGCCAATATACCAAATAGTATAAAATTCATTTGAGTCCGCGAAAAAATTACTTCGATTATGCGCCGTTTCGCTATCGTATAATGTAAAAATTTACGCATTTTGAATTTCTAATTACATTACATATATAATCAAAAGTCGCTATCGCCCTTCAAAGTTGTACCATGAAGGCCCCGCACTAAGGTAATAATTTTTCTTTTTTTGTAAATCGCTACTTTGTTTTACTTGCTTTTTTCTATTGTATTGTTTGTACAACACACACACACACACAAACAATTCATTGTTTAAAAATCCAAAATTATTGTATCATTTTCTATTAATGATAACTAAAAGCTAAACAAACAAAATAAGTTATGTTCGCCTTAGACTGACTCTGTCTTAGCTATAGCTTCAACCCAATCAATTAAACCGCAAAGTATTTTATTACATGGACTTGTGTATATTGGGCAATTGAGTCCAACGCTTTTTAACTGATTTGAGGAAATATTTTTACCCGATTTAAAGTCAACTCAATGTCTTAAAGGCTATAAGTTTGTTTTATGTATATTATGGGTGTTGTTCTTTTTGGAGGATCGGGTTGTGGTCATTATTTAGGTGTTTAAGTTAAATTTTATCTCTCATTACTTGCATCAGACAATAGGCAAGCGAACTTGTTCACATTCCTAGGCCGGTCAAGAAACAAAGATCCCCCAATGGGCGTGTTACAAACGAACAAACGAATTTAATTTATTCCCATGAATTGATAGCGACTGCAATATTTTTATTTTAGCACAAAGTTGGGTAACCTTACAACTTCTTTGGAGCATGATATTGTTGCTTATGACAACAAACACACTAATAGCGTAAATTCCTTATCTAGCATTGCTTGCCTAACAATATAAGCACGATTTAGGTTAATGCGAAATACGCTTCTTTACTTTTATATAAAAGAACGTATTTTTCAATTTAACTCTTATCTCTTCAATGAAGTGGCAGCAGCATCTGAGTGGGTACCCTAGTTTTCAGCCTAGATTCAGTCAGAGGTCAGGCGAATGGAGTCGTTTGAAGGAAATGAGGAGGATGTGAGTTAAATAGGTGGTGAAAAAGCTTCGAAGAAGCAATGGAGAAGTCTACCCGAAATTCTAGCAAATATCGTGAAATGATGCTTAACGCTTCAATAGTGCGCTACACTATGATACTTGAAGTAGAATTAGTCTTGCTATTGTTCGATCGCAGTACAACCCACAAGCGAAACCAGTAGTAAGCATCCGAAGTAATGCCCTGTGAAAAATAAGACAACTAGCAATAATAACTACATTATCAAGTCTTGCTGTGTTGTTACTGGTGCAACCCGTACTGGGACCTAAGAGATCTATTGTACATAGCGTTAGATGGTGTGTACCCACACTTGTGTCTTATGATAAATTTAAATTCATCTACCATCAGTAAATGAATTTATGTACCTCCACTTGTAACGCTCGAAGACTTCGTAAGCTCGACTACCGTCTCTATGTTTGTTTGCCATCTACCGTTGAGGCACTCGCGACTACGTACAAGTATTCCAATAAAATACTGAAAACTCGGCAAATAGATCAGTTTTTAATTGATGACCAAAGATAGAAATTGAAAACAACTACAATGAGTCCAAAGATATTCGCCCTCAGTTAACAAAATGCTCGACAGTTGTTATGTTTTGATTTAAAGTCATTAGTATAAGATATGCCCGAAGTCGAATATGTCTTTCTTTCCTTAATTTTTTTGTGTTTTATCGATTCGGTTTCATACCCTATGCTAATTGTGGTACAGTTGTGCGGTCGTACCTAACATTCAGAAGGGTTTAAGAGAGAGCTAACTTTTATTATCCCAATCGATTCAGAAAATGATTCTGAGCTAAGCCAGTTTGTCCGTCCGTCCGTCTTATATCTGACCATGTAAATTTGCGTTTAATCTAAAGGTCGTAATATTTTACATATTTTGATGAAATTCGGTACACAACGTGTTTTTACATTATTGAAAACGATTCGGATTGGTCCACCTTTTCGATATCTCCCCACACAACGCTTCGTTTTGCAAAGTCGTCGTTATATGGAAGCAAATAGCAATTTTGCAAAATTTTCCGAGAAAAAAATTGGGTCTGTAATAGTATTTCGCTATTCTATTTTTTGAACCCCTTTTCATATAACCGCTCCTGCGAAAATTAAATCTTCATATGGTAAAAATATTTGGTAGTTTTCATAATTTCATAGTGAAAATTGGTTCATAATAGTAAATCGACAAAGAAATCGACCTTCTGAATTTGGGCTAGATAGGTCTATTTTTCAGATACCAAAGCATATAAAGATTCTCATGCCAAAAAGGCCTAATAGTTAATATTTTATTATGAAAATTTGTTCATGATAGTAACTTGACGTAAAAATTGAGGGAACATACTATGAACCACATAGGTTTATTTTTCGGACCCCACACCATATACGATTTCTCAGAAAAAGATTTCATTTTCAATATTTTATGATGAAAATTAGTTGATAGCAGTAAATTAAACATAAAGGTTAACAATAGGGAATTTGGATCACATTGATCTATTTTTTAGACACTAACAAATGCATATAAGGGTTATCATGAAAAGCAAGGCCTTACAAGGAGAACATATATAATTCATAGTTTTCTATGACGGAAACTGAACGATAATAAAATTTTTGGAAAATAAATTAAATTTGCTAAATTTGGATCACGTCATATGAAGATCTTCCAATATGCGGGGTTTCACGAAAGTTCGCCTTCGCATGAAAATAACGCAGAATTTCTGATGTGTTACCACAGAGCGAAATGAGCGAATAATTCGTGTAGGATATTTAATGGTCGGCCTTGCCCAACTATAATGTTCTTACTTCTGTTTATCTACGTTTGCGTTTACTGTCTTTAGATTGGATACGTTGCCTAATCAAATATTGTAATATCTGGATTATTTAGCTTTTTATTTATTGTTTGTCAATCGCAATTCAATTGTAGTGATTGCCTAAGTGATTGTGGTGACTATACATTCTTTGTCTCTCGGTTACATATATATATGACTTGCAAATCATTTTAAATGTATGAATAAATATACACTTTTATATACGAATATTTATACTCATCACAAAAGAGTGGGTGTATCTCGAATTGGTTCACTTTCTTGTAACATTCAGAAAAGCATAGCAAAGATCTTATAAATTATGTATGTTTTGGTCAGCGTAGGATTTTGAATCGATTAAGCTCAGTCTAATACTCGTCGAAATACTATTCAAGAAAAGTGACGCAATTGAGCATACTTGCTATCTTTTTATTCCAATTCCAATTATTATTTTATTCCAATTTAATTCTTATGAATGGTTATTATAGATAGCGTGAAGAGATCAGCTTCCGTTTCGTTATAAGATTTGGATTCTATCAGAAAGAAACGAAAGTGCTTTTCAACTTTAACAATTTTACTATAAAATCTTTTAAACTTTAACAAGTGAGAAAATTATATTCGGCGGAGGCCGAAGCTCGCACACCCACCCCTATCCTTTTCACTTTCCAATTTCCAAGTTCTTTGATTTGATATTCATATCACGGATACTATTAAGAAAAAAATTAAACCACCACGTCGCGGGATCCACCATATTCATTTTGGACTTATCCTATTTTTAGGCAGGTAATATATGTATACTTCGGGAATGTACGAAATAGTTTCCAACCTTTTCTCTTGTTCGCCTTATGATAGATAAATAAGCATAAAACCTTAAAAAAAAAAAAGAAATAAGATAAAATTTAATCACTTGTAGCTTTGTGTAGCCATGGCCGATTTTTTCCATTTTTGCACGTAAGGAGTAGAACGCTTCGTAAAGTAAATGTGGAAAACTTCTTCTTTTATAATTTCTTCTAACTTTTATAATTTCTAACTAACGAGCAAAAACACACAAATTCTTGCTAAGAAGAACGGAGTTGCGTTCAGTTCATGCTCCTCTGCGGGCTTCTGCTCTGACCAATTTAGCCCATTTCCAAACCTGAGTGCAAAAGCTGCCAATGTTTCTATCAAATTCAATGTCGATATCTTCATATTTGCGATGAGGAGAGTACCAAATACAAATACCACACAGATGGACGGACATTGCTTAATCAATTCAGAATTTCATGTTGATGAAGAATATGTATACTTTATAGGATCTCTAAAGCTGCTTTCTAGGTGTCATATACATTATGAAAAAAAACAAAATGAGTATACCCCCGTTCCCTTAGTGGTGGGTATAATAATTATATTCTCAATGCATATGAAGTTTTGTTGCAAGCATTTAAAACAACGATACGAATATATTTCGTAAACCGCTTACACACCAATCTACAATGAACAAAAATCGTTAGCTTGAAGACTACAAGACTATTTAAAGAGTCATAGTAGAAACTAGTTTCGACAAATCTGCCGCCGACATGTTTCCATTCTTCTTACAGATGGTGTCGATTGCAGGAACTCTTTCTACGCCGAATATTATTTTTCAAATCGAATTTTGACCTTTTAATTAACGCAGTTAATTAAACATTTGATAAATTTTATAGAAAACTAAAGAATAGTAAGAATAAGATCAGAGTTCATTTTTATTCCGAAGAGGTCATACTTATGTAAGAAGAAAGACATTGAAACACGCTAGCTTTTTTATTGTAACGAGGTAAGGAAAATATGATTTGATTGTGTCTCTTACAGTACCCTACTTCCTTTTATTGCTACATATGAACATTGTCTTTAGCGGTCAATACATTGCAAGTAAAATTTAACGAAGACACCATCGCAAATTTTGATGGCAAAATGACGCTTTTTTTGTTGTCCTAATAGATAATTAGACCGTTGTAGAATATGCGGAAAAAACTTCTTACTTGAGGGAAGTTTTTTGTTGAAATTTCCAGCCTTTCTCCCATTGCTTCGAAAAGACTTTCATATTAAATGGATGTCTATTGGTAAGTTAATGTCTTATTAGGTGATTTCTAACTTCTCACTCTAACAAACATCTCTGGAAAGCGTTTATGTTCATTTAAAAGCATTTTCAAACAAAAATGTATTAGTGTTATTTCATAGACACGATATTCCACGTACGTACTTTTTTATACCCATCACTCAAGATGTGAGGCATATTTGTCTCGTCAAAACGTTTCCTACGTCCAGAAGGAAGCTTCAGAGACACTCCAATGTATGCATATTCTTGATCAGCATCAAATTCTGAATGGATTTAAACCTGTCCATCGGTCTGCCTATGTAACTAATCTCCTGGACGCAAAAATAAAGCCATCAATGTTCAAATTTGGCAAAAACATTAGAAGTTCTTGTACTGAAAATGGGCCAATACGGTCGAAGGACACGCCTACACTACTACGTAACCGGTTAACGACTCTTTTTTTTAAGAGAAATAAAATATTTGTATTCCGCCCATTACTCATAAACTACGACAAATAAATTTGCAAAAATTTGAACGTATGGGTGATGTAATTGACTGCGCCTACCCAATATTATAGTGTTTCAAAATTAAATTTTTTTTCAATACCTTTAGAATACGCAGAAGCAAGCTTTCAAACCCCCATAATGTGTATGAATTGTTGGCCCTTCCCAAATTTCGAATGCACCTAAGCAAGTCCATCTGTTCGTCTGTCCATCTGTCTGTCTGCCTAACTGTGTAGTATCTGCTGTAAACATCCTCGTGCTCGCGAAAATGAAAAATCTCGCTTACAGACTTCCAGGAGAATTTGAAAATGACTTAAATCGACCAAAAGACGCATCTAGAATACCTGCACATCTACACAACAAAAACAGTAAACACTTTTATCTTCTTTTTGCTAGTTACCACATAAATTTCTCCTTTCACTCTGAGCACAGAAAAAATCAGCCGCGCCCATCCAATGTTGTAGAGTATGAAAATTTAGTTTTTTCCTTTTTGAAAATCTTTTCTAAAATAATGCTCATAGGTATAAAAGATTCGGTCACAACCTAATATAATTTCCTTTTCAATGTTTATTTCTCAAGATTCACTCTGTCAATTAATAGGAAGACTTGGCAAAATGTATTATGTAATCTTAAGATATTTTGCAAATAGGTTACACTTGGGGTATTAGAAGAGGGAAGGAGCAATACAATATATGAGGCAGCGAGCAACTCGGAAGTTTTCAACGCCCCCATCAAAAAATTAATAGCTTGAGATGAAGTTTTTGATATTAATTATCAATTCGGCAGCAAAATTATAAAATTTACTTTAGCCTTTTTAACTTTGATTTTGCAAGATATACAGAGTAAATCTTGGTTTCTGTCCTTGAAAGATAAATCAAAAACAGCCAATTCTAGCGAAAGAGTACCGAAAAAAGAAAATGATAAAGAAAATTTGAAAATGGAAGCATCATTTTATGGCGGTGGGTGGAGAGGGGGATTGGATTACATTAATCCTAGAACTTAATAAGAAATTTGTCATAATAAACCGAATATGATTTTTCAAAACGACAAGCGGCTTAACTCCAACAGTTTTCATTCTTTTCATTTGTTTAAAACAACATTCTAAAGAGAACAATAGAGAAATTTAATTTAAGCATTATTTATAAACAAATGTTTCCTTGTTATAGTGGCAAATCTTCCCTGCGCATCTCCAGCTGTGGACATCCAGATCAAGTTTTTCTTTTCAATTCAAATTCGCATCTGCTACACTGCTTGGCACAGACCTCCTCAAAACATCTACCATTTTTTTAATATTTTTTAATTTTAATTTTTTTTGATGCTTCGACATATGCTGAGTAACTTTCACGAGTACTATTATTTCATTGTCTTTCCATTCATTAAAAAAAAAAAAAAATTCGGAAATAAACCTCGTTTTAAGCTGTTACTATGTGTTACTGTTGCTGTGCGGCCAATGCATAACACAATCCACGTAAACTACAATAAAAGCACAATTAGAGCAATTTATATGCATACAGGAAAGTTCATCAAGATATTCGCGTAACTATTAGCTAAGTACATACTGTTTACATACATCTGTACAACGTCGTCTGACGTTAATTAAAAAAACAACTTAGAACATTATAGTCGGGCAACACCGATCATTACATACTCTACACTACATCGCATAGTACAGTTATTCGCTCGTACACCAAAAAGTATACATTATTTTCATGCAAAGCCATAATTTTCATGAAAGTTTACATATTGGAAGGTTAGGTTTTCTCTTCATATAATAGTTTGCGTTTCGTGATAGCGCCAATGTAAGTTGGGATTCAAAAAAAAATAGATCTACGTAATCGAAATTTCCTTATGTTAATTTTTTTTGCTGAAATGGTCCTACGAACTATTAAGATATCGTGAGATATCGTGAGATATCTTAGAAGAAGGAGAAGAAATAGTGGTTCAAAATAGGTCCACTTAATTTTTTATACCCCACACCAGTTGTGGTACATAGTATATGAAGTTAGTGCGGACGTATGTAACATGCAGGAGGACTTAAGATAGACCCACATTTTATAATACCGATCGATTCAAAATTATAATCTGAATTGGTCTTTGCCTGTCTGTCCATCTGATGTTTGGCCATGTCAATTTATGTTCAAGCTACAGGTCGCAATTTTCGGAATATATTGACGAAATTTTGTTCGGAACGGTACATTTTTTCGACCACTCCACATATAACGTTGTATTCTGAAAAGTCATTATATGGAAAAAATTGCCATCTTCAAAATTTTTCGTCAAAACTGGGTAAGTAGTAGCATTTCGTCCTTCTAAATTGGAATGAAAACCTTGGACTGATTGGGGAAATTTCATATAATGAAAGATATAATTTTCAATGCTTCATTGTGAATATGATATCATAATAGTGATTTAACAGAAAAAATTAACTGTACCAGATTTAGAGCATACCGGCATAGTTTTTGGATAGTAACCTAATAAAGATTTTCACGAAAATTGATCCCTTATAAATCAGAAGAATCGAAGTGGCGGTGGACTTTAGTTATAGTAATTTCTACGTTTATTTTTGGATCCTGCCCTATGTAAGGATTAAATTTGCACTACATTAAATAGCGTTTTGGGGATGCTTCCCTATGAATACCCACATGAAAAGTATGTCTTATTATAGAAACAAGATATAATTTTTGTGTTCTATAATAAAATGTGTAGTAGGGTATTTAATTGTCGGCCGAACTGTAATGTTCTTCCTTGTTTCAAAAATAAATAAAAGAGCTACAAAAGCACACAGGGAAATGTGTACTATGTATGGAACTGCTTCTGTAGCAAAACACACTTGCCAAAAGAAATTTGCGAAATTTTTTTCTGGAAATTTTCGATGAAACATTTACTACGTTCTGGTACACCAATTACTATTGACGCCAACCAACTAAAGGTTATGATGAAAGCTCATTGACACATAACGGTTCGTGCGATAACAAAAGAACTTAATTCCAGTCCACCCTAAGCAACAAGTATATTCCTTATATAAAAGAAAAAATTTATTTTATTTTATTGTGAAAAGCCGCAAGTAATATTCGGACTCCCTACTAAAATACGTCGACTATTTAATAACTAACCGAGAAGCAATGACTTCCGAACTTTAAAAGGAAATGTCGCGGCCCAAGCTTAAGTTAAAGCTCATAATTGTCAATCTTCTTAAAATTCTCTTCCAGTCTTCCTCACAGAATTGCGGTCAAACTTCAACAATGAGCATATTGCTGGAATTAAATTTTAAACAGAAAAATGCCACACGACTTCTTACGGCAATTGGGGGTTTCTCCGCCTATTTGTTGATCAAAGATAGTACGAAATTAAGTATGGCCCTGGGAGCGATTATGGCTTTAATGTTACGAAATCCTACTATAGTTTACGTCTTCTTCATCACTATACCACGTGATCTAATGTAAGTGGGATGCACAGTAAAGGATATAACAAAAAAGAAAACTACATTTGCTTTACTCTCCTTAGAGCTGCATATCGTTTTTTGAAATTGAACATTTTTCTTTACTACATGGAATACAAAAAGTGGTCTATGGCGCGGATATTTCAAGAAAAATACCGTAGCATGCCTAATAAATGCTGCTTCGTAATGAATGAGCGCAAACTTACCTTTCAGGAGATGGAGGAGTTTAGCAATAAGGTGGGCACGTACTTTTTGGGCAAAGGATTTCGCTCCGGTGATTGCGTGGCCTTATTTATGGAAACGCGTCCAGAATATGTGGGCTTATGGTTGGGTCTATCGAAAATTGGCGTTATAACGGCTTTAATTAATTCAAATCAACGACGAGAAACACTAAAACATTCTATTGAAGCAGCTAAAGCGAAAGCTATTATAGTGGGGACAGAGCTAGCGCCGATCTTGAAAGATGTCTGGCAAAATGAGGATTTAAAATGGTTATCGATCTTTCAATTTAGCGATGAAGAGCAAAGAGATAATGATAATTTTGATTTAATGAAGGGTAAAAAAGAAGAAAAATATTTTCTTAAAATAAAATTTCAAAATTTCAAAAATCTCTTTTCAGAAGCTGTTGATTTGACCGCTGATTTAAAACAACAAATACCTCAAAATTTACAAGTTTATATAGAACAATGTAAACCGAAGGATACACTATTGTACGTCTACACCTCAGGCACTACTGGTTTACCTAAGGCAGCTGTCATTACTAACTTAAGGTCCGAAATGACTTTTTCTCCCAATTTGCTTAATAGATTTTTATGATCACTTTCAGATATCTTTTTATAGCGGCGGGAACTCATTACATGGTAGCCGTTAAGCCAAATGATATTGTTTACAATGCTTTGCCTTTATATCATACCGCTGGCGGTATAATAGGAGTGGGTAATGCTTTGATTTTTGGCTGTACCGTAGCATTACGTAAAAAATTCTCAGCTTCTAACTTCTGGAAAGATTGTATAAAATACAAAGCCACTGTAGCTCAATATATAGGTGAATTGTGTCGGTATTTGTTGACCACGCCTAGGAAACCTGAAGATACTTTGCATAACCTAAGGTTAATGTACGGCAATGGTTTAAGGCCACAAATTTGGTCACAGTTTACTACGCGTTTTAACATACCCAACATAGGAGAATTGTACGGTTCCACCGAGGGCAATTCCAATCTAGGTGAGCTGTAAATCAAATTCCCATTACGAAAATTTAAAACTCAAGGTTTATGAACCCAATAGCCAATGTTGCCAATCAAGTGGGCGCTGTTGGCTTTATACCCATCGTAGCTCGCACTTTGTATCCGGTACAGGTAATACGTGTAGATGAAGAATCAGGCGAACCCATACGTAATTATAATGGCCTTTGCGAACGTTGTGCAGCCGGTGAAACCGGACTGCTGGTGGGTAAGGTCGATCCACGGCGAGCAGTTACATCTTTTCACGGTTACGCCGATCAAAAAGCTTCGGAAAAGAAATTGTTACGCAATGTTTTTAAAAAGGGCGATGTCTATTTTAATTCAGGCGACTTGATCGTGGTAGACATTTTGGGATATTTCTATTTCAAAGATCGGACAGGCGATACATTTCGTTGGCGCGGTGAAAATGTGTCTACACAAGAAGTGGAAGCAATTATAACCAATGTTATTGGTCTACAAGATTGTGTTGTATATGGAGTGGAGGTAGGACTGTTTACTACATATAGCGGTAAAATCTTTATCGAAATTAAGACTATTCTTTTTTAGATTCCTCATATCGAAGGCAAAGCTGGAATGGCAGCAATTGAGGATCCTGAGCATAAAGTAGACTTAAATCATTTGTCTGTGGGTATACGTGGTAGTTTACCCTCTTATGCTCAACCTTTGTTCATACGATTGATGGCAGAAATTCCTCGCACGGGCACTTTCAAAATGAAGAAACGTGAATTAATGTTACAAAGTTTTAATATACATAAAATCTCTGATCCTATATATTATCTGAACAAAGATGGTGTCTATAGACCCTTAAGCGAGGAACAATACCAACTATTGTTGGATGGTAAAGCGGGTCTGTAATGTCTATTTACGTTGATAGATGCATTTGTTATTTTTAAGTGGAACCCCATTGTTTTTAGGCTATAAAGTATTCTCTTACATCCAATGCATAATTTTTATCTATTTATTGTTTACGTTTTTCATCTTTTATTTTTTTTTTTAATTTTTCATAATTGCCATAGCTTTCATTTCTTGGTAACAGTAGCTAATAATAGTGATATAATCTAATGATACCATACAATGTGTATTTTATAGCGGCAATAGTTTAAAACAAAATTATATAAAAATAAAAAGGACGAGATTTAAATTCAAAAAAAGAGTTGCATTACTTAAAACTTTACCTGAAAATTAAACGTAGAAACAGCAATAATTTAAAAATTGTTCATTTCCTTTTTAAAAAACGCTCAAAAGGAAAATAATTTTGAAAATCACGCCAACACTGCTTGAATTCATCTTAAGTAATGTTAGTGCCATTGGACTTTAAATTCCCATCAGTATGTACAGTAACGACACTCGTTCAAATGTAAATATTTAAGTACATTGGTTATTTGAATTAATTCGTTTTATTTCGGGAAAAATGAAACCTGACGTAAAAGTTACTGGCCAAACTTTAAAGCACACATCCAAAGTAAAGAAAAGAGATGGCAAGTGATTTAAAACTTAACACAGGTACTGTACATATCTCTGCAAAAGAAGTGTGCGAAACTGGTGAAGATTGGGCGATTGACAAGCCCACAATTGTGCATTAAGGTATTTGGATATTTGAAGGAATCGTTCAAAAGCAAAAACTGATTTGTTATTTAATAACTGATGACAAACAAATTTATCTAATTTGGAAGGCGATTAACGAAGTGCTTTGCACTTAGCAGCTGGCAATTGTCTGAAAAACATATCATATATCGCTATTCATTATTTTTATACAATTATATTGCAGTAGTCTTAGAACAGTAAATTCAAACACACTACATCGCTAATTTCTATACGAATCGAGTATAATTGAAAGTTTAATTAACGCTTAAGTTTAGTTGCAAATTAAGCAACAAGCATCTACAAGACAGTCTACACACATCAAACTGTGTATGAAGAATATGTTCGATTTGCTACTTGAAATACTTTAACTTATCGTGTTAGAATATTTATTTTCTTTACTTTCTTTTTGCAAGTAGCTGTTGCGTACTGTTTAACATTTTGAATAACAAACACTCACGCACTACACTACACTTTAAACTGTTTTCTCATAATATTTATTTAGAAAGTAAATCATTTGCGTAATTTTTCTTTCAAAAACATCTAAATCAAACAACTCGACATCAAAAACCGACAATCTGCAAAAGTAGCGGTTTAATAGAGAAAAAGAACAGCATTACCATTAAATTGCTCTGCGCAAAAACCGAAGAGAAAAAAATCATATTTTATTATTCTCTCAATGTGAGAAGAGAGCAACCAAATATGTAAACTTAAACAGCTGGCCGTCATGTTATTATGATATTTAAGAAACAAAATTCAAAAAGTACTTGTTAAAAATTTTAAAAGTCAATAAAAAAGATTTACAAACAAATATGGAGAAGTTAGAAGTATTGAAAATGTCTTCGATGCGTCCACGCACTAATATATTAGATAGGCCTTTATCGAAAGGCAAGTCAGAAGTATCACACGCAATTGTAGCCTTGCTATTTAGTGAAGTCGTGCAATATTGTCAGTCGCGTGTTTATACAGTTCCCGAATTGCAAAACAGGTGTGAGATGATGTATACATATTTTAAGAGTGAAATTTATTGTGTCGTGCAAATAGATTACATGAGCTTGGCCAAGACGTTGGTACCCGTATTATTGATTTACATTTTATGCGTGAGCGCAGCTCAAAACGTGAAACCAAACTTACACAAATGTTGTTGTTTGTGAAGACCACAGTCTGGAAGAATTTATTCGGTAAAGAGGCTGAAAAGTTAGAACATGCCAACGATGATGAACGCACTTATTACATTATTGAGAAGCAACCATTGGTTAATACATTTATAAGCGTGCCAAAGGACAAAGGTTCATTAAACTGCGCGAATTTTACCGCCGGCATAGTGGAAGCAGTCCTTACTCACTGTGGCTTCGTAAGTTTTGAAGTGAAATATTTTAAATATTAAATATTAGATAAGGAATAATGCCTTTCTCTAGCCTTGCAAAGTAACGGCCCATTGGCATAAAGGGACTACATATATGGTCAAATTTGAAGATTTTGTTATAGCCCGCGACAAGCAATTGGAAGATAAATAAATACACACAACTTTTCCAATAATGAATGAAATTTTCGACTTTTATTAACTTAGCACTTGTTGCTTTTTTTATGTCTTATCTAGATCGGTTATCTCAAAAGCTGCTTAAATAAATTTGAAACCGCGATCCTTATAAGCCACTTCGCCGTTTCGATATTTTGTTTCACGGCAGCTACGTTCTGCGTGCATTGCCTGAAAACAAAAGACCGCTTAAAAAATGTAAACAACAATCGGTTATGATTGAGGGTTATTTGTCCATTATGACCGAGAGTGACATTATGTATTCAAGATGTACTCACCCAGCCATACAAAACAATAGGCAAAACTACTAAACCAAATCCCCAACGGAAAGCATGACCTGTAGGTCGGAAATGTTCGTAATGGCTAACCGTCATAGCTTGATGACGCGCCAAACCCGTATCGAACTAAAAATTAAAAAAAAAAAACAAATTACTTTTGTAAACAGATGACATAACAAGCACAACTTACCACATAGCCACCTTCTCCTAAAGCATGACGATGCGGGTTAGTGGATTGCTTTATGAATTCATTGCGCAATTTTAAAGTCATCTCATGTTTGCGGAGTAAACCTTCTTTTTCAGTTTTAGATAAATCAGGCATTTTGTTTGCGAATTTCTAATAATGCTCGGCCGTGTTTTCTTTTTTGCTTTGCAATTGACTGACGGTCAGATCATATGGTTCAATAAAGAGCAAATAAATAAAATGTATGATAAGGCAGTGCAACAAATTGGCAATGCTGTACTTGTATCATTTGTATCATTAAGAGAAACAACGGTGATGCCAACTGAAAATTTTTCAAATGTTAACTACAAACAGAATTCAAAACGCTTGTGGCAAAAACGTTAACGAAAGTTTTCGAAAATTATATAAATTTAATTATTAACTGGAATAATAAAATACACCTTTTTCTGAAATAATTGGGCAAAGACGATTTAAAGTTGTTTGTGCTTCTAAGTAATTAGGAGAAATAATTATTCTGTGGCAATCTTCCTAAAAAGTCGAATTTTGTGCATTTATCTATGTAAACTATAACTAAATAAGCGAACACGATCGCCTGGATATTATTATTAAAAATGAAAATCAAGGCGATGCCTAAGAACTATAGTTTATTCATCTATGAGAGCATTTGCTGGTAATAAGTTTTATGTCAACAAAAGGAAAACGTCAATAAATGCCGGGAATGAAAAATATTTCATTATGGCTTTTTTTTTGTTTTTTGGGGAAGAATTTTTTGATCTTAGAGTTAACGATTAATTTCTTGGACTTCAGAAACACTTCTTCATTCCTTTTACCTCCGTGCATAAAAGTTACAAACACCGTTCTTGTTATATTTTAAATAACCGAATGAAATTAAAGAATAGATGCAACTACTTCACTTTTGTATGTAGAGTTCTTTTCATTCCCATATCACTTCAATTATTCTGCCCTGATCGATTATGCGTAGATTTGATGAATATTCGACTTTTCATATTTTCATTTTATTATCAGATGAGATGTAAAAAAGCTCTAACTGATACCGGCACCATTTGTAACGGCTTCGCATAAAATTATAGCTACCGCTCATCAACATTTAGAGCTCCTCTTTGATTTCCCGCTCACTATACTTGTTATTGCGATTCTGCTTTTTGCATGTTTTTTACTAAAGCACTTGTTGATGCACCTATTTTGTTGGTCGATTAGGTCTCCTTCCATCTTGCGATCCAGAAAGATTCTATTTAAACTTTTATTGCAGGATCGTGTTTAGAGTGAAGATATAATTATTTTCCCTTCTTAATTACGAAAAATCTAAATGTTAATAAACGTGGGCCAATATTTGAAAAAGTGAAATGTGTTTACCTTACAAACGTTTGCAAGAAGAAATAAATCCCTGCCAGAATTACTAGCCAAAATCAAATTCTCACTTTCTCTTTATTGGTAATTAAATAATAAATGGTTTTTTATTTTTGATAGCAAATCTTTAAAAAAAGTTGGCGTAATTTTATAATACTGTATTAATATTATAATAACCCCAGAAGTATGCAATAGTTTTTATGTATATATAAAAACAAAACTAATAAAAGAAATAGCAAAAAAAAAAAGATATAGTTTCTGAGCTTAACTTTGCAAAATGTGTATATATATATATATATATATATATATATATATAAATATATTGTTGTTGTTGAGCAATAACAGCTGCTACAACAAAGTATCGACAACGCAAAAAGTAAACATACAAAGTTGTAGATACATGCGAACAGAGGATATAAAAATGGTACTGATATACTAACAAATAATAAACAAAGAAAAAGAAAAAAATTAACTGTATATCAGCACATAAAATTGTGTATGTATGCGTGTGTATGCCTGTGTGTGTGTGAATAAATAAGTGCAGTGCTACAATAAGCACATATAAACATATGCATAAAAACGTGTACTGTGTATTGTGCACCCGATGTTTTTGGGTTACTTGCAATGATTTAATCTCATTGGAAGGAGTACAGCAGATGTGCACCAACGTCACCACCACTATTGCAATGACACTCTTGTTATTACCCTCAGATGCTATTGTTGATGAGAATATCAATGCCAATGGCGTAATTTTAGTGCCACCACAAAGCTTACAAATTATTGGGAACAGAATTTTTTTTTTTTTTTAATTTGTCACTTATGGTGTAATATATAAAAAGAAAAGAAAAGCTCGTTCAACAAAAAAATATCCAGAATTTTTTAAGAAGACATAAAACAACAAATGACCTTAAAACCAATCCATGAATATAAGCAAACACTTATATACAATATAGATTAAAAGTAACTCTTAGTACTACCAGATCTACTGTAGAAGATTATTGAATACAATCTATATGCTTAAGCAAAGAGGTCTCTTCTATATTAAATTGACAAGCTTTGTTGCTGCTGAATTTCGATATTTGATTATTTAGTTTTGGTACACGAAGATTTAATGTTAATTACAATTCACGACTCCATGATTTTAACGTATTCATGACCTTGCTATGACCTACAGACCAGAAGAGAGATGCCAGCTGATTTAATAGTTCTGATATTCGGACACATAGCCCGGAATCATAGTCTCGTAAGTTATGTATTCGATAGCAGTTTGTCTATCGCTATAAAATGAGACGCCGTTAAGTAATATTAAATTTCTAAAAACTTGGTTCGCAACTGAACGAACGGGCCACGATCCCACACTGCTTTTAGAGGGAGAACAGAATCCCGCGGCTGAAAAAACGTATACGTAACTCCAATATCTGCTTCGAAGTCATTTATTGCCATGAAGGGTTGGCAGTGGATACACCTATTGCTACCACTGCTGCTGATGCTACTACTACCGCTAAATCTGCTATTACTACTGCTATTACTACTACTACTACTACTATTACTGATATTACTACTAATCCTACCGCAGCTACTACTGCCATTACTACTACAACTATTACCGCCACTGCTGTTGATATCACTTTCTACGGATTATTACTACCGCTAAAACTATTACTACTACTGCACTTATTACTTCCACTGGTATTGATAATATTACTAATCCTACCACGGCTACTATTGCGGTTACTACAATAACTATCACTATTACCACTACAGTCACTTTAATTGTACGAATTTATATGTTAGTTGCCCTATTTTTTCATATAAAGGGGGAGAAGTTTAATTTGAAGGATATCCAAGCAGAACACTTTCTTACAATAAATATAATTCATTTTTTCTTAAGGGTTATCGTTGTTTTTTCGGTTGCGTTTTTTAAGTGTTGCAGTAATTTTAAGTTGTTTTCTTTTTTATCCTTATTTTATTCTTCATTTTTTACTGTATAACTAAACTTAAAACCACGCTGTCAAAACACAATAAATGTTGATCCTTTTATATATTGCTTTGAAACAAATGGAAGCAACAATTGAGAAACTATATTCACTTCCAACAACACTATTGTGCAAAACATAAAATGAATATATATATAAAAGGATGTAAAAATTCAGAGCACACAACGCAAACATAAACAATAAACCATAAAGTATTGATATGGAAGCACTTTAAACCGATAATGGATGCCAATAGATATTTTCTTTGCTAATAACGTTTGTAAAACGTGCTGTGTTGCGCTATGCTACGCCGTGGAAAAGGATGATAAACAAGAGGAGAGACCACCAAAAAAAATTTTTTATATATTTTCTCAACTATAGAAGGCTATTACCATCGCAAGAGTAAACAATACTATAAAAGATAGATAGAAGACAAGCAAGACGCAGAAGGTGCAACAAGAGAAATCACAACATTAACAAAAGCTTTTTTCTCGCCAACAAACAGCTGCGCGCGTAAAAAGAAAAATGTTGTCTCGTTATCGAAAAAAATGCAAGACTTTCTTTTTTTCTTTTTCACTATTTTTTCTCGTAGATCAAGTTTAATGCTTGCATGCTCGCTTAAAGATACACATGTTTGAATGCGAGTCTACCCCAGGATTTTGCTTTAAGTGTTTAGAAATGTTTATTGAAACACAGAAGTTTGGTAATAAAGGAGGAAGACATGCTTATCTATTGTACGCTATTGGCTTCCTTAAGTAAGTGGGGCAAGCAACCAAGAGCAGAGTTCCAGTCGCCACTCCTCCTTTTGCTCCATGCAATAGTTTTCTATTCGCCACCCTTTTGCACGCTGGCCTTACGGGTACTACTCTTACGCTCGCAAGTCCTTCGTTAAGTACTTTTTCGTTAGAATCGGCTATTTTTCTCTTCACCGGACTTCTATTCGTATCTCTCGATTATTCTTTCGTCCGTCACTCCTCATTCAATACTTTCTGCCCTTGCTCCAATTTTCTGTTCACTAGTTTTCTATTCGCTTCGTTATCGTTCGCGGCTCTTCCTTTTGCGACTTTTTGTTCGCTATAGCTTGGTTCGTTTTACAAGTGAAGCTAAATTTTAAAATGCTACCAAGTAAATGCTAAAGTAAATTCTATTTATGCTACCACTTCTAGTCCAGGCAAAGTTACTGCTCAACGGCCGATGGTTTAAGTATTCTGCAACGGTGCTTGGATTTTGCTACAAACAGTCAACTTAAAATTATTTTTTTTTGAGCATAAGTAGCGTACACAATTATTGGTCTTTAAACTTGGTGTCGCAAAGGAGTTTTTGAGAACCATTTCTGTCAACACTGTTTGAGAGACACTTTCGGTATGAACGATTCTCAGCACTTTGTTTCTTTTGTTGCTTCTTAGTTAACCAGGGGATGTACGCCGTATGGGTAGGCGCGATGATTATAGCTAGAGGACAAAATATTTAATATTCTCTCAATGCTCTCTTTCTCTAGCTCTCTAAATACTAGTTTGTCACATGTTTTTAACGCTTCACATTCAAAATGGACATTCTTTCTTTCCTTCCAAAACATAATATTATTAATCGCAAAACTTGTATTGGGGCCTTTAGAAGTTGGCTCAATCAGAACTGACACCTGATGAATACTGGTATCATTCACCATGATAGTGGTAAAATCATGGTGAACGATATCTGACACAATCTGGCTAGAGAGAAATGAACGCATGCAACATACATATGGGAACAGCAGAAAAAAGGCACTGAGGACGAATCCGGTGGTCTGTAACGCAGCTACATTGCACTAGAGAAGGATAAAAATAAGTAGACTTTGAACTTTATGACAAAGACTTTTATTTTTCCTTTGATAGTATTTTCACCCGGAAACATACCTGTTCTCTTAAAATACTTGCACACATAAGACCTCACTCAATAAGTTCGTAGGATAACATATAGATGTCGCCATAATTGAGGAATTCGTAGCGATCTTCGAATTAAATTTGTCAATATTTTCCGACATACGATAATCAATAGTCATTGTAGTTGTGTATGTCATGGTAGGAACTTATTGAGTGATGTGTTTGATTATACCGGAAAAGGCCATATCTGTGCGTAATGTATTTTAACGCAGCTTTATGCAACGTTAGCGGTTGACTTCAGACAAGTTAATATGTCATTATACAAACTAATGATACTAATGACGATGGTTTTACAACAGTACCACCTAAGCAAGTTCGTATGTAATCCGTCCATACCTCTATATAGCATTTTTGGTATTTGTCAACAAATCCTTAATCCAATCGAGTTGATTCTCGTATTTTTTGTTCGGATTAAAAAAATGTTGAGATGCCGATAAGAAAAACTATTACAACTTTTAAGGCCCTAAGACTTTTGATGACGTAATCTAAGTATCTGGACAAATTATCAGGTCGCTAGCAATTTTTGGCCTGCCTAAAGCACAATCCCTCCCTTGGTTTCATTTTATTGAGCAATGGAAAAATACCGATAATTTTTAAAGAAGGACACGATTCTACCATGAACGAAATTCGCTGTATGCATTACAGCGTGGCAATCAAGGATAATACACTTACGAAGTGTTTTTTTTTTTTTGTAATGTCAGCGATCACTCAGGGATTGTTGCTTGTACGCGTAACACAATGAAGAACTGCGCAATGAGAGACATAGCGAGTGGGCGCAACAGCCTAGTGGATATGTATCCTATCGGTAAGTGTTACGCTTTTAGCGGCTTTTAGCGGTAGAGCTGCAACCAAATATGGCCAAACCGAATTGAGGTCTAAGCTGGCCAGCAAACACCGGCTTCCTGGTCGCGACCCTTATGTACTCGACCAGGCGGCAGGTAAATTTTAGGTTTTTGTTAAGTTTACGAGGAAGTCATTGTGCGTTTTTAAATATGCAACTAAACTGAAAACATACGCATGTGTCATATGTTTGTGTTATACGTCGCTAACGGGTATATTCGCGTGTTGTAAAAACTTGAAATTTGATTTTGAATGAACCCTATGGTGGTTATAAAACCTTATTAATAGGCTAAAGAGATGTTGGAAAAATTGCTTTTGTGCTTTCTGTCTTCGTCTCTTCCCTCTCTTTAATTTTCTCTTCCTCTTTCTCTCTTCCTTGTCCACTCTGTCTCTTGTTCTTTCATCCTTTGTGACAAATAATTGCAAGGACAAGAATAACGAACATTTTCCTCTTGCCAACCTAAGATTATCACTATGTGAACTATTGGTCAACTACTACTATTCCTGCATAATTCTAGTATTACATATATCTTTAAGGTCAAGAGGATGCAGAGATTTCTTTCACTAACACAAGCAAATTATATTTTATACGATTTATCATAAACATCGACAGAAGATGAATGAACTATGATTGGAATAAATGAATGTGTGGCAGAAACAGAAATTAATACCGCATCGCTTATACATACGTAAACACTCATACATGAAAAACATACGTCCATACATGTATATATACATACATGGATATCAATGCCTATGTATATAGGAATATTTAAAAGTCATAAACATTTACGAGAGAATCTTTTATAAAATTATAAACAGGAAAAACTACAGGATATATATGAGAGAAGCTGCACCCTCGCTTACTATTGCATTTAGAAAATAATTGAAAAAAAAACAAAAAGAAAAGCAAAACAAAAAAGCACTTTTCTAAACAATGCCATGTCTATAGAAACAATATGACCGCTTACTGTTTTGCTGTAGCCTCTGGGTAAATTTATGTGTTATGTACGGATATAAGTATGTAAACGTTTGTTTCTGATGTTAGCCGAACATAACAGCAACTGCGCACACTTATACATGCACAATAAACCAAAAAACAAAAAAAAGCAAAAAATAAAAGCAAAAAATGCGAAGAAACAAAGCAAGCCTTGTAAACGAAAATACAAACACACACAAACAAATAAGTAATCACACACGGCTTAGAGAAATTTATACTATTTTATATATTGAAAGCTTAGAAAATATTTATATGTACATATGTACATACATACATACATACATACATACACACACTTACGTATACGGTGGTACGAACAATTCATTTTGACTGCAGTTAATTACAAAACTGTCAAATACAAAAACATTTCCACGAATCAAAATGAGTCTGACTGCAACTACAACTACAACTATTACTAATATTGTTGCTGCTATAAAAGCCTTTAAATAGCACAAAGAATAAAGACAGAGAGAGAGAGAGGGAGAGAGAGCGAGAGAGCGAGGGAAAAAGAGGAAATTCGTGTGCATACGCGTTTGGCTGTATGTCGAAAACGACCTGAATTGACTAAAAATATTTTCCGAGTTTGCTGCCGGTTTTTTTTTTTTTCGGTCAAAAGTGGTAAATTTTTGTATTTCAGTCTTTTTTTTTTTTTTTTTTTTGGATGAAAAAAAATTTCATAAAAAAATATGTCATTTACAGAAGAGCAACACACGTAGAGTTAAGCTTCGACGATAATGGCAACATTTTATATATACGTAAGTAAAAAAACAACGGAAACACAAACAACATTACAATACGCATTATCATCAGTCATAATAGCATGCATTCTTATGCGAATTACTTACATTACACACACATACTTACTTAAGTACACACGTACATGTGTATCTGAAGATAGGTACGCGTTAAATTATTGTTTCATGTTTACATCACGTAGCTACGTAGCTATGCCGACAAGTACATATGCACGGTTAAAAGCGCGTAACCTAAGGCATCGATATCGATAATCAATTGTTTTTAAATTACATCGTATGAGCTTAACAAACAGACGGCTGCAAAAAAAAGCAGAGAAATTGTATTCAGCTTAGAACGAATCTTTCCAACCTATCAGTGGTTTTTCTGTGATGTTTTTGATGATGCTTTACTCAAATGTGGTTTTTCGGTAACTGCGGGCAGACTACTTGCATTTGATTTAACATAATTGCGAATTTCCCAACGAGATTTTACTAAGGGAACATGAAGGCTTTTAAACTGCTGCAGCTATGTTTGAAATCTTAATTTGGGTAAATCGATGTAATTATAATTTTGTTGATTTTGCCCATTTTCGTATTGTATTTAAACTGGCGCCGCTGATAAGACGAATTTAAGACAAAGGACTGTTAATTATGACAAATTACCCAAATTATGGGTGCAACAGGCGTGCTTGCACACAAACAGGTAGGCAGATGTGAATAATGTTCTTCGTGTTGATGAAAAATATAAATGCTATAGTAGCTAAGGAGATATATTCCAATGCTGTAGTCATAAGAAAGAGCGAAATTTATCTCAAGGATGCCCTTGACAACAACTGTTGCCACAGCTTTCCCATCTTTGCTTTCCTACTGTAATCAAAAAGTAGTAAGACTCCAACCCTCTTTCGATGTTGTGCCTCTAGCCTAAAAGAGAAATAATGGGCTTTCTTGTCACACTCTTTATGACTTTGCATCAAATTTTGTGTTATATGGTTACGGTCACAATAAAACAAACTCCAAGGATGTCAAGTTACCATAAACCATAAAAAAAGTTGTGGTGACTGCCATGTGACATCTTTGTGGTTTTGTTCAGTTGCTCTTTGAGTATCGTTATGCAATGAATTATAAATTTTTTCCACATCAAATCCTTAACAAAGAATATTATTCGAGTATTAAGCCCCGTTTACCTAGAACTATGCTATATTACTAGACATATAACTAAATACATTATATATATTATCAGAATTGTAGGTAGACAGCGGTTTGGTCTTGCTTTTCCGATAACGTAGCTTTCCAGACTTCGTGGGTTGGACAAGAGTTTTTTACGACAAATTTAACTCAAATTTGTGTATTGCAGGGTATTCTGGAAGTTCGAGAAAAAGCATCGATGACATCGTTTGCACTTAACGGGAAAAGTAAAGATGCATAGAAAAATTTGACCTTTTTACGATGGAAATAGAGAAACACTTCTCGTTAACCAGTGAAAACATTGGCCTGATTTTTGTCACAAACTTCGGATAGCAGCTGCTGCCTAACTTTTCATTTAGTGAAAGCTTCTCGATTTAAATGTAAAAGTCTTACCATGTTTGGCTCAATGCATTAATTCGTTTGCCCCAATATGAAAACGAGGTCTGTTGTTTTCATTGGCAAATATCCAAATAATTGGATATCTGCCAATCTTCCATTTCCTAAGCAGTCGCAATACTCATCTTGTAAATGTTGTTTTAATTTTTTGAATATAAGTACGTTACAGCCCGCAATTTGGGATGATTTTCAGACAACGGAATGTTACTGCAAGTTATTACAAAGTACCACAAGCTAATGAGGAATATTTTTAAACCCTTGCGGTTTTATTTATTTGATAATTTCCAGCATAGCTTACGATTTAGAGAGAGATAGAAGAGAGAGTCGTAGAAGTTTATTAAATCAAAATTTCGATTGGAAAAGATCACCTGCAGATTCGATCGGGATTATTTTACTCATATCTGTGCTGAATAGTTTATAGAGGAAGTTCAGGGATTATTAAGAATAAATCGAGACAGAAGTTTATATATTTTAACACTGGAACTACAGTGTGGGTCAATTTGTTCATTTTAACTTTCACTTTTATATGAAAAGATCTCTAAAGTAGCCATGGTAAACTTTTCTCTACCTGATTTAGTTCTCTTGATAACGACAACATATATCCATGATATATTTACGCCATTTGTTCTCATTGTTTCATTTTGACCTTTACTTTCTTGTGGAATCGCTCTAGTGACAAAAATGAAAATAGGACGCTGAATTTTGGTATAAAACACTCATTGATCGATTAAGAGTATGAACTTAAAAAACGTTTACGAGGTGCGTATATGTGCATTCACAATATAGAGGGGAATGCAAATGTCCCATCTATATTTGTTTAATATTTTCACTTATAGTTTTTGATCCCGTGAAGATATTTCAATAATCTTTAACCAGCTTTCTGGTGAAGTCATTATACTATAATATTACCGTAGGGCTTGAGATTACTGCATAAGTAATTGCAGAAGGTGATATTCATGGATTCCTCTTGAATTCAGTATGGGGAACTGAATTGAATTTAAATGGTAAGCGGACGACGCAAGGCCCAGCGCAACGGGAGCATCGAACTTTTTCGTCGCCTTATTGCAGTTGCCTTTCGCAAACGTCATAAAATACTTTAATGGAATTAGTGTTCCTAATGACACACGAGTCTAGAGGAAATGGACGCGTATTGGGGATAACGCTACGAAGTTTTTCCTTGATCCCAATGGGGAATGGTGCCTTTGGCTTATTTTTTCATTGGGTATCTCGGCATTTCTAACACTTTGAATTCTGAAACGTCTTTAAATTTCAGCTATAACAATATTTTAGTGCTTGCGTCTATTGCAAATAATATTTTCATTCATTACTTTTGTTGGTTGCTGTGAAGAAATCTACTGGCGAAGCCCATTAAACTCTTTTAGAAGCTTATGGTGAATCACATCCCAATTGTCGGTTTTGGTGTCAATTGTTCAACAGTGGTGAATTTGATGTCAATGACAAAGAGCAGTCTGGAGGACCAAAAGGTACGAGGATAATGAATTGCAAGACTTATTGGACGAAAAGCCAGTTCAAGGTCTCAAAGAGCTTCCGAACAGCTTAGCAGGTGGTGAATCATCTGTTTCTAGACTTTTACATTCAATGGGAAGGATCTAAAAGGAGGGAAAATGGGTACCACATGAATCGAATGAAAATGCCATTTCGAACATCGCGGTTTTATCAGCTGCCAGCCAAAAAAAAGAAAAGGCTTCTGTGGCGTATATGGTGGCGGTGTGGTCTACAGAGACAATCCCAAGCGCAAACAGTCATGGGTGAATTCAGGAGAGCCGTCCACATCGACACCGAAGCGCAGTATTCATGGTCATGAAGTTTTGTTGTATGTATGGTGTGATCACCTAGTGTATTACGAACTGCTAAAACCGAATGAAACTGTGTCTGGAGATGTTTACCGACGTCAGCTGAACCATTTGAACGGTGCATTGCTGCAAAAAGCTCCAGCAGTATCAGCTAACAGACGTAAAATCTTCCCATTGCTTGACAACTCTCGGCCACACGTTGCAAGAGCTGTCAAAGAGCTATTGTTGCAGCTCGAATGCGAAGTTCTATTGCACACAACATACTCACCAGACATAGCGCCTTCGGATTACCGGATCCATGCAGCATGACTTGGCTGGCATGCGGCTTCGAAATGCTCAAGACGTGCGAAAATGTGTCGATGATTGGATCACTGGCAACCAAACCAATATCATTCTTCGACACGGTATCGTCATGTTGATAAAAGGCGGGCAAAAGTTGTACAATACGATGGAAAATATTGTGATGGATTGGGATACGTGGCTAAATCAATTTATAATCATAGTCCAATCGAGGCTAAAAAAACTCCTATAAAATCTTTAAAGTCTTTTTCTGAGTGTTACTAGCGGAATATTGCACCCAACATACCTTAAGCCTTAAAAAATAAACATAAAATAACATCATGTCCAGCGGCAATAACAATAACAACAGAAATAACTGCATATTGTGTTGGTAAACATTCTCTTATGATATGGATTCAATTTATATGCTGTTCACACATTTTTTGACATTTTTTCGCCGTCTTTATGAACAGCAGAAAAGTGTAAACTTTCACAGCAACGGATGCGGAAATCACACATAGGCATTGTGTATGTTCTTTAATTAAACATTGCCAGTGGCGATCATTCATTTGTAGGTTTACGTTCTCGCACGGACAAACGTCATTAATCAGTCTGCATTTTTTCGCAAATTCTGTTCCGAATATAGGTTAAGTTAAATACGTGTGAGTGCAGTGTTCTCGGGAGAAAGAATTTAAACTAAACATGGTTTTCCGGAAAAATTGCTTTTAATTTACTTGAGTGCGTTTACGAGTAATGCGAGGGGGAGG